>PVKU01000397.1:62535-504631 GCA_004027475.1 Anoura caudifer
TATTGGCTCAGGGGATTGGCGCCTCTATACCTTATTGGTTGTTTACAGACAAATACGGGCGGGAAGGCTTCCCGGGCTTACGCCTGGGATTTAAAATTTTCTATTTCCTCATATTGCTTGTTTTCCTCTATTTCTCAACCTTTCCACGGTCCTGACAGTCTACCCTGCCATAGTCCAGGCTTTCCTTTCTTCAGAGAAACCTTCTACAGAAGCCACACTTACCTTCCTGTCTCAGTCTTTCTAAACTTACCGCCTCACCATTACCTCTAAACCTTCACTGTAGCCACCTATTTCCAAGGCACAAATTGAACCACACTGCTCCCCTGATCCTAAATTTCTCTCCACCTCCTCCTAGACTGAATCCAAATTTCTTAGCATGACCTTCAAGTTTCCAGGTTATCTTTCCGGACTTAAGTACTCCCACTCTTCCCCCAACATCCTGCCATTAAACCAGCAACACTCCCAAACAGACCATGCCTTCTCACTTCTCCTGCCTTTGTCCTCACTTCCTTGTGTTTAGTCTGTCCCTTCTCCTTCCTGTCTGGCACCCACTGAGCCCTACAAAAGAACTCCAGCAGTTAACCCCACCCAAACCCATGCATTAAGAAGAAGAGGATTGACCAACCAGAGAGTGGCTGCTGGCAGCCTAAGGCCACATCCTTGGGACCCAGGCCCCCTTTGAGTTTCTGTCTGAAAAAGCTCAAACTGTCAAAAGAATTTACTGTTTCTTCTGACCAAGACTTGATGATAGGCCCTGTCTTAGAGCATTTACTAAGGTCTTAGAATTTTAGCGCCTGCCTCTGTCCCTTTGAGCTGTGTCTGTACGCCTCCCCTGCAGCCCAGGAGAGTCTTTCTTAAGGATCCGAAAGCCATTCCTTTGAAATGTAATCATCCGAAAGGATAGGGCCTCTGTTGCCTGGTCTCTGTGGGAGGACAGAACCCTGTCTTCATGATTGACAGACACATCTGGCCTAATCCCATTCACTGGCCAACTTCTTCCTCCCTCTTTGTTATTTTTCACATCCCTAACTCTAGTTCAGCCCCTGTCTACTCCCCCTCCTTATTACCTCATTCTCCTTTTAAAATTCCCAATCAGCCTTGCACAATGGGAAGAGAGCTCAGCTCTTGCTCGGTCAGTAGTCACAGAATAAAATGTTTAGCCACTTTAACTAATGTCTGGCTTTGTTTACCTTTGACACTGTTCACATTCCAATGCCCAGCCTCCCTGTTACCTCCTCCAGGAAATTTTCTTCCTTGACTTCCAAGATGGTATTTGTTGCTCTTATATGTAAGCTCGTACAACTTTGAACAGATATATAGTAAGATATTTATTATATTAAAGTAAAATGTACTGTTCTTCTAGTCTAACTTCCACCTGTATCAAACTCTGACAAGGTTGGAAATTGTGTTTTCCTCACTTCTGTATGCACTGAGCCAGGCCTTGAATAAATGTGTGATAGATGGAGGATGAAATGAAGGGGTGAGTGAGAGCCCCTGTGTGGGAGGGTAAGGGTTAAGATGTGCTCTCTTTCTAGAGTTATCCCTCAAAGGAAGTGGAGCCTGAGAGGTGTGGTTGCAGAGTAGGAGGGAGGCAATTACATTCCTCCAAGAGAGGGAGATTGACCGGTGCAGACTTGTCCTTTCTTACCACTGAGACATTTTCCACTCCACTGTTTCCCTTCCCAAGTCTTTCTAAGTTTGTATTCAATACCTTTTCCCTTCAGGGGCTGTGAAGAACCATTTTGTATTCTGTAGCATAATAAGGGAGTGAAGGAGGACCCAAACCCCTTCAAACGCAGGACAAAAATTTGCCGACTGAAAGGGCTTCATCTTGGCCCTAACCAAGATGCAAATGTGTGATGTCAGGCCAACCTAAACTATCCCATTGTTTTCAAATGTGACTAAGTACTGACTAATATTACTTCCTCTGGCGCTTTTTTTTTTTTTTTTTTTTTTTTTTTTTTTTTTTTTTTTTTTTTTTTTTTTTTTTTTTTTTTTTTTTTTTTTTTTTTTTTTTTTTTTTTTTGACTCAGTAGAATGGAAAAATTCCAGGCTGTTGTTATACTTTGCTGTCTGGACAGAATGACTTCCTGCATATCATAACCACTTGAGAGAGGGGAAAAAAATGAAAGGGGGGAAGAAAACCTCCCAAGAGTTCCCTTAAGTTTAGCAAGGCTTTTTGGTCATGGATTTTGTTGTTTTTTTGTCCTGGGTTATTCACAAAATTAACAAAGAACATCGACCTCCAGGTTGGGAAGGACCTTGCCCAGGTTGCTTAATGAGGAGCCAGCACTTCCCCTGCTTATCTTGAGATTTGCTATGTCATACTGACATCCTCACCAAGCCAGCCAAGGCTAGATGCAAACACTCTTTCTTAGGGAACTCTGTTTCCTCCAAAACACGTCCTCACACCTTTGGGCTGCCAGCAGTTTCTTCTGCCTCCCTGTAGACTATTTTTTGCAGTTCTGCTGTCTGGGAAACAAGCGGTATTTGCAGAGATGTCAAGAGATTCAGAGGCTGTTCCAGGTGGACTAGATCTCTAGAGACAGATTGGTTATGACTTCTCTCGGAGAGCAAATAACGAAATGAGTGGAACCAAAGCTCTAGGAATGTCTTCAAAGAGCGGAAACAGAGGAAGGGCGCCTATTAAATGTGCCTTTGGAAGATCAGAAGGGTCCCTTCTCCCGCCATCAGTGACAGGTGATAGAGAGCTGAAATTGTCTAATTCAAACATTTCGGTACCAGTATTTCCTCTACTTTTTTTTCCTCCTTCTAAACCTGGGGATATGACAGCTCCTGCTTCACCCAAGTCCTCCCAGCTGCAGTCCTAGTTAGTTTTCACCTTTAGATTTGGTTCTGAACAGTTAGCAGCCTCAACTTCTCCTCTTCTCTAACCAATCAGGTGACAGAGGTTTTATTATCACAGGCTACATTCAGACAAAACTTGCTATCCTTGGACAAACAGGAGAATCTGCCCGCCCTGAGATTTTGCTTCTCTCATTGCATGGTGCTAGACGCATTCATAGGAAGGCACAATGTTTCTCCAAATACCAAGGAAATCCTCTTGCAACTGCAGAATTCACTTTTCTTAGGGTATGAGTCATTTCTATAACCTCTGAGTTTCCACCAGTTTTAGGGTCAAAGGAAAAGCCAGCCCTCACAGGGCCTTTCAGCTTCCTGGGAATTGGGAGGAAGGCTTCATTACCTGGCAGAGATGAATTGCCTTTTCTTTTTCAACTGCGAATGGCGAATCATGGCCAAGAAACCACAGCCATCAAATGCAGAGGCTGTGCTAAATCATCACTATTTCAGTTACTAATTAGGCATAATGGTCACAGCACAGGAGTCTGTGGGGTCAATAAAACACTTCTTCAAGCGATTAAACTTCCAAGAGAACACACTTTGATTACCACAGGAACCATTCCCTGGCAAAGGGTCTGCAGGGCAATAGCATCCCCAAGCCGTGAATGAAGGATGAGCACCTGGAACTCTGGGTGTGCACAGGTACCCTGTCTCTTCTGGCTAGAGCCCTGCTCCATCTCTGGTTCTGTCAAGATGCCTTGGGGGACCACATATGTGACAAAGTCATAGAGCAAGTTCACTGGAACAGCTATGAGATGACACTGGCCAAGGGCTTGGGGTCCAAGTAGAGAGAATGACTAGAAGCACAGCCATTTGGAGAGAGTCATCTACTACTTCTGGGATTTGGGGTCCCTTGCTCCTCATCCCAATGTAAGGGGGTGATGTTAGAGAAAGGCACTACAATGGCGAGGAAACCCGAGGTACTGTGCTCATGATTTAACGCATAGCAAAGATGCAGGCATTTGCTCCAGATCATTTTCAGAAATCTTCACTTAATGTGTTTTTTAAAAAATAACTACACATGAACTGCATGGTTATTGTAGAAAAAGTGAAAAATACGAACAAGCAAAAGAAAAAGTTTTAGTACCTAGAGAGGAATTTCTCAACCTCAACACTACTGATATTTTGAGCTGGAAAATCTTTTGTTGTGAGCACCTTCCTGTGCATTGTAGAATGTTTAGCGTCATCCCTTGCCTCTAACACCAGATACCATTAGCACACTGTCCCTGCATCTGGAGCAACAAAAAGTGTGACCAGACACTGCCACATGCCCCAGTGAGAACCACTGCTCCAGAGATTACCAGTGATGCCATTTTCCAGTCTTTATTCCTACATACATACAAGTAAATACATATTTTCATGTGAGTTGTAGTTTACTGTTTTTTATTTTCCTTTTTTGCTTAACCACAGATCCTGAACGTTTTCCCATGTGCTACCTGTTCTACATCATCTTAACCTCTCCATTGTGCTTCAAAGCACATTTGTACCATGGCTTATTTCATCTTCAATTTGGTGACGGAGATTAATTCCAAGCACAGACCGAATGTTCAAACAAAATGCGCCTCTTTCGCCTTCTAAATGGAAAGAGGTTGGCATAATGCATATATGTGGAAATAAGTCCTCATGCCACCTCCTTCCACTTAAGGAGACTGTTGGGGGAGCAAGAAAAGAAGAGAAATCTTAAGATGCTTCTGGGCTGTTCATGGGGAAGATACCAAGTGGAATCCGTTCTTGTATCTCTGGTTAGGATGGCATAGGAATTGAGGGTTCGTGTGTCAGATGAATTTGAGAAATATAAGGGAACGGAAATAGCTTATGGGTGCCTAGCCAAGGAAGCCAAGAATGAGGGATCCTGAAAAACAAAGAAGAGAGTAGATGAAAAGAGGCTTAGAAATGGGGGGAGGAGGGGTTGAGAGTAGTAGTTGTCTGCCGAATGTCAACCCACTTACTGTTAAATCATTAACAAAATTCTACTACATTCCCTGCCTGTGGCCAAGGCACTGGGGAGATAAAGGATTGTGTTATGCATAGTGGTCCATTGCAGAAAAGGGACAGCAGGGCAGGTGCAAAATACAGAGTGGAGATGGAGAATGAAACAGATTTGGGAGGCAGAGGCAATCAGGGCAAAGAAGGACCACCAGAGAGACTGGGGTTGGGGCCAAGGGGTTTCCCTGCACATGAGATGAGCACCTGAGCCAATCTTGTTTAAATATTACAGGCCAAAAGGACCTCAGCGGGATAAAGGATCTAAGACAAATCCGGTCGGCAGAGACTTAAATTACACTTTTTTTTTGGGGGGGGCAGGGGGGCTCTTACAAACACCACTACATAAAATATCATTGTGGTTTAACATTTGCAAACAATGTTTAATTTTTCTTTATGCTAAATGTTAGAAACAGAATTGCTACATCCAAGAGAATGAACGTTCTGTTTCTTTTTTAAAGATTTTATTTATTTATTTTCAGAGAGGGGAGAGAGGGAGAGAAACACCAAGGTGTGGTTGTTTCTTGAACGCCCCCTACTGGGGACCTGGCATGCTACCCAGGCATGCGCCCCAATGGGGAACCAGAACCAAACCAGCAATGCTTTCATTTGCAGGCCGACACTCAATCCACTTGGCCACACCAGCCAGGGCTAGAATGCATGTTCTTAAGATTTCTGATATATATTGTCAAGCTCTGACAAGGTTCTAATAATAATTTGCAATTTTGCCATGCCACCAACAGAATATGACAGTTCCCATTTCTCCATTATTTCATCAATATTGCTTTATGTCCTTTCCATTTTATAGGAGAGATCAATGAGATTTGCCAGTGTTCTCTCTGGCAAAATCTCATTGATCTCTCCTAGAATAAAGCTAAAACTAGAACCCACAGCTTTCTGACTCCAAGTCCCAAGCTCTTCTTTATCCACCATGATTCCTCCTTCATCAGAACTGGAGGTATTTAACCTTTAGAAGATGCAGCCAACATCAAACCTGATCCTTTAACTCCTCTTGCTTAGAAGTTAAAATCCAAACTCTTTCAGTGACTTGAAGTCCTTTATAATCTAGTCTCTACTCACCTCTCCGTCCTTTCCCTACCTTGAATTTTTAGCTCTCACAATATAAAACTTATTTAAGTTCTCAAGCATCCTTTGCGTGCGCGCGCTCTCTCTCTCTCTCCCCCCCTCCCTCCCTCTCCCCCCCCCCACCTCAGGACCTTTGCACCTGCTCTTTCCTCTCTCCCACCCACCTTTGTCTGGGGTAACTTCTTCTCAACCTTCACTTTAAACTTAAACATCAACTCTTTTGTGACCTTTAAATTCTGTGTTATATACCCCTATCATCCCCATGTGCTTACAGCATTTTTTATTTCCTGTGATAGTGCCTATTAACTGTGTTATAATTCTTTGTCTAATTGTTTAACTTCCTCACATTAGTCTTTAAGCTACACAGAACTAGATCCATGTCTATAAAACTGGAGATCAGTTCTTGCTGAACATCACATTCCTCATTAGACTAGACAGGTACACGCTACATTACCAGAATCCCAACAACTTTTGAGGGTTTATAAACCACCTGCTTCACTCCTCTAAGTTCACTGCTTGGCATCTGTAGGCGTTTGAGCACACCATCCTTGCAACCGACAAGTAAATTTCTTGTTAATGCCAGGGAGAGTTTTCCAATATTAAGAGTTGTCTGACAATGGAGTAAGGCCTTTCTTTCTTTACATTGTAAGATGGACTTCTGCATGTGCTTCTAAGTCACACTCATTCCCCTGCAAATGACTGGAGGGCCCAGAGGTCAAGAATGAGCCTGCCACCCTCCTGACCAGGCCTCCAGACATGTGCCAGGTGGACTCTGAGTGTGTGTGGAGCCAAATCAAACTAAACAACTGTCTTGGCAACAGATAACTTTCTAAGACTCCACAACTTGCTACCAGCCCAGCCAAAGGCTTACCACTCTGAGCAAATGTCACTGTGGTGGAGTTGTCTTAATGAGAAGGCATGCTTGCTTCTCTTCTGGGGGAGTTTCCTAGAGCAATGCTCTTAGAAACTCCTTGGCAGGAATCCTGAGCCAGGCTTGGCATTGACAGCGTCCTCCTGCTGGCATTAACAAGCCTCTTATTTAAATGTAAATGAGCTCTCGGTGCCAGTTTGTGAGCGGAAACACATCCCCTGTGTTAAACCAGAGCTGGGAATGCTACAACACACGGAATGGCTTGGCTTCCACTTTCCCACCACGTCTGTGGATCTGAGTGGAGCACTCTGTGCCTTGCCTTCTGCAGAGATGGGAGTCCTCAGATGACAGGGACAATCTGTGGAGTCTAGGGCACTATCTATAGCCCTAAATCTTCTTTGATATGACCTTGATCAAGTTACTCACAGTTGCCCCCCAAACTGGAGCATCGTTAGACTGGAATCACACAACAAATCCCAGTTAGCAGAGGGCCCTGCAGGGTTGTCGGGCACAGCAAGTGGTCTGAGCTGCCCGTTCTGCTTTATTGGCTGTGCCAGTGCACCTTTCTCCACATGCCTACCTGTGCTGCAGATTTTCAGATGCCTGTGTACACCCTTTCCTCCTGACCTGGTTCAATTTCCACCCAAATACGCATCATTTCGTGATCTTGCCTAATGTGCGGTCCTACTTAGCCATCTACTTCTCCACTCAGTTTCCTGGCCCTTATTTGTCCATATTGCACCCAAGTTCCTGTTTGGGCACTTCCCTCTGCATTTCAGATCTTTCTGGAGCATACTTGTACTCCTCTGACATCTGAATTCTAGCCTTTTCTCTCCCAGATGTGCCAGAAGCTAGTGTGGTATGTGGAAAATGTGGGATTTGTTATGATTATTATAAATATCTTCAAAACCTTCAGTATAGTGCCTAGTGTATAACAATTAGTCGCAAATGGTATATGACATTATGAAAATTTATAACACTGATGCATAAACATTGTAAATTAATTACTTTGCTCAAAACTTAAGATATTACCTTCATTTAAGAATGATTTGCTTTGTCTGCACGTGACATTTTCATGTATATATTTTCACATCTATATTCATGTACATATTTTTTCATATATCTGTTCTCTGATTGTTTCTGGATTGCATACTGTGTATCCTCCAACTAAAGCAAGAATCATGGCTCTTTGGATGATCTCGTGGGAAGATGAGACATGTCGTCTTGTATTCCCTTTGGAAGAATGTGACTGAAGCTCAGCAACTTTAAAAACTAATGAGCCTCACAGAAACCTTGCTCCCAAGTACCCCTGCCAGACACATCCTTCTACTAGTCTCCCCTTAATAATATTTAGGGGGGAAAGCAAAAAAACAACAAACAAGTTTTCATGACAGCCATGTTTGTCACCACTCGGTTCAAACACCACCGGCCTCTGGCGCGGAGGAATGAAGAGCGGTGTAGACCTGCCCAGTGCATCAGAGACATCCTGATGCACGTTTAGAACGACTCCTACCATCTTCCCTACTGTTCCCCATGTATGGCCAAAACAGCAGGAGACTATGGCGAAAGGGAATGACACTGACACAGGGAGCTTAAGAGCTGAGTTATCACTCAAGAACCACTGTTTATTAACTTTGGCCAGAGTCTCGTCACTTAGCCTCTCCAAGCTTCAGTTTCTTCTCCTGTAAAAGGAGGATAATGACTCCAGCCCCCACTAATTTACAGGATTGTTGTGAAGATCAAACCAAACAGCGAATGTGAAAGTCCTTTGAAAACTGCAGATCAATGCAAAAGTAAGGTATCATTACTGCTGTTATAGGAGATACTTAGAGAACATGTGTTGATTGTCTGGCTTTAAAGGGGCTGTGTCTTCCTTCCCTGTGGGAGGTGCTCTTTCCCAGTTGTCTAGATCTTCTCATTAGTGCGGCCAAGTCAACATTTAAAATCTGGAGATGGCGGATCCATTTCTACATTCTCTGCAACAGCAGATATTTTAAATCTGGTCCCACCATTTTGTAGTGTGTGATACATTCTCACACACTTGGAGAGCCCAGTGTTTCCAGGGAGTCTAAGCTTTCCTTCTTAGTTTTCATTTTTGCCAGTTCCTTCATGCTTTCTCAGGAGGCAAAGGTCTCAGTTTCGATCCTGCCATTGTATGACCCCAAATGAGTCACTTCCTAACTCAGTTTCCTCCAGTACAAATACATGGCCTTCTACCTACGCGTAACAGAACAGCTCCACCTCTTCCTCTTTTTACATAGAGTTGGCTTTACAGAAGACTTCACCCAAAACAGACGCATTGCTAATTTCTCTAAAGCATTTCGACTAATACCACAGATAACCTCTGATTCTCTTATGTATGTTCTTATGTATGTGAATTCTATAATCCCTTCCTGAGGAAGTCTTGTAAACAACCATAAAATGGGGGGACTCATACATTTTTAATTAACATCGTTTTGAAATAACGGCCCACATGAGGGATTATTCTTGTCAGTGGTTCTCCCATCATGTGCTTAAGTCTGACTGAACCTTGCCAAGAAACTCATAGGAAAAGTTCTGCTTTTCATGCAAATATTAAGATGTGTTGATTTCAGAGGGTTGGTGAAGCTTTCTGTTTCACTCAAATTCTGGCATCAAACCCATTTTGATTCGTGAGGCTTACCCATTAAAGACACTTGGAAGATTTTTCTGGCTACCATGGCAAAGACGCCATGCAACCCAGAACAGCGGTTTGTGATAATGAGTAGTGGCCTCTATGTTGGTGTCCACACCCAAGAAATGACTTGTCTTCCAGAAAATAACCTAGTAAACAGAATATCAGCAGAGCCAGTGTCCCACGGTGCATAGTTATAGGAGCCCTTCAGACTTTATATTGCATGAAAAGACACAGGAGGCCATAAGGCCCACTCCTTTGCCTTCAGTCTAAATTCAGTTCCTTTAACAGTCTCCTGGAAATTATGGCCCAGGGACAGGATAAGATGCCATTGATGATAACCCAATGCATAGCAGTAATGCTAAAGGAGGGAGGCCAGAAAGTCTGCACATCTGGGTTGATTCTCCGGGGGGCAGAGACAAGCCCTTGTGAATGAAAGCTGTTGGTCTTCCCCTCATGCTACAAAACAAGTGACCACAGTCAGAATTATGGAATTCAGCTTTGGAGAAGAACTAAGAGGTCAAATAATTCAATTTTTGCTGGCAACTGGAATTCTTTTTGAAGCATCTCTTCGAAATAATTGTTGAACCATTTCTTGATTATCTCCAGTGATGAGAAACTCACCTCTAATGAGCTCTGCTGTTGAACAACTCTACAAAAAAATCATTTTTTATGCTGGGCTCTAACTGACTTGAATTTCTACCTACTGATTCCCATTACATTCTCTGATGCCACGGAGAAGTCAGTTTAACAATCCACCTCTTTTCCCAATGGTAACCCTTCCTTAATTTGAACATAGTGAACATTCCCGTAGCTTGTACCTTATGCTAGCACCTTGCGTTACCTCCCATCATCCTCACTTTTATTGTATGTGCTGGATTACCCCATGTTCATTAGCTCTATAAAGCTCAAAGTGTGGAATTCTGCAGAGGCCCCCAACATGAAAGTGGCTTGTCAGGAATTCAGGACCAGCCCTGGAAAGCCCAGTACTTTCCATCAGTTTCTGCTGTTGCCCAACTCAAAGGATCCTGGCAAGACCTCTGGATGTTCATCTTCACATTTCCCACCTTAAAACAAACAAAGAAAACTAGAGAAGACACCTGGAACTAGGTGGTGGTCTTGACTACCTATCATGGTGCCAGAGATCCTAAAGTGTGAAGTTACCTCTGAAATCTGAAAATCTAGAACTAGGCAGGAAACACAGGCACAAAATATAGCTTTGAAGCCATCTCAGAAGGTTACAGTTCAGAGTTGCTCTGCAGCTCTCGGAGGCAGCAGTCATTTCGTGGCAATATATTCAAGAGACAGTTAAAAAATATCTCTTCCCCATTTACTGCTTTAGAAACAGAATCCGCTGCCTAATTGAGAATCCTTTCTGCCTAATTACTCCATTCCCAATTTTTTTAAGCAGCAGAGTTGCTTTGGAATTATGTACTGTATAATTTCATCATTTTGCAATATGTAAATCAGGAGAAGAAAGGAAGAGGGAGAAAGTGGCAGGAGAGGGATGATCATCGCTTTGAATTCCTGCCTGCAGAATGGGCAGTGGGGTTGCATAGACGAGGGAGAGCCCCGAGCCACATGGTGGATCTGGGTGTGAGTTCCAGTTCCTCCAATGAATAGCTCTGTGCTCTTTGGCAAAATCACCTCATCTTCCCCAGCCTCAGTTTCTCCTTCTGTCACATTTTTGCACATGTGTTCCCTACATCTAGTGCAGCCGCTGGCACAGAATAAAGTCTTCATAATTACCTGGTAACCCACCTGGTGAATGAACGTATACCTGGTTTGACCCCTTCGCAGAGTAATTCTCAGGGTGAAGCAATATGATAATATGAAAACATTTAATAAAGTGCAAAATGCTGATTGTATATACTGTGCTTTAAGCACTGAGAAAATACTGTTCAACATCAAAAATCAGAAAACACCTTTTCCTTGCCTTGTTTGTTGGCAAAGTGGTCCGTTTCTTTAAAAGTAAACTAGCATGATAACATTCCACTGTGCTCCTCACCCATCCCAGATGAAATCACTTCTAATTCCCCTGGCTGCCCAACTACTACTGGCCCTACTGAGGGGAAAATGGTGGGCTTGAGCTTGTCTGTTTCAGTGAGTGTAGGGAGAATCCAGTCCTACACCTGTGCCTGCTGGAGGCGGTCTAGATCTGGGACTGTTGGGGTGCGTCTTCCCCTGAGGTCACCACTCGGTTTTACCCATGGGCCTCGCCTGTATCCCGTCCTCCTGTGCAGGTGAAGGCAGCAGTACGGCTAGGGTCAGAGACCCTCTGGCTGCTGCCACACTCACTCCTCAAAGGACAGCAGTTTCAGTTCCCCCAGAACTCCCGAGAGCATCTTTGCTGTGGGATTTGCTCTGAGGGGCCTAGGTTTGCCCTCTGTTCAACTTCCTGAGAGAATGGACTCCTGGTTCTTGTTGCCTCTTCAATTCAGACTTTCCCCACAATGTTTGGGAAAATGCAGACCAGGACCATCCCTTTCTAAAGCACAAAATCCAGTTTTGACTGACCCTGTGTCTTCGTGAAACACTGAGTATTTAAGGTATGATGAGTTAAAGACCCAAATTCAGGAGAACTGGGAAGTCATTTTCTGCTCTGGACCTCAGTTTCTCCATTTCTTTGCAAAAAAGCTAAAAGTAGTTGATTACCTAGGTACTGTTCCACCCTCCATTGTAACGGTCTCTTCCCCCCTGGGCCTCATAGCCCAGTGTTTCGATCTTTCATTGGCAAAAAGGATTAATTGGCTCAGTGAACCCACCTGCATATGGCCAGCATAGAAGAATCAGCAACTGGTTTTCAACTGTTTACAAACAACTGTTGTTCATACAGTACAGAAATGTACTTCACAGGTTGGTTAAGATGTTGTGAGGTCTAGTGGGAAAGCGGAGGACTTGAGATCAAGGCCCCTGGAGTCTCTGCCACAGTCCAGCTGGGTGACCCTGAGCAAATCACTTTACCCCTCTGAGCTTTGAGTTTTCTCACTTGTAAAATAAGATAACAATATCTTCCCCCATAGATGGTTGTAAGATCAAGTAAGAAAATGCATTTTAAAGTACAGTCCTCAACAAAAACAAGGGATATTATTGATACACTGGTTAGGAGGCTTGAGAAAGGATTAGAGAAAGGCCACCAACTATATAGCAAACAGAAAGCCATTATAATAAGGGTGGGAACTTAATATTGCATTATATTTTGGAATTTCTAAGGGCATCAGAGGTATACAGAATAATATGAATAGTTGTACAGTTAGGAGAGACGGAACTTTTAAAGGAATTATCTCTTTTCGCTCCCCAACCTCTATCTTATAGAATAGTCAAATGCTCAACAAATATTGAGCACCTAGAATATGGCAAGCACAAAATATGAGGCCACAGATATGAACTAGACAGGCAGAATTCCTGCCTTCAATCCGTTTGTATTCTAGCAGAAAAAGCAGGTAGTAAGCACATAAACAAATAAATAAAATAATATCATGTACTGTTCTGGTGTTACAACAAATCAAAAATAAAGTAATGTGCGTGGGGGGAGTGTTTTGATAGCTTGAATGGTCAGTGAACGCCTCTGTGAGAAAACCACATATAGGCAGCAGCTTGAATAATGGGAAGTAGTTAGTCAGGAAAAAGTTTGCACAAGCTCAAGAGTTAATCAGAAATCAATCCTGGCCTAGAAGCCAGGACTTGAGGCTTCCTTTGCTGTACTCACTGACCCATGCTGGTTTTCCTCTTGAAATCTTAGTCCACAAGACTGCCCAGTTAACCAAGATCCACCTGCCTCTTGCCCAGATCTTCCATCCAGGGTCCAAGATGCCTTGCTTCCCTCAAGCCTAGGTCAAGATTGGACCATTCTTAAGTTCTCATAGCACACTGGTTCAACACAATCATACCTAAGTCTTTCTATTGTAAATCACATACCATCATGACAATTGAGTTCAACAATGACTGAACTCCAGTCAAATGAGAGGTATTCATGGGAGGTACTTTGGATATTTAATAAGAACTGACCCTTGTCTACAAGGTCACACAAAGTCTATTTATTAAAGAGTAGGACATAATGGAGGGGAAAAGTGCACAGATGACCATTTTATCCATTCGTCCTGCATTTATGGACCACTGACAGAGTGCAAGGCATTATGTAAGGTGCTAGCATGCTCACAGAAACAGATCAGGCAGAATCTGCACTTTCAAGAAATTCTGAGCTGGGTGAGGAAGACATTCTTAAATATCCAGATGATTATATTACAACGTAATAGATACTATGGGCAGAGAATCATAACAGAAATGTAACCAATAGTAGGGAGAGAGCATTATTCCTTTAATGTGAACCACAGAAGGCTTCCCAGAGGAGGTGGCATTTGAGGTAAGCCTTGATGGAAAAGAGGACAGAGCAATCTAAGTAGAAGGAGTGGTAATAAGTAATGGAGGCAGAAAAGCAGAAGGAGGGTTTGGTTAGAACACGTACCAAAGGTAAGTCCAGCCCCCAAAGAATTCTGTCTTCTTACCCACTCTTTTCTGCCTCTGCTCACAGGTCTGAGCCCCACACAGGCTGCCTATTATCACAAGCACAGAGGGCACTGCTCTTGTTTCTCAGAAAAAAAGCACCCATAATAGCTCTTTCATTGTGTCATGTCAAAATGTCATGTCTGGAAACATTAGCTTGGGGGTAGTGGTATGTCTTCTTGTCATGCTTTCTGCAATTTAAAGAACTGAAATTTCTGCCGTGTGATTGATGACAATTTCCAGTGAGTCATTTTAAAAGCTTACGTCAACTGTGACCAGACAAACAGATGTAAGGGGGCCCTAATTTCTCAGTTAAGGTCCAGTTCTGAAACTCCAACTACCTGCTGCCACCTCCACCTGGAAGCCCCACAGGCACCTTGGACTCAACAGCCTGTCCTAAACTGAACCCATCTCCCTTCTTCCCCAAACCTCCTCCTTTTCCCATGCACGTTTGGCTAATGGTTCATCTAACTAACGATCAACACAGGGTATCAGTTCAAGTTATTGCATTTATAGGTCTGTCTCTTCCAGGTTTCTTACTTTCTATATATAATTAGTTACCAAATCCTGACAAATTTGCTTCTTCAGTGTCTCTAAATCTTCCCCCTTTCCAGCCCCATGACTAACGGTCTCTTGGTTTGGCTACTGAAACAAGTTCAAATTGGTTGCCTTGCCTTTAGCCTCCTGTCTCTCTTGCACATCCTCCACGCTATTGCTAGGATCATCTTTCAGAAGAACAGAGCATTTCTCAAAAATGTTTGGGGTCTCTCTCTGCATAAGGAACACACATGGTTCCAGGGGGCATTCACAGTCCAACTCACTTTGCCCTGGATGACATCATTAGCTTCCTTCCCACATATATCTAATATTCCACTCACCGGATTATTTGTCACCTTTTCTTCTGTCTTCTTAGAAAATCCTAACTATTCTCTAAGAACTATCTAAATGTCACTTCCTTTGTCACATCTTTCCTAATCCTCTTGCAATTCACCGTGCTTTCTTTGTCCTCCGAAGCAGCTAATTGATCCTTCATGTGGTCAAAAAAATAACAGCCCCAACAACGCTCATGTCTTAATCCCCAGAACCTGTGACCATGTTATCTAACACAACAAAAGAAACTTTTGCAGATGTGATTAATTTAAGGGTCTTGAAATGGGAAAAAGTTCCCAGACTATCCAGGTGGGCCTAGTCTAATCACAAGAGCCCCTTAAAAGGGAGGCGGGAGGTGGACAGGAGAGAAGACGCTGTACTTCTGGTTTGAAGACAGGGTAGGACAGGAGCCAAGTGTTACAGGAGGCCTCTAGAAGCTGGGGAAGGTAAGGAAAGAGATTCTCCCTTGGAACCTTCAGAAGGAATCCTGTGAACTCATTTTAAACTTCTGTCCTCCAAAACTGTATAATAAGTTTGTGTCATTTTAAGCCACTAAATTTGTTAAAGCTGCAATAGGAAACTAATACTCTCAATTTAGCATTTATTTGTTTTTCCCTGGTACTATCTTGCCTTGCACACTGTCATAAAGACCTTGAAAAGAACCAATTAGATTGTCTTATCCCCTGGGTGCCTAACACAGGGCTTTGCACATGTCAGTGGATAATAAGCCTTTTCATTGAAATCAAATGTCTTCTTTGGGGTATTTGAATTTAAATCAAATGGTCTTCTGGGTGAAGTCCCAGAACCAGATTGGAATTGTTATACATGTGAATCTAGGTGGGCTGGAATTGATACCTGGGCATCGTTTTAGGTGTTTGGTTTTTCCAGGCTAGTGATGCTGCCAGGCCGAATGTGACAGGTAAATCTGTGTGGCATTCACTGGGCAGCCCCTTTCAGGGGTACTGATGCTTGTGCTGCTCTTCAACCTTTTGTCATTCAGACTCCACATGGTTTTTGTTCTGACTGAACTTGCCCAGGGAGTAAATATTAGCAGTCTAATAGGTGAAGACACATGGAGACCAAGTTCTTGGCAGGAAGGAGCAGGTTATTTCAGTTAGGCATTGCGCCCAACGTATCTCTGCCCCGAAGTCAGTTGGCTCTTGCCACATTTGTTTATTCCTTTATGGGTTCATGAATTCAATATGCATTGAACTATGTGCCCAGCAAATGGAATAGGCACCAGCGGCCCAGAGAAGAAAAAGATAAAGTCCTAGACAATGAGGACTTTGTCACATGGGCACAGGGAGGGTATGAACAGGGTAAGATGTAAGTGTGACCTTTAAGAGCAATGCTTAGAGATGTGTGTATATGCAACCACTTATTAATTCTTTCCATCAGCTCTGTGGCTTCTGTCGTGTAAGGGAAGCCAAGGTGTCAGTGGATGTTGTCCACTCTGCTGGGCCTAGGGACCAGAATCTCCCTTTTTAAAGTATCTCTCTTAAGTCACATTCCACATCCGCAGCTGGATCCCTGGGAGTCTTGACTCCCCATTCACCAGGACAGCCTTTCAATGTCACCTTGCCCAGAGGGATGAACAATATGCACAACTTCCCAAGAGAAATCAGGACCTGCTTTACTAGGACTTAGCAGGTGCAAAGTCCTTTCCTCTTCCATTCTCTCACCGCCAAATCCTGGCTACTCTGCCACTAATTTACCCTGTACTTTGGGCAGCCCACCCCTAGGTTGGGCCTCAGTTTCCTCTTCTGTAACATGGGTGTGGTTACCATTCCCGCCTTGCTTAGCTCCTACGGGTTTTGTGAAAAGCAAATGGCAAATGAAGTAAAGACTATGGCAGGCTAAAAACTGTTAATGTCTGTTAGCTGTCCTTAAAGTAACAGTAGTTATTTTAATATAATATTTATACTAATTATTATTGATACTATTCTTCTTATTTTTATCACATTATCATGGGACACATTCCAAGAATCGGGCAGCTGTCATTACCAAGGGACTCAATTACTATACAATAAAAAATAGGCTAAATTAGAATGCGCTTGAAGCTCTCTTCCATGAAAAGCCATGGCCCTGCTACCACTGCATTTTCCACTGCTTTTCTTTCCCTCTCAGGATCACTCCTGCCAGATTCTACCTCTTATGAAAGTGCTTGTGGGGGTAGGGTTTGACCCAGTTCTGAGTCTCTTATAGGCCTGTCCTCTCCCTCCCATCCAGATGGAGGCTGTGCTTTGGGCCCACAGATGACCAGGGTCTTCCAGGAGCTGCCATTAATACCTTTGGGTGAAGAATATAGATTTCCCTTTGTCCTTTGGGCAGGGCTGGTTCGGACGTGTATAGCTTCTCAGCACACAAGGCAGCACAGAAGGCCAGGATGGGGCTGCATGGTGGGTGACTTTCAGAAGGGAGATTTCCCTCTTTTCTTTATTGAGACCTCTACTTGTTGCTGGCTCCTCAACATGTTTTTGCTCCTAGTTAATTACAAGTCTCAGACTGGTCTCTTTAATGACTTCCATCTCCCTCGTTGATGAACTACAATTCAGGAAGTTGCAGTGTTGTTTGTAATCTGGCAGCTTAGCAACAAGGGCTCTGTTTTTTCACCGCTGGAATTCAGTACACAAAGGCAACTGACTAGTGTGAATATAATCCAAACAAGCTGTAACCATGGGACCGGGGGTCCCTGAATGGGGTGGAAACAGGGAGACAGGTGGATTTTGGTACTCACACTTACTGATTGTGTGGCAGTTCATTTCTCTGTGTCTTCTGTGAAATGGGCAGACACCACATTCTTCTCAGTGAACATGGGATTATATACATGTGAATGAATAAATAATCAGAAAATGCCATACAACAATCAGGTCATATGAACAGAATCTAACCTGGAAGACTGTAGGGCTTGGAACAAGCCAGATACTTATTCATTATGGACCCCCTCCCTGTTCCTACCAAGAGTGGATGGGGTGTGGGTGGCTGTGAGGTGGTTGTGAAGACCAAATAAAATACTGGGCATGAAACGTGTGCTTGGGGTTCCAAGAGCTTGGTTCTAATTATACTTTGTCACTTATTTATTATGTCATCTTGCCGAAGTGCTCCCCTTTCTAAGATTCAATTTTATCACCTGAGAAAGGCTCAGCTACTAAAACAAAACAAAAACAAATAAGCAAATACCAGTGAGAAAACCATTGAACAGACTATTTCTAAAGTCTCCTTCAGCTAAATAATAGAATTGTTTGAATTAAAACTTTCTAAGAAATTGATTGATTCCATACAAAATTCCATCATTAAATTGTTCTGTCACTTACCAGTTACTGGATAGTTTGAGCGGATCTCTGCAGTGAACTATATTTGCCCACTCACGATTTTACAAGCTCAATTCCCAGCTTCATTCTTTACCCACCTGCAAAGTACAGAGGGACAGGTCGTGAAACCTGGCCACGAGCTCTGAGTGTAACCCTGGGCAAGACTGGGCCTTATTTTTCTCATCATCAAACCAAAGGGTGTGGGCTCAACACTCTCTGCGGCAGTTTTCAGTTTAAAAGCCTGTGACTCCAACTTAGCTCTGAGTCTCACTTCTAACAAGCCCTGGGCGCAGCGAACCAGGCTGGCCTCGTGTGTGCAGTGGGATGCGACTTGTTGGAGCAGATGGAGCGTGTCTATCATGGCGGCGGCGTAACCAGTCTGGTCACTTCAGATGTCTCCCCAATTAACACTCACGTTGGCGGCCAACTGCTCAGGCAGCAGAACATGCTGGTGGAGAAGATGGTGGGACCGCCTGGGCCCGCTGCCACACCTATTATCAAGCCTCTGAGGGGGAGGGGCCAGCCAGACTGGAGCATGTGGGAGGTGGCAGGAGGGGTGGGTAAAATGGGAGGTGAAATTCGTGCCGGGAGATTTCTTTAGCTGTGGAGTCCTAGAAAGTTAGAAATGGAACATGCTCATCTAGTCACGGACCTTAACAATAAATACACTTTGATTTCACTTCTTCTTCTTCATTTCCATGGTGCCCGACCCTGCTTGCGTCACCATCGCCTCCGCCAGCGCTTCTTGACTGATCCCCTTTCCTTCCATTTCTTTTCCTCTCCACACCATCCCCTTCCAGACAGCCAGCGTGAGCTGTCTAAAAGACAGAATTCATATGTTATTCCCCTGCATTTCAGTGTTTTTCCATTGAATTTGAGGAGGGGAATAACAAAACAAAAGCTAAGCCCCATCCATAACTGGACATACACAGGCTTCTGAAGGGGTGATTTACTTAATGTCTTGCTTCCTCTTCCCTTCTTCCCGTCTCCCTGCAAGGATTCGTCTTCAGGCAATTACTTGAAATTCTCCAACCTACCAAAACTCTCTCCTTTCCATATTCTTCCATCTGCCTTCCTTCCCTTTTTTTTTTGTCTGGGGCTCAGTCTTTAAAATTCTACTTAGCTGTCACCTCTTCTGGGACACACTGCAGGACCACCCCTCTGCATCATCACAATAGCTGGGTAATGGCTGCCGAGGCATCTACCTTGCTAAGTGACTGTCCTTCAACACGGCACTCTCCTTCACTGCACTGTGAGCTTTCAGAGGGATGAGAATGTGTCCGATCCATTTCCTTTACAGAGGCAAAACTGGCTTTGACGTCTTGCACCCTAGTGATCTCCAGAGTTAATTTGTCTGATATGCCTTTCTTCCGTGCCATTACTTGAGCTGTGACCTTGGTGAAGGAGAATCACTTCACCAGAGAACAGGCACGTGGTAAATGTCAGCTGAGTGAGTGAAGGATCCCCTTCATCTCACAGAGAAGGAGGCAGGCCTGGAAAGAGGAAGTGACTCACTTGCTCACCCAGAGGGAGGGTCAACAATGCTGGCTCTAGGGAATTCCTCTCTGGACTCCCAGACTACTGCTGGTTCCACTCTCCTACACTCTCAGCTGGTTTCAAGTAATCCTCCTCTTGCGTGGGAGAGCAGCAGAGAGCTCTCAAGGGATGGCATGTGTGCACATAAAGGGAATCCTTACTTCAGTCTGGATTTGCCACATCTTCAAGCCCCTGTGGAATTCCTGGACATGTGAACTGGTTACTGACAGATACACAACACAGTCAGAATGGGAAATGGTAGAATAAAACCATTTAAAATATATCAATAAGCCCAGAGACTTGGCAAGAGTGGGGAGTATTTAGAATAAAAAGAAAGAGCGTTTATGAACTTGACATACTGATTCAAGTGTGGATGTCATCTGCAGGTCTCCGTGGCCAGGCAATGGCAAAGAGCCTCCCAGAACCATCATCTCCCAAGCATATTGAAAATCCCTGCCTATGTTGTTCTTGGGGAGGGAAAGTTTGGCTTTGAACAGTTTTTCCTGAAAAATCAAAACAACTCCTCAGAGTGGGCCCAGCGTCCAGGGGCAGCCAGGGAGCTGGGCACGCGCCCTTGGCCTGGGTGTGAGCGTGCAGGTTTCTGGAGTGGAGAGGGGCATCTGAAGCCACGCAGCAGGGAGCCCAAACCTCTGAGCCTGATTTACAGCTCAGACCTCAGATTTCCTTCCTCCCAGCCCACATCTACCCACCCCAGTTTCCTTTTCTGTGAGCCAGCGCTCCTCAGGGCTGGGCAATGAGATCTAACCAGGGGCTTTTTCTAGGCATATGTATGAATCCTTCCAAGTGAGGAATGCAGAAAGGAACAGAAGTGGTTCTTGAAATGTGAGCAGAAGAGCACCGTGGTGAGTCAGAGAACCACAGGACTAAGACAGCTCAGAGATCATCTAGCTCAGCACTCTCATTTGTCTTTTCTTCTTTCCTTTTCTGTTCTTTCTTTACCCTGTCCTTTCCTTTTTAATCCTCCTGTTGTGCCTTCCACCTGAAATCTTATATAAAACCCCAACAAATTCAATTTAAAAATGGAACTGTTCTAGCCAATTGGAGTAGGGGGTTGCTGGTCTCCCTTTATGAGCTTCCCGGTATCTGACCCAATACAGGTCAGTGAGGCCCCACCTCAGATCACTAGGCTTCCCAGAAGCAGTGTGGAAGCTTCTGCTATAACCCCACACCCTCATTTCTCACTGGGGGTCCTAAGGCCCAAGGAGGTGATGGGATTTAAGAGTCAAACATGGATTTTATAATGGAGTTGGGCTCTACAGAGCCTCTCCGGGCTTTCTAGGCTCCTTTCAGTAACCTGTACCAGGTTCCACGCAGGCCTGGGAAAGTCTCAGCCTGGCACTAGGTTCTGTGTTGGGTAAATGTTATTTTTACTAAGAAAAAGTAAGTTAGAATTTAAGAAGCCCTGGGTCAGTAGCTCTGGGAAATAAGCACCATGCCAGCCTGGCTGCTTGTCCCTCTTGGTCCTGGGGCTGCCATTCCTCTGCAGGCACTTAGATCCTGGGTTCAGTCCTCTTCCTCCTCTGCCTGAGGCCCTGCCATTAGAAACTCTTGAAATGGATCCTATCTTTTGCCAACATCCTTTCTCTTCCTGCTCCCCACCCTAGAAGGACCTAGCCTAGCCCTGAACTTGGCCCAGGCGAGGGAACGTATAGCTGCTCCTAAGTCCCCCAACCCAATAGCTGCCCAAATCTCTGATCACTGCTTAGCTACAACCATGCTCCCTTGCTCTTCTTGCCACCCAGGAGCCTGCTGAGACCTTCCCAACTTAGCACCTAGCCTGGTAGTTTTCTCCCTTTGCCTAGACTTATGTTCTCCTGACAAGTTTCTCGTGTCCACAGGTCTGGGATTTTTGTAGCCTTTGGATCAGAGATGTGGAGGAAGAAGGGGTTGACTGAACTAAAGTGTTCATTCCCTCTCGGTCTGGCCAGGACAGTCACTCTAAACCACATTCTCACAACTCAGTCCTTCCACCTGTGAAAAAGAAACCCATCAATGGCCTCTTCTGCTTGACTCAGGAGAATCCAGGATAAGAGCCCAGAGGCTTCGAGGGAAGGAAATGGCCCCCGCAGCCCTCCAACCAAGCCGAACCACGTTCTACGCAATACCAAATCCTTTTCCTTCCATTGAGCGCTGGAAGATTTGCACATTCTGAACTACCTCCAGTCCAGGTTGGTGGCCAGAACCCTCAGATTCTGAAGCATCTTGAAGTTCTGTGATTGCACAAACCCTGAAGCCTTCACTTTGCTAAGGGGGAGATCCTGCCCATTTCCAGCCCCAGAAATCCCTTTCCTAGCTGCATACGCAGGCCCATTGAGGATCCCTGTCTGCCCCAGCTGCATTTAACTGCCCTTTCAGAATTAGATCCCTACCAACCCACTGCCAGGGGCTGCAAAAACCAACCTGCTTCTTTTCTAAATGATAAGAGGCTGAGGTCAGAGGAGCCCAAGCTGTGGCTTCTGCCCATCTTCCGCCACAGCAGCCCTGAGCTGGCCACCTCATGCCCTCAGGCCCTGCAGGAGGCCCTTCCCATCTGTGCCTGGCCCCAGGCAATGGTCTGGTACTTTTCTGCAGCCCATGACCAGAATCAGATTCAGCCTGGCCTATGGGCCTAAGGCCCCTACATCAATAGACCCTGGCCACTGACTCCCCCAAACCCAGACTGGGAAGCTCCAGGCCATGGCCACAGAGGCAGGATGAGGCTATGGCTGGGAGGTCCCCTGAGGCCCATATTTCTCCTCATGGCCCAGAGTGGGAACTAGAGACACCTATGCTGCCCTGAAGTATAACCATAACAGGTGAAGCTTCCTTGGGAAATAAGGGGCAGAACTACCTGGTAGGCCTCTGGGGGCTCCCATGCCCACCAGCAATGGAAGAGTGTGTTCCATCCAGCCTTGGCTCCAGGGCTTTCTCCAGATCCAATGAGTCAGTGAAATTTCTGCCTTACGGGTATCCTCTAATCTTGAAGTAAAATCTACATCATCAAGGGATGAGGTAGATAGAATATACTCTGAGACTAAGATCGCAAGACCTCCTGAGATCCTGAGAGGATGCAATGATTGTCCCACCTCCAGGGTGACAGCCACGTCTCCTAAGTCCTGCCTTGACCAGAAAGCAAGAGCCAACCCCTTATGGAACCTATAGTTGGTGTCCCCAGTCACCTATAGCGGAACCAGGATGCTCCCAAATCAGCCATGCTGGCTGGGAAACTGCACAGGCTGTGCCCACTCAGCCCTGAGTAAGTCTGAGGTGGGTGTGTGCCACCTGAAGAGAGTCCCCTGCCACACCCCTAAGGATTCATTGTGGGTATGAAAGCTCCTTGCAAAGAAGTCCCGTTGGAGCAGAGAAGCCAGGAACAGACCTGAGAAGGCAAAGCCTGTCAATTTTCCCTCCTAGCTGGCAGCACTGTTACAGGGTTAGACAAGCCCCCTGGAAGCCTCTAGAACCCCCCTAAGAGAGGTCATGATTTACAGGAAGGGACGGGGGATGGTGTTGTGTCTGCCTACCTTTGGCCTAACCTTGCCTGAGGCTTGGGTTCTGCTGCCAGACAGGCTGGCATTCTGGCCCCACATCTAATCAGCTCAGCAAGGAGCTCAGACAGAGGAGACCTGGCCTTGAAATCTTCGTGGGCTTGAGTAACTCGCTTTATCTTTCTCAGCCTCAGTCCTCATCTTGAAAATGGGGTGATGATAGCATTTGCCTCATAGGGTTGTTGGGATTCAGCTAAATGCCAGGAATCTTTCCCAGAAACAGTAGGCCCTTAATGCATGTTTTGTGAGTCTAGTTCTGTAAGGTTAAGCCTCGGGGAGAAAGCACGGGTTTGAGAGAATCAGCACGACTCCCCTGGGTCCTCGGGAGGGCCTGGAGAGCAGCGTTCAAGCTCCTCTGAGTTTGCTTTAGAGATTACATCTATAGAATATCTTCTGTTCTGGTGCAACGTGCTGGGATTTAACAACTGGGACAGGAGGCAGCTGGCCAGGATTCCTCCCCGATTGTCTGCCCCAAAGCCGCTGAGTTAGCTGCTCTGTGACTCAAAGTTTTAGACCAGGGAGAAAACCAATTTCTCCTCCACCTTCCAGCTCAATGTACGATAACAAAAATCTTTCAAAATATACAAGGCCTTGTATTGCAGCTTTTTAGAGCCCAGGATCTCCTCGACTATCACATCCACCCCAGGAGGTTGGCAAGGCCGGATTGTGGCCTGTAGTTCAGGGAAGTGACTTGTTCAGGGACCCACTGCCACTTGGCAGTGGATGCCCCCCCAGAGCACACGTCTCCTCCCTTTGTCCCTCTTCAGTAATTTCAGGCTTAAACATTTATTTTGAAGTTTGGCTTCGGTTGTGTCATTTCCAGCATGGGATGTCATCCCCACTCAGTCTCAATATCAAGCTAATAAGAGGCAGGTGGCCATGTCCCAGGTCCTTTCTATTAGACCAGCAGAGGGGATTCTCCCACTACCCTGTACAGAGCTGTGTTGCCCTGGGTTAAGGAGGCCTGAGACTCAATGTGGACAGCAGGAGATGAGGGGTGGGGGATGGGGGATAGTCTCGGAGACAATTGATGGGAGAAGGTTCAGCAAACCATACTGAAAGAAAGGGCTATGTGGTCCCCTGCTGACATTTGTTTATTTCTTCCATTTGGCCTTGTTGCTCCAGGCTGCAGGAAGGAGAATGGGATGCAGGACTCTTGCTGGAGGCTTTAGATCCTCTGTTTATGCAACTCAGAAACCACAAGTCACAAAGAATCTAAACTGCCTCATTTGTGAAATGTATTTAATGTTTGACTTTTTAGTAAAGTCATAAAGCCACATGGTTAAAACATGTGCAGCCCCCAGCCTCTGTGTTCCCCGGTGGGCAGATTTCAGCTTCAGGGGTGTGTGCAGGGGTGCAATTTGCAGGTAGACAGGCCAAGAAGAGGCTTCCATTTGGATGAAGTAGACTCCTTCCAGAATTCAAACACTCCAAAAGGCATATAATAGAAGCAACAGTCCCCTGATACATGCCCTTCTCGCCATTAATTTTTTTTACTGACAGACAATAACATCTAACCATATTTACTCCAGTTTTTATTGTGATTACCTCCACAACTCTAAGTGATATGCTCATTAATATTATTTTTTGTTTTATTTACTTTATTCAACAATAAATAGGCATTGAGCACCTTCTGTGTGAGCACCAAGCTCTGCTTTAGGCAACCAGGGAGCCTCTACTGGGATTTAATGTCTTACTAGAATAGACAAAGATTTAGCTCCTTCTTTGACTACAATTATGTCACCAATTTCACTTTGCAAGAAGATTTGAGAGAATAAGAAGGTATTTTTCATGCAGGGTAAAGGTAGAGAGTTAGGTCACAGGTTATTTCTTGAAGGCAAGGGACTTGGATAAAAACATCGCAAGTCCCTGAAATGTTGTCAGAGAACCATGGATACTAAAGAGCACCGGAGTGAACAGTTCCAGAGCACTGCCACACCTGAAGCGTGCTCGGCCTGCGTGGCTGAGGTGGTGTGAACCTACACCCAGACCTCTGATAAGAGCCCCCAGGCCTGGAGAGAGAGCTGCTCACCTGAAAACCTGGCCCTGAGGAGGTCCTGAGATTCCTGTCAGTGTCTTAGTCGGTTTAAGCTGCTATAACAAACACGCCATAGACAGGGGTGGTGGGTGGCTTGAACAACAAACATTTGTTTCTCCCAGTTCTAGAGGCTAGGAAGTCCAAGGACAGGCATTGACAGATCCAGTGTCTGGTGAGGCTTGCTTCCTGGTTCAGAGAGCTCTGACCTCACATGCCGAAGGGGTGAGGGAGCTCTCGGGGGTCTCTTTTCTGAGGTACTAGTCCCATTCATGAGGGTGCCACCCTCATGACCTATTTGCCTCCCAAAGGCCTACCTCCCAATACCACAAAATTGTAGATTAGATTTCAACATAGGAATTTGGGGCGGGGGGACACAAACATTCAGTCCATAGCACAATGCCTGGGAGAAGAGACCCAAGATATAGACAGGCGTCGTAGGTTCCAGATCCAATTTTCAGCATGAAACAATTCATTGTCTCTTTGCCTGCCTCGCCCTCTGTTTTCTTATCTATGACTTGGTGATGAGTCCAGCTTCTCTCTGTTGGTATGAGGATGAAATCATATGTTGATATACCAACTATAAATTGCTATAGAGTGAATTTTTATTATTAAGGAGTTCATGCAAAGAACACCTGATAAGAGTGTATACATAAATTTTCATTTCACGTTATCAATTTTGCTCTCTAAAAATCAATGGCTCCTGTCAGTAATTTATCATTGTAATGATTGTTATATGTACTCTGGTTAATAAGAGAAATCACAATCACACTTTCTGCTGGTATGACTCCTTTGGTTAAGTCAATCTCTAGGTACTTAAAGCTGAGTTTTCCCTCTGGCTCTCAGAGACTGACAGCCTGTGCGGCCCTAGAATCACTGCGGGAGCTGGGTATTGGCTGGATTAGCTTTCGGGGATGGACTGTCACAGAGTGACTCCGCTCCGCTGTGTGAGAAACTCAACTTGAGTGAACTGAAATTTACTGAAAACTTCCTTGTACCAGAAATTGTGTTTTTCAAGGACTGTGTGGTGTTCAGAGATAAATGTGACCTTCACCCTGACCATTACTGGTGGAAGCAGCAGACATATGCACAAAATTTAATGCAAAGTGATGAGTGATTAACACTAAAATAGAGATATAATTCTATGCAGTGGGAAACTAGAGCAAGGAAAGGTTAATTCTGAATTGGGGGGTACCTGGGGCATACATGTGGGGAAAGTGCAGTTTAAACAGTCCTGAAAGCATACTACTGCATTGGCAGAGTGAAGGGGGGGGGCGGGGGGACTTGCCTAGGCAAAGTCCCAGGGGAGGAAGAGCTCAGACGGTGATTGGGGGAAGAGCAGGGTCTGAAAGAGTCTTTGAGAAGTGGTCTGGAGCCTGGCAAGGGAGCAGTACCCTTGAGGCTCAGCTGAGGTTTGGTTTACTCTGAGCCTTTGGAGGTGCCAGAGTAAATCAGATCAGAGTACAGCTTTTGTGAGAAAAGTGAATCAGCCATAAGAAAATGAGACATGGTGATTTCCTTCCTGCTTCACAGTGGGGTAGATTTGGGGGAGGAAAAGGATGAGCTAAGGTTTCTGGAATGAATCTAACCGGCCCCTCCCAGAAACTGCTCCTGACCTTCTTCTGTAAATACGCAATTACCTGTTCATTTCCCCAATTATCTCATCAGTGAAATCCAATCAATCAATGTTAATTCCATCTTTCATAAACATTCTTTGGTTTACATATATGATGTTCTTCCGCAGACCATAAATAACTGCATGATGTGTGTGAACTTTGCAAAGGTAGTTTAGGCAGGGAAAAAATAACATTCAATTAACCAGCTTGTCAGAATCTGAGTCCTTATAAATAACAGGAAAGCACATTTGCAATATTAAAAATGAATTAATGCATGCATTTTCTAGAAAGCCATTTCATATGAATAAGAGGAAAAAAAAAAAAAACAAAAAACCCTGAGTATCAAATCTCATAATAAAGCTGAAGATACAATCCTTATGGGTCAGTATCCATGATCATGCGAAGCACTAGAGCATGATGGAAGTGTGATGCTTTGAGTGTCAGACAGTCTGGAGTAAATGCCAGTTCTGCACCCATGACCTACATGACCTCACGTAAGTATTTAATCTCACTGAGCTTCAGCTCCCCCACGTATGACCTGAGCATTAAAACAGTTGTTGAGAGGGCTGAGTCAATATAAGTGAAGCTCCTAGAACAGTGCCTTCTTCATCGTCAGTGCTGTATAAACATTAGCTACTACTATTGTTATTATTATAACTTCCTCTCTCTGTTCCTATGAGGAGGGAAGTAAACCCATCTGTTCCGGGACTTGCTGTGTGACAGACCCTTTTGTAGTTATTACCTCATTTAATTTAATAATGGTAACTCTTTTCATAGTTTGTTATAATTAGTCACATTATATCAATAAAGAATCTGTGAGAAGTTAGATGAACTTCTTGAGGTCTCCCAGCCAGGAAGTGGCCCACCAAGATCAGAACCCAGGACGAACTGGCCCCAAGTTCCCACCCAGCAGAAATAACTCCCTTATTCTGAGAGCGTTCTGGGCAGGGTTGGCTGATCCGGTGTTCTCGGATCAGGTTGGCTACGTGTTGTTATGGATTATTCATGGTGGGAATAAGTTGGCATTCTTTTGCAGTCTGATTTGCTCCAACAGAAGCAGTGCCAGCAGCCCTCACAGACTGAGGAGCCAAGCGGCCTTGCACGCCATAGACACGTCAGTTCCATCGTGGAAAGAAACAGAGAGCAGCCGGAAAAGGCAAGGGACCCTCAGGGAAAATGGAGCAGCAACTGGGGTGGAAGAAAGTTCACCCGACAGGTTTAGTCATTGCCTGATTACAACGCCTGGTGTGCGGAGAGCTTAGGAGTACGCAGCCCTTCCCTATACACACGTATTATCTATTCCTCATAACAACCCGAGACCGCTCAGGCAAGGCTTTCCCCTCATTTGGTCCTGATGAAACTGAGGCCCAGGGAAACCAAGAGGCCTCGAAGTGGCAGAGTGGGTTTTGAACTTGGGCTATTTCCTACCACTTTTGCTGTCTCTCATGATAAGAAGAGTATCAACATCCAAGGTGAGAGAGTTCTGAAATTGAGACAAAAATGATGGGCATCCTCAAAAGAGGCAGAGGAGGGTGCTGTAGTCCAGTCCCAGGCTGTTGACCTTACGGTGACATTCTTGCTTCCATGGAAAAGCTCAAGCTGAATACTATGGGGCATTAAAAAGAACCAATGACTCATGTTGATTGTCAGTCAGTAGGCAGTATCCCCCTTTCCCTCCAGAGGCAGTCAAGTTCTTGAAGGGTCGGACGGAGTGTGAGTCAGGGTTCAAAATCACTCCCACCTGACAGCAGACCCCCCTCCTCCCCCTTGCTTCTTTGACTCAAGCAGGAAGTAATTCTAGGAACTTCTGACCCTGTGTCTTTCTCAATAGTAATTTAAAAGCTTTGTTCTTGGCAGAACTGTGAGGGGCTATTCTGCCGCAGCAGGTCTCCTGAAGGAAGCAGCTGGTTGAGTTCTCATCCTGCCTTTGTTTTTTCTCTTTCAAGGAAAAACTCCTTGAGAGCTAAGCATGCCTGCACCCTTCCCCAGGCCTGCCCCTGGATGACTGGTGAGAAACAATGCTGTCCATTGTCATGACCAGCTACATACGTAACTGTGTGCTACCCCTCATTTGGGGAAATTTCTTCACACTGGTCTGGCACTTGGCTGGGTTTCTTTATTATTTAAGTTTGGAAACACTTAGGAGTGTAATCTTTCTGTCAGTCAAGACTAACGTTTCTGCTATGAAGAGAATTTTATCTAGCTCTGTGTGGAATTTTTTTTCTCCCAAGTTCATCATTTTCTGGATGAGGACACAGGGTTTTCTACATGGCCTGGCCAGGGGGATTTTAGCCGTGGCTGCTTAGAGGAGAGCAGGATGGAGAGGCTTGGGCAGGCTACACGCACTGGTTAGAAGTGCACAGCAGGAGAGAGAGCCAAGGAGGTCTTGAAGGTAGAAAGGCCATTTTCAGGCATCTAAAAGCAGTGCCTACCTTTGTGCCAACCATGCACCCTACAGCGTTCTGGAACCCCTCTTCTCTGGCTGTTGTCCGAGGCTGAGGCTGAGCCTCTTGTCCGAAATCCTTAACAACCGGAACAAGTCGGATTTCTTTTCTACTTCCCAACTTGAGCGGAGGAGGTATCCAAGTCACAGTGGGTTTTAGAAAACAATCAAACCAGTTGTCCACATTCATAGCTTTCTTGGGTAATTTGTTTTCTTCTCTCATTTTTCCTTTCCTTTCTTCTTTTCTTTTTCGTTTAAAAGAAAAAGCAGACTAAAAAAATAGAAGATGGCTAATTAAATTAATTAAAAAAGAGATGGCAAGTTAGAAAAGCCTTTTATTTCTGCTCAGGGTTTCTTCTTTTCCCTTTCTTCTCAATTCTTTCTGATTTTATTTTCTAAAAATAGATCTATTTGAGGAATCATAAAAATAAGTTCTGTACTCCTGTTTAGTGAATTTTAAACTCTTTTCCATCACCTTGAGACCACATGTTTTTCTGAAGTTAAAGGTAGAAAAAACTTTCTTGGAGATTTGTTTGACCACCTTTGACCACGTGGGTGGTCCTTTAGGCCTTGGGAGCAAGGAAGCATTCATTTACTGAGCAAGTTTTTATCAAGTTCCTACTATGTGCCAATCACTGTGGCAGGCCCCAGGGATAAATAAAAAAAAGAAAAGACTCCCATTCCCATCTGTCATAATCTTACATGTCAATGTAAAGAAAGAAACACAAAAGTAAACACGCAATTATGAAATCTGAGAGGTGCTACGAAGGAGTTATAAAAACACCCCAGTTTCCGCCACTTCAGGTCTGGCTCTGGAGAAACATTCCTCGACTCTGTCTCCACTTCTGCTACATGAGATTCTTCAGTTGGACCATGAATCATCATCTCAAGACTACTCCCAGCTCATCTGACCTTCATGTCATCAGTGAAGGCCCCTGGGACTCTGCTGCCTGGCATCCTAGCTTACTTCCCTTTACCAGGAATATCTTTCTCTCACCTCATTTTTCATGTGTTCAAATCCTGCTCCTTCTCTCATGCTCTGTTCAAGTTCCCTTGCCCTCACTGCAGCCATTTCTGAACTCCTCTCCCTACCTCGGGATATCAGCTTGCCCTTCCTTGATGCCTCATGACATTTGGTTTATTCTGCTATTCAGAGTGCTCGCTGTGGTCTGCCTGGTGTTATATAGTTGTTTGTGTAGCCATCCTAGACCTTACCTACTTGTCCCCACCTGGGAAACATGGATATTATTTATCATTGTATCTCAAATAGGACCAGGCACAGTTAACACACAATGCTTGTGGATGCCCCAAGCATGAAGTTAATGCCCCAATGATAAAATTAATTTAAAAAATCTGAACAGTTCTCTACACTTTTACAAAGAATATTCACATACATCATCTAAATTAATCCTCAGAACAAACCTGTGTGAGAGAAACTAATATAATCCCATTTTAGAGATGAGAAAAAAATAATACTTATTTACTGAGTGCTGACTCTCTAGTAGGCATTATTCTTAGAACTTTCCACATGTTACATCATTATCCACTTAATCGACTTCCAGCTTTATCCACTTCCAAAGAAAAACAAGAGTCATCTGTACTTACTCTGCACCAGACACTATTTCTAGCCCTCGACATCTATTAACTCATTTAACGCACACAGCTCTGTAAGAGAGGTACACTTGTTACCCTCATCTTATACCTGAGGAAATTATGGCATGTGGAGGTTAGAAAACTTTCCCAAGCCCCAAGGCTGAATCTGACCTCCAGACTAGGTTGTGCCTGTAGAGACAAGCACTCACATATGGGCATTTCCTCCTCTCCTGCCTCTGCACTGCCAGCACTGCTCAGTATTGCCTGTGAGGTAGATTTATGCCCATTTTACAGATGGGAACACTAAAACCTGGTGAGATTAAGCAACTCACCAATCTTGTACAACCGAGGGCAGAGCCTGGACTTATACCTGCAAAGCCCATGTTCTGAACCATTCATCCATGTCATCAGAGAGTTCTGACCATGGCGAGCCTAGGTATATACACACTTTTGCAGCCACATAAAAGTTTTATGATTCCTTTACATTTCTGTGTGTCTGCTATGCTTAGTGTATATGTTAGGTAGTGTGGGGACTTACAGAGACTGAGATACAACCCTTATTTCCAAAGAGGCAAATAAAAACAGTTAAAATATCCTTCCCATCTATTCTTTCCTCTCCCTTCTTTTTTCAGCATTGTACATATGATGTTGCTTCTTTATCCATCTTCCAGGGTAAGGGAATGGGAGAATTAAGTCCTGAGTGGTTACCAAAGGCCAGGGCATGTGGCTAAGTCCAGGAGGTGCGTGGGACTGGCCCAGTTACTTGGAGTCAGGGGCAGTGATTGGAGACTTCTTTCTGGCCTTGGAGAAGACAGCGGCTGTTCATGCGCAGTTTCGTACTGTGGGCTGGGATGAATGGAGGTGTGAGAGCAGCGATCCAAAACCCATAAAGGGAGGGAGTCCTGGCCACTTAGAGCAACCCCTCTCTACGACGAGGTGGATCCTTACACGCCCCTGTCCCCTTCCCACCTTACAGACCGCAGTGTGAGTACTGGACGCAGACCAGAATGAGGTGGGAGTTCATGGTTTGGCTCCGAACTTGGCCACTCACCATCAGATGATTGTGAGCAAGTCACCTCTCCCCCTTCCAACACTCTATTTCCTGCAGGGATTTGTCAAAATGAGTATAAGACTTTTTACTGTGCTTGTGTGGCCTGGAGTAGTCATGATATTGATGAAAGCACTTGGCTGGCTGCGAGTGCTTGGGGCACGTAAGATGCTGAGGAAGAAGAAAAGTCTGGGTTCCGCTGCCTCACCATATTATGCTTACGAGGACACATGAGGTTGACTCACACATAACTGTCAGAGAAATGGGCATAGTTTTCATGTTACCTAGTTCCAGGCCTGGAACTACCTACCAATGAGAATCAGCTGGCGTTAGCAAGTTTTCTGTGTGGGATCATTCAAAAGCTGTGGCTTTCCATTCACTTAGGTGCAGGGTAGGATATGGGAGGAGCTGAGCCAGAAAATAAGGGCGCTGCTCCTATTTAGAAGATCCATGCCTGTGAATTAATGTCACTGAAGTGAAACCTGCTTCAGGTGCCAATCTGGTAAGGCAACAGGCTGCCAGGACACCAGGTTCTCTCAGCTTTGCATGGGTTTACCAGGTACCCTCCGTGCACATCCCAGAGTTCCTCCTAGCCTCAGTTTCTCCATTTGTAGAACAAGATACTACACATTTTCCAACAGTTTGAAAATGCATGGGGCTCTTCTCATTCACGGAGAATTTTCTAAGGATGGTGTGGAAGAGATAGGAAAAGGACCTCCACCTGCCCCAATCTCTGTCCTGGGTCCCCTGGCCCTGGCATCTTGAACCAGTTCTGGAATCCACCAACAGACAGTGCAAGGAGTGAGCTAGAGCGATCCTATACGTCCCTGAGTGTGTGTTCCTGTCAGAGGACTTTTAAATGAATCACTCCGCATCTAGCAGGGCAGCACCGGCTCCTCAGCCTCCAAAGGCAGTGCGAGCAGCACGATCATTCAAAAGCTGCGGCTTTCCATTCAGGTCTATAATTGCAGAGCTGCTGGTGGTTCAAGGGTAGGGCTTTGGGGTGGGGCCTAGTCCCCTAGCTCCTCCCCCTTGTCATTCCATTTCCCCGCCCTCCTTGCTCAGAGTCAGCGGCGGCCTGGCCTCCGGATCAGGGGCTTGGCTCTCAGCCGCAGGATTTCTGCACATAATGTTGCCAGGACGCCAGGGCCCTCTGCATCCTCACTTTGGGATCACTGCAGCTCAGTAAATAAGAACCTTGGTGGAGGTGTTTCCAGGGGGCAGCTATATTTAGAGTGGCGTCCCCCTAACCCAGCCCCACAGCTCCGGCATCCCGCCCTCTTCCTCCGCCTGCTGGTTCGCCCCGCCCGCTCTCCACCACCCCTCCCAGCCACCTCTCCCTCTTTGTCGCATTACATAGTAATCTGAGATGCATTGGATGAGCTCCAGGGAACAGAATGTACTTGGCAGAGACGCGGAGCTTGATGTCTGCAAAATGTCGGAAACGCAGCCAAGAGCTGCTAACTGGGTCATTAACCTCCAAAAGCAAAGCGAGGACTGTAGGCCCGCTCTGCCTCCCTTCATCTCGCCAATAAAAGTGCCTCAGTGTGAGGGGAAGAAAAAGCCCAAGGTTGGCTGCTTTGATTTCTAGGCACCAAAGGCAGGCCCAGCCCCTCCTCCTGGACCGGCCCTCTTCCACCCTTGCACTGTGTCCCGATGTACAAGTGGCCTTTGAAAGCCCAGCAACCCCTCAGGGCCACGCTCATACCTCAGGAGAGATATTACCAGGCAGCCCTTCCCTACCACACAGCCTAGGGCCTATTTGCTTGAGTCCTGGAGGAAAACAGGGAGTGGGGGAGAAAGGATTAAGGGAGAAGTTTCAAGGTCCATCCTGGACCCTTCTCCCCTTCTTCCTGACCTCCTCTGGCTCTGTCTGCTCTTCCTCCTTTTTCTCTTCCTCTCCCTGGTTTCCTTCTTTCTGAGAGCTGGCTCTGTGGTTATCACATGAGGACACGTCCTGGCTTCAGGACACTTGAGCTCTGTCACTTTCTATGTGACCTTGGATGTGTCACCCATTTGTCAGCTCTTTAATTCCCTTATATGTCAATTGTTTGCAGTAATAACATTTTCCTGATCGACACTGCAAAAAACTGTGAGACCCACATATGAAAGTCACTTACAAACTACAAAGCTCTGAGCTTTGTACTCTTGGAAAATAAGAATACAAGTGGTTATCTTCCCATGAGATCTGCAAGGTTTGATTATTCACAGGGGATAGCCCCGAAAATCCACCTTCCTCAAGCTGTCTAGCCATGCTGGATTGCTACACAGACACTTCCTCCTTCTCCAGTGGCTAGATGGAGAGAGAAAGTGCTTCGTACTGAAACCAAAAGATGTCATGTAGTTGGTTCCTCAAATAATGAGGCTCCTTTTCTTGTCAGAGGGAAGCTGGTTGCCTGGTTCCACCAGCAGCAGCCTGTGCAACATGAGTCTAGACATCTCAGGAGTCCAACTGAACTGCAAGACAGGGAAAGCGGATTTGTGCAACGCCACGTATGAAAGGACAGCTCATTCCTGGTGGTGTTCACTAATCAGAACCAATTCCATCTGGGGTATCGGCACCCTTCCTGTATCCTCCCTTCCTGGTCTCGCTACACCTGCTACTGCAGCCGCATCAGATCTGCTCTGCCTCCTCATCATGCCCCACAGATGCCCCCTGCCATCGGACCTTGGCTGATGCTTTAAAGAAAAATCACTTGGATTAAAGGAAAAATCTCATTGCCACATATTGAAATCCTCAAAACTCAGTTCAAATGCCAGCTCCCCTTTCTACATGCCACATCTCCTTCAACCCTTCCTTGGGTTTTTATAATGTCTCAACATAGCCAGTCAGCCTTGGATTATGCCACCTTTCTGCTTTTTATATCCCCACGGAGTGGAGGTTTCTCTGTGGATAGGGGACCCCTTGTTACTGATGTCAGTCCTGAAAGTAAGGCAACTGTGCATCTCGTTTTGCTTCCCAGGTTGTGCCCTGTGCCCTGGCATCATCGCTAGCATCTCTCTTTCACCCTGAAGTGTGCCGGCGTGGATGGTAACATACATGGTTACTTTACTGAGGTTCTCTATATGAGAGCCTAGTACACGGGTAGGGACTTGGTAAATGTGACGGTCCGTTTTGAAAACTAGGTCAGAACTGTTCCTTATCCAGTTCCCTGCGGCTCCTGGGGCTCTTGTCCCTCCCCTTTTCACCATCCTGGGGGCATGCTACCCTTTGTTCCTCTTCCTCTTCCCTGGGGAAGAACAGCAGAAGGGCCTAGGACCACTTTCTTTTTGACAGGCCTTTCCAGGATTTCAAAATACTCTGACCCAGCATGAAGCTGCTTACTGCAACTCTTTCCATCCTTCTCAGTCCCTACCCAGCAGGACAGCAGCTCGATGTTGGAAATAGGTATCAAACACCAGAGAAGGCCACCTGGTCTGTAGGATAAAGCCCACATGTCCAACCTCAGCAGGATTTTCTGGCTTTGCCTAATTTCTTTGACAGTCTAACTCTTCAGAATTACCTTCATTTATAGAGTTGCCTCAGGAGAAGGTCACAGCTTGGAAAGCTAAGAGCTAGTTTATAATAAATTATGTTAACATTCTAGGTACAGCTCAGCAGTTAGGAAAGACAAGTTCCCTTGCCCATTTGCATCATAACAAAAAGTTTTCCCCAAAGTAAGCCAATTGGGGTGAGTGTTTGTTGACTTATTTTTGAAGATATCAAGCATTTGGAAATAACAGCAGGCAAGATGCCTGGCCTTGTGAATAGAGCAGAGTGTCAGGAAGCCTAGGTCTTCTTTCTCCTTTGCCTCTGACTCACTGCTTTCTGGAGGATGAATCATACACCCTTTCTCGGCATTGGGTCTCACTTCCTTCATCTCCCCTATAAAATGGGTGTATTTGCCATTTCTACCACACAGGAGGGGGCTGAGGCTTTAAGGGGCCTTGGAAATTACACAAAATAGAATAATTAAAAGTAAAAATGTATATTTTTCACTCTCTGGAGAGGCACACACAGAGGGTATGTGAAGCTGTTTTGTGTGGTTGCCTTAGTTTCTGAGATACCTCAATTCACTGAGAACAGTCCCTCAGAAGCTGGAACTGGGCAGGAGAATCAGTCTTAAGACAAGTAGGAATGAGTCTGGTCTGTTTGAGTGGGAGCAAGGGTCCTATAAGCAATCAGGGAAGGAACAGGGAGACAGGAACAAAGAGCAAATGGGCTATTCTATGGAGGGCTTCCATCCCAGCCTGGGACGTTTGATTCTCCCCTGGGGGCCATGGGATGTCAACGGAGGTGACTGCACAGCACCATCTGCAGTGTTTCAGTGAGACGTGGCTGTTGGAGGGACAGGGAGACTCTGGGGCTGGCATCTGTCGCCTCCCAGTTTGGTCTTAAGTAAGTAAGTGGTGGCTCACCTTCATCTGAGCCTCAGTTTCCATCTCTAAAATAAGTGGGTAAGATGGCCCTGAATAGCTCTAACGCACTGTGATTGGAAAGTAACGACGGGAGGAAACAGCTTGCATGGTGTGTGCATGTGTGTTTGGGTGGGGGGAAGAGGTGGGAATGAAGCAACTGCTCTGTTAGACATGAAGCTCTGTTTTTTAGGGAGGAATCCTGACCAGTCTCATGATCTCAGCCAGGTCTGAAGGACAACCTGTGTATCCAGAGCCCAAAAAGCTTTCTCCAGATCCTCAAACAGTACTTTAGGGCCTGCTCAGCCATCTCCGTCTAGACTTGTCTGCTCTCTACTTCCTAGTCCGGCTGAGACAGCTGATATTTGAGGAGACTGCATTGGGCTTCATGCTGACCAGCTGTTCCTCAAGATGCTTCAGATCTCTCACTATCCTCTATTAGGTTCTCAGGGAGCCTTCCACCAACCAGAACTGTACGGCTTGGGGCTTCAGAACTCTGCCTTAGAAGACATTTATCAAGGCCTGCTATAAGATTGACATGTAGAAGTTTCTTTATTATGAAGTTGCTACTGGGATACTATCTGTTAAGTCATTGAGTGGCTCTTATGCAAAGACTCACACAGAAAATTCCCCAGTGAACTCATATATGCATTATATATAATTAAAATATATGTTTTTATATAGAATAAATTTTTAATTACATATAATTAAATTTTTTTGGTTATTTTGGTGTTTGCAATTGTTCCCTTAGGTTCAGGAATAATTGCATTTGTGCTCCTGTAAGCTTCCTCAAATATTTTTTTGAAATAGGTTTACATAATTAAGTAAATAAATAAGGGTTATGTTGGGCCGAGTTAGTGTATGAAGTGGAGAAATAAGTCCCTAATGAATAGTGAACTGACTGAAGCCCTCCTAACTTCAGTTGAAGGAAAAGATCCAAATTTTAGAGTGGCACCAGTAAAAGTAGCTCTCACTCAAACTGTTGACTCCGTGCTCCTATATCTGAGCTGTGGTTTTGTGTGAGAAGGTTTGCAGGGATTGTGATCATCTCTAAGCAGTGCAAGGACCCAATGATAATTGGAAGAAGAAAATCTAAATAGTCTTGGTAGGGTTATGGGCTTGGCTGTTGAGGAGGTTTTGTGGCAGAAGTTACATTTAGCCTATAAGGACACTGTAATCCAGGTTTACTCTACCAATTGCTGAGTGGCCTCAAGATCTGTGTCTCAGCATTTACTAAATGATAGGGGAGAGCAGCTGAGCTGTGAAAACTTTTAGAGCTTGTATTCCATTTGTCTAAAAGTCAGAGTTTACCTGAGTTGACTGATCAGACTCCACCAATCTGCCTTTGAGTCCATGAACCAGCTCAGACCCTCATGTGCTTTCCCTCTCCTGCAGCCCCCGCACCAAACCCTCACTGAGGATGGCTGAAGGGCAGACCGGGGTGGGAATGGGGATGTCACTGGAGGTTTCTGACACAAGCTCTTCTGCCCACTGAAGGACATGTGCACAAACTAAATGGTGACTGAAAGAATACACAGCCATCCTTAACCTGCTTTACGTGGATTCCCTAAAGAAAATTTAAATTATAATTGATATACTAGAAACAGACACACTCAATATAAAATGTTAAATGGATCTAACAGATTGTGTGGTTCAACTCCCTTACTTGATAGAGGAGGAAACTGAGGCTTAAAGAGACTTGCCTGAGGGAATTAGCCCAAGACACAAAGCCAAGTCTCAGAGCCAGGGCTAGAGGCCAGCCCTGCATGGTTTCTTGGTGCTCACTTTTTGCTGCTAGCTGGAGCTCAGTCTCTGGGTTGCAATGGATAAAGCTTTTGCTAGGAGACCCAGTTGCTAAGCTTTGATTACATCATTCTTGGGCTCAAAAACCTTTGTGGATTTCTGCTACCCATTCCTAGTTCAAGGTTCATTTTATGTCATTATTTGGACTCAGTCTATGATATCTACCACCACTTTTTAAAAATAATTTATGAATTCTCTTGTAGATGGTGAGGTAGAGAGAGGTAGACAGGTGATCTTGCTTAAGCTGATTTGACTATTTCTGACGCACACACCTATCCTGATTAACCTTTTCCTGATCTCTCAGTTTTCAGCAGCACTTCTGTGCAGTTGCCTGGATGTCGCCTTTCGTAAACTCATTTCCTATCTCTTGAAGATCAGTTAGTCTTTTTTTTTTTTTTTTTTTTTTATAGTGGGAAGAAACATAGAGCTGGAAAACAGGGTCTTCAGCAGAACCCTTCAACTGACGAATAAGCAGATTCTATAAGACAAGGCAAGAAAAACCAATGATCTGTCTTTCGGTTCAGCAGGAAGCCTCAGAGAACACCAAGCTAGCCAGCTCTCTGGTGAAAGAGGTTGAGATGATCCTACCAAGTTCCCACCACTGTCCTCAATTCTGCTCCAAGTGCGCCCTCTGCTGGAATGGAGCGTGACCCAGCGGTCTCGAACATCTTGGAAGTGGGTCCAACAGGAAATCTGAATGGATAAAAAGGAAGACTGGCTTTCATTGAGAGATGGGTTCCCACTCAGGGGATTGCCAAGCTGCTCCTACTTGAGCACAAACACAAAATAAGATGGATCCATTCCACGAGGTCCTGTTGCCTCTCCATTTACCGTTCCCTCCATTTCAATTTCTTTCTTTGGTCTCATCTTGCTGATTGATAGCTGGGGGAAAGATTTCAGTGTGGTAATCCAACCTAGAAGATCACCTTGAGATAAAAATTAGGATTGAAGGAAGAGAAACGGGATCTAGTGAAATGGGCACAAAATTATGAATTCTACTTTCTTCTTGAGACCTCACAGCTGGTTCACAAAAGAGCAATTTTTTAGAATAACTCAATTTCTAATCTCAGATTATATTACTCTTTAGGTTAAAAACTCTCAGCAGCTATGCATTTCTTACTAAATTATGTCAACATTCTTACCTTAGCATTCAAGGTATATTTATAAATTCATAGTATGTTATTTTGTTTGCATTTCATTTATCAAAGCTAATGGAATGTTTATTTTAAGCAAGATTTTTACTTGGATTTAGTTTTCAAGAAATACAATGTATTGAAAATGTTTAAGTATGTTTGAATATCAAGTCATACATTTCACATTAAAAATTAGGCTCAGCAAATATTTAATCTGTTACAATGTTGAAGAAGGCAGCAGACCCTGCTCAAATAATTAGCTTTTGAAACAGAAGCAATAACTGATTAATCAAATCCTATCTTCACCACTGAGGCTGGTTCGAACATGCTCTTTAGGAGGGAAACAAGGTGAGACACTTGATATGAAAAGGTGTGGGGGCTGATAATCTTTGAAGTGTCATGTGGACACCAAGAGGGGCAGTGGCTGGGAATATGCTGATTGGATAAACAGGGACAGTAATATGGTAGCTGCTAAAATTATGCCAAAAGTTGAGGATTAAAGCTGGATGAAACCTTAGAGAGGACTTTACCCTCATGTAACCTGAATGGTAATCTGACACCTAGAAAGAAAAGTTTTCCCAAAAGTTCATGGGCAGTTATTGGAGGAGCTTGAATTGGAATCTGGGTCATCTATTCTCTGTCCAGAGTTCCCACCACTCAGTCTTGCCCCTCCGTAATGGCACGGAAAAGGACTCAAGGGTAAGAAGAGATCCTAAAGTGGCTTCAGAAACTGTGGCCCAAATCCCAATGAAATTAAAAAGAGTTTCCTAAAGCAGGCTCTGTCCCATTTCAGTAATCCTTAAGAGGCTGAGAAATGGGGCACGCAGATGCTTTCCGCATGCTGACCCTTCACTCTGTTTACACACGGGCTGGCCAGATGTTAGAGAAATAAACAGTTGCAGCTGCTATGATGGGGGGGGGTGGTTGTAGGGTAGAGCCATGATGATGTTCCCAGGTTTTGATCCAACACATCAGAACACATTTGACTTTGACTGCTGTAGCTCCCCCCGCAAAGCCTGACATTTGCCACTTCAGGCTGAAGCCTGCACCAAGACACACCAAGGGCTTCTGGAGCTAAGATGGATCACCACAGTGGTGAGGTAACCAAGGTACCTGCTCCACAGACTGCTCCATTACAATTTTGGGGACCCCTCTCTTCTCATCCCCTATGATCCTGGATGCAGGGTCCAGGGTTCTCCCTAGCTGGCAGAGACCAAGAAGGGCGCGATGTGAGAGTCAGTGTATCCTAGTGAGCAGAACATGGATTTTGTGGTTTTGTAAGACCCAGTTTTAATCCTGGCCCAGCTACTAACTGGTCATGTGATTTTTTTAATTAGTTGCTTAACTCTGAGCCTTTTTATCCTTACTTTTCTTAAAAAAAAAAAAAAAAAGGAATAGTAATACTTATTTTTTCAAACAAAAAGGATTTAATGCCACAATGTATTTGAAGTTTATAGTATGCAGGAGTGTCCAATAAATTGTAGCTATTATTATTATTTCTTAAGGGCCTTTTCTTTTCCTGGAGCCTATACAGATGATGTAGCTACTAATTTGTGAAGTTACAAGGGAAACCATTAGGTCTTTTTTCCTCACTGTTTAAGGGCTCAGAAATGTGAGCTCTTATTTTTGTGGTCAACAATAGTCTATTCTATTTATATGTGTTTAAAATATTTCAAAGTACTTTTTTCCTGGTTTATTGTGAAAATTCCAAAAATAATTTTATAACACCCATTTAGCCACTTTTTAGATTCTGTCATTAACATTTACTGAACTTGCATTATCACATATATATATATATATATATATATATATATATCAATCCATTCCTTCCTCCATCTATCAATCCATATTTTTATGTATTTCCAAGTAATTTTCAGACATCAGAGTAATTCCCCTTAAATTCTTCAGCATGAATATCATTAGCTAGAGTTCAATACTTGTTTACTGTTTTGTTCTTTTAACATACATTTATAAAAACTGAAATGCATAGCCTTAATTATATATTCACTGAGTTTGGACAAATGTATATATCTGTGTGTCCCAAACCTCTATTAGGATATATATAGTAGCATATTACTATCATCTTGTAAAGTTCTTTTACATCTCCTTCCAGTCAATTCCTGTCTTCCCCAACTAGAGGAAAACCCTGCTCTTTTTTTTTTTTTACCATAGATTAGTTTGACCTGTTTAGAGCTTCATATAAATGGAATAATGTAGTATGTGCTATCTGTATTAGTCTCTTTTACTCACATGTTTTTGATACTCATTCTTGAAACTATATGTCCTGACAGTTTGTTCGTCCCCACTAGAAAGCTGTCTTTAGTGAATGCTGCACATACCCCCTAGAAAGTACTAAATTGGTAAAAACAAAAAACTTGTGTGTGAGTACAAACAGAAAAAAAAATCTCGAAGGATAGTCATCAAAATGTCTATAGCCGTTACCTCTGAGAGATGCAATAAAGGCAAGAGGAAGAAATGGGGATTTTATTCCTGAATATACACTTTTATATTGTTTGAATTTTTACACATATATAAAAATATTAAAACAGAAAACAAATAAAAATATTTTCAAAACAACAAAACTAAACTCTTTGAAGGACCAAAAAGAGGGCCAAAGGTCTTGTCTGCCTGGGCCAAGGGGCAGCCGTGTCTCCTGGGGCTCCTGTGCCCCAGCACCCTCCTTGCTACCAGATAAACAAAGCCTGGAAAATGAGTGGCTCTGGATGAGTAGAATACTCAGATTAAAAGTCCATCAGAGGTTTAAAATATGGGCAGGTCTTTGGGGGGGGGGTATAAAAGATAATTAAAATGGTTGAAAGAAAGAATTCTGAAATGAAGCATAATAGAGTTAGAATAGCTCAAAAGGCAGAGTCATAGATTCCTACAACCATAGATCTGTAAGACATTTTAAGAGACATTTATTGTGATGCCCTTATTTTGAAAACTGCAAAATGAAACCCCTACTTAAGAAAATGACAAATAATCTCACTTGACAATTGAGCCTTGGAGCTGACACCAGAGGTTTTAGAGATCATCAAAGCTCCTTGAAGGATGGCCCCTGTCTGCTTCCTGTGAACAGTGGCAGGAACTAAGATGCTAGTATTGAAAGAATAAATCTAATCCTGGCCCTGCATTTTACTTGTATGAAAACTAAGACACAAACTGACTCTTGCTCAGAAGAAGACCTATCTTACCCAGAGGCTAATAGCCACTGATTACCAGTCTCCATTGAGATATCACAATAAGATATAGATTAAAATTATATTTGAGTGATCTAGGTTAAATACAAGGAAGACTTTCTTAGAAAAGAATGTTGTGAAACATCTATTTCTTAGAAATATTTAAAAATACAATAACTTCACATGCTGCAAGAGTTTAAATGTGGCACTACTTGACAGGCTAGAAGAACTGATTTCTCCCAGTCAAAAAAAAAAAAAGAATCTGACTTAGGTTTCTTCTGGCAAGTCTGACCCCTAGTGGTCACCATATCTGGGTTTGCGCTGAAGGGGAAAAAAAGGCCAAGAAAATGAGGACAACTAGACTTTGTTTCTGGAATTGGACATGAATCTTAGAAATTGCCTAGCCATAGGATTTAATTTTACAAACAAGAGTATTTACACCAAATGAATAGAAATAATGTCCCAACATCAGTGACTTCATAGTAAAGGTTGAAGTGGAATGCAGAACCTTTTGCTGGTGCTCTCGTTTCAAGATCCAATTCCTACATCTTCCAGAGTCTCTCCCCTTCAGTGCACAGGAAGCTGGAGCTTGGTCAGATATTCGGACGTCAAATATACCTATGGTTCAGTTCACTAGCCATTATCAAGAAGTTGTCTTCTTAAGCTAATGGAACATGGGAAAATAATCTGTTCCATTTTGAGCATTGTGTCTTGGACAGACCACCTCAGATAAACTACTGGCCTCTGTGAGCCTCAGTAAACTAGATGGAAATGGCAAGACCTCTAAGGGCTTGCCTAGTTTAAATGTTTAAGGCTTTCTAGCACACATTGTATCTTGGCTCAGAATTCATAGCAAATGATGAAACTGTTACCATGACGAAGCACTCGTCTCTTTTAGAATAGGGACCCTGAACCTGGGGTCACTGGAGTCCTGGAGGGTGAGGCTCCGGGGGAGAGGTATGAGCTTTCTGAAGTGGCGCCGAGTTGTTAATGCATCTGAGTGTTTTCCTGGAGGGAAACCTCCTTCGATTTCATTAGCAGGGTCTAGTACCACATCAGAATTTATAAAATCACTGGGTTAAAATAGGCAGAGAAACTAGATTTTCAAGAACGTGAAGGACACAAACTCTGACACTTAGCTCTAATTCCATAGAGGTAGACTGAGTGTTTTCAGCCCCTTGTTGACATAGAGACTGCAGACATACACCCGATTCTCATTCTCTCCTCTTTCGTGTTCAGGAATACTGATATTCCACAGACGTAGCTTTCACTTAGCTGACAGAGCCCTTCATTCCCTTTGCAGAATATTCTGACAGATGGCCTCAGCAAAGTAAACACTCATGGATGGTAGGCTGCTCTCTAGTGTCCCGATGCCTATCTCCTCCCACCAGTTGAGCTGAATGCTTACCAGGGGTCATTTGATTTCCCCCAAAACTTATTTATGTCACTTGTATTGCTTAATATAATCATATAATTCATTATGCAAATAGATAAACTATGAATGTAAAAATAAAGAGTTGCTTCAATGAAAACTAAGTTAATTGCTTTGGAAAGGCTCAAAAAGGATGAGTTGCTGAAAAACACTCTAAAATTAGTTTGTCGGTGAGGTATCTATAAAAAAAAAATTGCAAAAAGTTAAAATCTAGAAAAATTTGCACTTTTTCAAAGTTTCCTCCATTAAGATAAACAAAACAAAAGCAGACAGATGAAAGCAACAATACCTGAAACTGTAAATAATGGAGGAGACATTACAGGAGTGGTTTCATTGGGAAAAATAAGAAAGAACTCTGGAATTGGAAAATGCAGGCTTAAGAAAAGACCTGCTGACCGGCAAATGCATGTCATAAGTTAATAATACGCATTCATATGGTTCCCAGCTTGAACCAAGCATTCTGATTAGCTGATACTGGCCACAGCATTTCTTTAGGATTAAGATTAAAATATGTATATGAAGGACCCATGGACATGGACAACAGTGTGGGAATTGACTGTGGGAGTGGGGCATGGGATGGACAGAGGAAGGCAAAGGGGGGGAAATTGGGACAACTGTAATAGAATAACAATAAAAAATCTTAAAAAGATTAAACTATCCAAGTGAGGTCCAAGAAAACTGGATTACTTGTGTCTCCTGAGCACTAATTTCTTGAGGGTTTGATCTTTTAAAAATTCTCGTAACATCTCATTTAATTGCTGGAAGTCTGTTTCTTGGAGGCACTTCTCACAGACGCTTTTCTGTTTGATAGTAAGCAGGCTCTGCCTTGGATCCATGTGCCAAGAATTCAGCACTCAAAACCTTAGTTACATTAATGTGTGTTCACCTTAGCAAACCAGTCACATTCATTCAAAGTCTGGAACCAGATTCATCGTTCAATGCCTTAAGATTTCAACCGTGCTGGGTCATTTGTGGTCTATCCATACTATACACTCCCTTTTCAGCGTGCACGAGCCACAGACATGGGCAAGCTCTTTGCCTTAGCTTCTACGGGGGAGTTCCTGTTGTAGAAACAATATGACTGAAAGAAAAGGAGCTGGGTGAAGATGTTCATGCAGCATTATATGCAACAGTAAATACGCCAACAACTATGTAAATGTTTAGTAACAGGGTCATTTCATTATGTTATTTTGACCCATTACCATTTGGCAGTTGTGGCTGCTATTTACATAGTCATGAAGTGATAATTATGAAGAATTTCAGCAATAATTATTGGAAAATGTTTATGATAGTATATTAAGTGAGGAAAAATACAAAATGTAATGAACCTCATGATTACAAATGCAATAAATGTATGTATGAAATTGGTAGGCTAGGGAAGATTTGATGTTTTCATCTTTTGCCAATTTCTCTTACGTCTCAGTCTTTCAATGATTAGAAAATCCCACATTGTGCAACGATTCACTAGTCTTTCAACCTTGGTATCCTGGGAGGCCTTGCAATGTCTGTGTTTTGATTTAGAGCTTCCCAGAACCACAGAATTACCCACCAGAGGAGTGAGGATTAGGTAAGAGCTCGCTCAATTATAAGTGGAATGGGTTGAAAAGTACCTTTGAGGTCACATTGGCCCAGTATCCTCATTCTACAAATAACATTTATTATGACTCTTACCAGCAACTTGACCTGAGCAAGTTACTTATGTATACTATACCTCAGTTTCTTCATCTGCAAAATGAAATAAAGTATCTATGCCCATGGTTTGTTGTGAGGTTTAAATGATATAAATGCAGGACATGGCACAGAGTAAGCTCTCAACAAATGTTTGTTATTAACATCACAAAAGTGACTAGCTGAGCCAGGGCCAGAATTCAGCTTTCCTGACATCCTCACTGGGGCTGTTTCTATCGCACCACATCACAGACCTTTCACCGCAATCCAGGCTGGGATCCTTTTCCTTGTGGAACACTGGGCAACAAGGAGGCTATTCCAACAACACTGAGGTTACTGTGATTTCTCCTAACTGTTGCCTATCAGGTGACCAATGGCATACACATCAGGGCTTCCTAAGATGGGACTGACCAAACTGAAAATAGCCTTAAATAAGACAGAACTAGGCACAAGTTCTCTGACCACTTATGTCCTGCTTGACTTCTTGATCTGCCTTTGCTTTTGTGAGCTTCAGTTTTCTTATTGGCCAGATAGGGATTAGTTGAAATAATCCTTTCTGTGCATATGTGCTGTGATTTGCCATATGTGAAAAGGCTAAGTAAAACCTAAAGTGGAATACAACTCAGTGGTGACTGTGTTTTTTAAAATTATCTTTATTAAAAAAAAACTTATATAGTGAGTTGTATGTGCCAGGCATTATTCTGAGGACTTCACACAAATTAAGTAATTGAATGGACTCTTGATAGTAGTTCTCTGAAGCAGTTATTCCTATTATGTTAGCTTTAGTTGGGAGGCACAGGGAGGTTAAGGAATATACTCTACATCATAGAACTGCTAAGTGATGGGGCTGAAGTTTGGACATAGGGCTCTGTATCGCTCTCATGCTACTTTATTATTACCGAATGTGCCTTGACCTAAAAGTAAAATAACGTAAGGTTCTGGAGTCTGTTTTCCTTCCTTACAAAGTTCGATTCAGTGTAGTTCAATCTACCACAATGGAATCCAATGGAATCCCATCCCATTCCCCAGCATCCCATTTCATGCCATGCCATCCTATCCAATCCCTTCCCATCTAATCCTATTTCATTTAATTCAGTTCAACTCAAGAAATGTTCTTTTCAATGTTTAGTTTGTGCCAGTGGGCACTGCACTAAGCACTGTGAGAGCTAACAGAGAGGAGTTGGACCCAAGAAATGGTTTTTTGTAGAGGTCTTCTGGAACCACAGAGTCTGGGTTGGGAGAGAATTGAAAAACAGTCAGAAAGGAGGGGGTTTGGGGACTGGTTGAAAAAGGTGAAGAGATTCAGCAAAGAAAAAAACTCATAGACACAGAATATAAAATAGTGATTACCAGAGGGAAAGAGGGGTGGGGGGAGATAGAAGAGTGTAAAGGGGGAATATATGGTGATGAATGAAGACTTGACTTTGGGGGGTGAACACACAATACAATACACAGATGATGTGTTATAGAATTGTAAACCTGAAAACTATATAATTTATTAATCAATGTTACTACAATGAATTCAATAAAAATTAAAAAACTAAAATAAAAGCAAAAAATAAAGAAAAGAAGGAAGAAGAAAAACAGGTATTCTAGACCCCTGAAAAGTAAGTGGTCTTTGACTGGGTTTATGTCTTCAATGCCAGGGCCATTGCCTCTGTCTGGTTTCAGTTCATGTGGCTGGATGCCTTGGGCCGCCATCTGAAACTATGATAAAGTCATCTCAGTTGTCTGTTTTGTGTGCTTTCTTATTCATACTCTGCCACTAAGCATTCCCAGGAAAACCTGTATCTTGATGGAATTTTCTGCCTTTTGACCAATACAAGAAATAGCCTATAGAAAGCACTTTGCACAGTATCTGGTCCACAGTTGGTGCTTGTACGGTAGCAATATTACCATCATCATCCTAAACCTTTGTAATCTGACCATTTTTCCATAGTTCCCTCCGAGAAAAAGCTTGAACAGCCCTACAGGTCTGAGTGCATGTGAGAGTTACTGGTCTCTTTTGGGAGGTTCTATCTTTTCTGGCCCAAAACAAAGAGTGAGACAAACCAGGCTAAGCATCACTGATCATGTTCCTGCTTGTCTGGCGATCACACTGCATGACTACGAGCATTCCCCATGGGCAAGCAGTTCCCTTACACAACACTGTTGACATTACACACTATGAAAAAACTTGAGTATTAAAATTTGAGGCATGTGTAAGTACCTCATAATTAACTGCTGTCTGTTTAACCAGACAGTTTAGCAAGTCAATTTGATGTCTGTTACGAAACCTAATAATTGTCAGTGATTTTTAAAAACAATTGACTGGTATAATCATTAACTACCCCTAGATTATCTTGTCAAATTGATAATTAAATGCCTCAAAAATTCATTACAGAGTCAGTATATTAATAGGAATGTAATTAAGTAACATTTTGCTTATGTAATCTAGAGTTTATTACCTGTACACTTATTTATCTTTTCTACATTTATTAAATCTTCCTAGGGGCTTCTTCATTATCAATAGAAAACCAAGAGTCAATAAATGTCTTATTAAATCCAGATGAGCAACTTAATTGAGAGACTGTGAAATAAATATAGATTTTTCCATATCTGGGGAGGGAAAGAATTATTATTTCATTGTAGGATTATCAGTTGGGAAACCAAAGCCCTTTTCATTCCTTCTTTCATTTCTTCCTGCATTCTTCTTCCTTTCTTTCCCTCCCTGCCACCTTCCTTTTTCCTTCTATCTTGCTCTCTCCTTCCTTCCTCTCCCCCTGCTCTCCCTCCTCCCTCTCTCTCTTCCTTATTTCTCTTTCCATCAAACATTTCAGTGCCTACTAGGTACCAGTTCTTATGTGAGACACTAAGAATATATAAGATTTGCTTTCTAGTCTAATGTAGTAAAGGAGCAAGACCTGTAAAAAATTGCAGTGAAACATGTTTGTAGATGTATGTAACCAGTGTTAGGGGGGCACAGAGGAAGAAACTAGCTGTACTAGTAGGGGAGATTTCTCAGAAAAGGTAACATTTGAGCTTACCAGGGACCAAGATGTAGGGAGTTTTTCAGGGAGGAAAAAGTCAGGTAGACAGAAGAGCATGAGCAATGACTTGGAGACAGGAAGGAATGTATGCCACTCCAGAGTTAGATGGGAAAGACTTAATTTTAAACTGTTGAATTTCATGGTCAAAGCTGTGTTTTTCAAAAGATAACGTTGGAGGTTAGGGTAGGGATTTCAATAGCTCTCCTTTACACAGGTACATCTGGTGGCTTGCCTCAATATCCTTGAGTTCTCACAATAAGCATTAAAATTGCAATGTGGCTGGTCCTTCCCTTCCACACTCTCTCCTCCTAGGGATCATCATATGCTAGGGTCTTACAGGTTGCATCAGATTTCTGCACTGCTGTCACTGAAAAGATATTCTTACTTTTTAGATCACATAGCCAAAAGTTGAGTTTGATAAATAAGATCACAATGTACTTCAGCCTGTGCTTCCTAAAAAAAGGAATTCATAGTTCACTGTGGTTATTCCCAGAAACTCACCTACAGACCCAGGAGCAACAGAGATCAAACTCAAGGATAAAATTTAGAAGGAGACGGACCTTAAATTTAAATAGATAATTTTCAAAATTATTAAATTTAAATTATAAATTTACAATTTAAATGATAAATGTTAAGTTCTATAATTTCCTTAGAACCCATTCATAACCTTCTTATTCTTCATAATCACTGAAACACACAAGAGTCAGTTTTAACAGTTTTTGTCTCTTACCAAGTGTTAGTTGCTACCAAAGTAACTGCCTATGTGGACCTTCTACTGGCTATATGGCTGGGTACATTTTGGTGACGAAGGCAAAAAGGGGAAGAGAGAGAGAGAACAAGCTCATTCTGTTCAGCTTGACACCTGGAGCTTTTAACTAGGGATAAATCAAATGTCTTCTTACCGCGAGCACAGTATACTGATCCCCGGAAGAGTATAATGCAGTGGCATTTTAGTGAACGGGCCATTTTGAACATTTGTGCCTTGGGGTGTTTATTAAAGTTTTATGAAAACTGATGTTTTCTCAATATCCTTAAAGTCATGTCTACTCTTTAAAAAGTTTCTCTGTAGGAGAGAAATGGGATTTATAATGTCTATAAATTCTCTGATATAGCTGCTTTCCAGGCCTATAAACCATTAAGCTACTCAACTTGCCTTGGTATATGTTATTGGAAATACTTTTAAAGTTTCTGATGTTGCCATTTAGAAAGCCCTTTTGGGGAAATTTCACAGCCCAACAGTGTCGTTCGCCATAGGGCTTCATTGGAATTCTTGGACCGCAGCTGAGAAAAGCCTTCCATTATTTTCAGTCCCCCCACCCCAGACACCATTTAGAACTTCAGTAAAGGTGGTGGGTAAAAACTTAAGGAGCCTTTCCATTATCTCATGTTTCAGAAAACTTTATAGTTTTTGAGGTTTAATACACTGTGTACTCCTCAATTTACATTCATCACGATGCTAATGAGTATGTAAAACAGACTTGCATTGATGCATTTTGTACCTGTCTCCATTAAAAGGGTAACAGCCACAAAAATTAGTTTACAAAAACTTATTTTGGTATTTAAAGCTATATGGGCTGTACTCAGCAAGTAGAACACATGTTTAAAGCCTCTGGAAAACATTTTTCATGTTGCTTGGAAATCCATTCATATCCTAATACTATTCTTAAGCTCTGGCCCTTGGAAGGATCTGCTTGGAGGGCTCTCCTTGCTCTGGGAAAGTATGGTTCACTTCTGATATCAATATGCTCTGTATGCGAGGCCCCCTACGTGATATGTACTATACCAGCAATGTTTTAAAATGACCAAAAATGATCACATTAGATACTAACATTTGACAAGGTCAGGAGCAATCAAAGTCAATGGCTAAGTAATCCTGAGGGTACAAAATTCTCTGAACTCTGAGCCTGAGAGTATTTAGAAGTAAGTGACAGAAGATACTCTATAACTACAAAGTAGCTTTACTTAAACAGAAAAATTGTTTGTAGAAAGTAGAACTTTAAAACCCTACTTTGAAATCTCTTGTAACACATTTGCAGGTTTGACCGGAGAGGTAATTCAGTTTGTCAGATCTTCTGGATGAAGATGCTAGATGATGTTTTCTTGAAGCTGGGTATCAGAGAGGTCTGGACCTGAGTCTGATGGTCTGCTTTAAAGCCCCTGCTCTGCCACTTAGTAAGTAGATGACTTGAGACCGGTAGCCTTCTCTTTCAGGACTCAGTTTCCTCATATGTAAAATGGGATACCGTATTTTTGGACTATGAGACACACTTCCCCCCCAAAAATTGGTTGTTAATGCTGCTGTTGAATTTTGTTTACATTTACATTGGTGAAATATTATGTTATTTATGTTATTAAATATTTTACCACATTTTTTGCTTCAAAATATTTTTTTCCAATTTACCTCCTCTAAAACCTAGGTGAACCCTATGGTCCGAAAAGCATGGGTAATTGCCCCAGACCCTTCCATCTCACATCACTGTTGGAAGGACCAAATGAGATCATAAGTAATCTTGTACTTATAACCTTGTAAACAGTCATGAAATCCTACAGAAATGTGAGGAGTAGTATTATAAGTAAATCTAAAAGGTTATAAATATTTCAGAGGAAAATATTCAGTGTTCAGAGGATATGGTTAAACTTAGTTGCTGCTTTATGAATCAGACCTGGCTCCCAGGCTCTGATGAACAGGCTATGTATGCCCATTCTTTGAGAGGGATTGTTCTTCCAAGTTGCTCCCCCATAGAGGCAGTTACCATACTTGTCTGTTGACCTGTCTGCTGCATCCTTGGTGTGTCTGTAAGCTCTGTAAGAATAAGGATCCTGCCCATTGGGACAGTCTAACACGATGGTAAATGTACAGGCTTTAGGGACAGGCAACCTGGGCCAGTCCTAATTCTAGTCCTGGTTTTGCCACTTACTATGTGACTTGGGGCAAATGACTGAACCTCATTAAGTCTTAGTTTTCTCTTCTACAATATGAAGTAAATAAATATGCCTGCATCATAGTGACCTTAAAAAGATGAAATGAGTCAGTATAATAGTCTCCACTTATCCGCAGTTTTTTTCCTGTGGTTTAAGTTACCTAGGGTCAACCACTGTCTGAAAATATTAAGTGGAATATTTCAGAAATAAATATTTCATGTTTCAAATCATGTGTCATTCTGAGTAGTGTGATGAAATCTCTCTTTGTCTCACCTGGGACATGAATCATCGCTTTGTCCAGTGCATCCATGCTGTGTATATATGTTACTTGCCTGTCACTCAGTAGTCCTCCTGGTGATTGGATTGACTGTCGAGGTGCCACAGTGCTTGTGTTCAAGTAACTCTTATTTTACTTAATAACAGCCCCAAAGCACACCAGCAGCGATGCTGGAAATTTGAATATGCCAGAAAGTAGCCACAAAGTACTTCCTTTAAGTGAACAAGTATGTATGTATAGGACAAAACAGTATGCAAGGTCTGTCCAAAAAAAAAGTCCAGCCATTGTTAATACAATGAGAATGGTTTGTTTGATATCAATGTAACCAGGCAGACAAGGAGAATGGACTGGAATGAACATGTGTGAACAGTGATGATTTCACTGTATTAGTCAGTGGGGCCGGTAGATGCTGTTGAGTGAGCATGTGTACTCTGTGGCCATTGCATTCAAAGTGACTGAATCAGCAGAGAAACGAATCTGCATCTAAGTTTATGTTAAGCTTGAACACTCCTCCATGGAAATTATTTGACTGATTCAGAAGGCCGCAGCTATGGGCAACTGGTGATTGGCAGCTTTATCACGACAACTCAACTGTTCATCCATTATGTCTCATGTGGAATTTTTTGGCAAAACATCAAATAACCCAGGTGACTTAGCCCCACTACAGCCCAGATTCAGTGCCCTGTGACTTCTGGATTTTCCCCAAACTAAGATCACCTATGAAAGGGAAGAGAGTTCAGAGTGTCGATCAGATTCAAGAAAATACAACAGGGCAGCTAATGGTGATTAGGAGAACTGTGTGAGGTCTCAAGGTGCCTCCTTTGAAGAGGACTGAGGTGTCATTGTCCTATGTACAATGTTTCTTGTATCTTTTATCTTCTTCAGTGGAAGTCTCTATTTTTCCTGTTACATGGCTGGATACCTTCTGGGCAGACCTCGTGTGTAGGGTTTAGTATTATCAATCTGCAGTTTCAGGCATTCATAGGGAGTTTTAGAATGTATCTCTTGTGGATAAGAGTGGGGGGTGGCTAGTGTACAAGTGAAGTGCTTAATATAAAACCTGAAACATAGAAAGTGCTCAAGGAATACTGGGTATTTATTATCATTATTGCTGTTGTTCTCTCTTTCATATTTTCAGTGCCTAGAACAATGCTTAGCATATAATATTTATTCAGTGAATAGGTTAATGACAGAATACAACAAAAAATCCCTATCAGCAGATACTTCTATGAAGATTAATGAATCTTAATAATTAGGAAAAATGGAAAGAGATTGCTTTATGTGGGCTGGGTTTTCAAACATTGGGGCTATTTCTATCTTTTAATTCTACAGATAAGAAGAGCATTTCTATCATGTCAGAAATTTATAATATTGGTATAGCACTTTTAGGTTTATGAATAATTTTTAAGGCCAATATCTTATTGGATTTCTACACCAGCCTTGCGGGGAAGATATTTGTATACTACCTACTTTACAGTTAGGACCATTGAAGTTTAGAGAGGGGAAATGTCTTGCCTACCCATCACACACCTGTATGTAGAAGCATTAAAGTTAGATATTTTCTGGCTCATCCTTGTTTCCTCCTCCTGGGAACAGACCCAAGATAGTGGCCATAGAGACCATGCTGGAGAGGAGCCTGGTTTGTCTCCTTGGCTACAACAACCCAAATTAGGATAGTAGCCCCTAGATTCCTAGATTTCTTATAGTAATCCAATAAGAATCTCTCACTTATGAGTTTAATTAAACCCAGTGAAGCTTACTATCTGTTCTGCTTGTACTTTGGTTTTAAAATCTAATTTCCTTGGCACAGTGTGCTTCACCATCATTGTGCTGGGTTTTCCCCGTGAGAGCTAAGCTGATACAACCTGTCCTTGCTCAAAAGATAAAAACCTTATGCCCTGGAGGTCTTTCAACCTAGGTCATTTAGGCAAGCCAGACATAAAAGTATAATTATACTATTGCTCAACCTCATAGATCCTCCAGATTGCTGGCAGAGAAAAACAGTTCTCTTGATAAATCTGAACCCCCTGATAATTTTCCCCAAGGAATTACCAGTAAATTGCAAAGCCAGCATGGCTACCCACATCCTGACCTTTCCTCCAGTCCCATCCTTTTACCTCTCTCTGCATCATTTTGTACTTTCGACAACCTTTTCTCTTGTGTTTCTTGAGACCCAATATTACTGTGGTTCCTCTAGACCTCCTATCCTGGCCTTCTCCAGTTCTTTCTCAGCCTCCTAACTTCGGACATTTCCCTAAGTCTAAGCCTGTGTCTTCTGTTTTCTTTATCTCCTCTCATCAGCTCTGATGCCTGCTTAAGCACATGGTGAGCACTGGGTATACAAAGACAAATAAAACATGGTATCTGACCTCAAGAAACCCACAGTGTGGTAGAGAGGAGCTGGGTGTGGGAACAAAGACTTCCATGTCTAATGAACTGTTTGTGCTTTGATAGGGCTGGTTGTGGCTTGAATGCAGAACAAGTACAGTGAAGGGGAAGGAAAGTCTCTATGGACAGGGTCTTCAGAGACATCTTAGAAGACAAGTAGGTACTTCCCTTTTGGATAAGAAAAAGAGGGGCATTTAAGATAAGTGCTCGATTTGTACAAAGAAACCAAAGGGAGAAATTTTGCCTCTTGTTTTCCAAATATGGAACATCTAAATAATATTTATCTTGCAATGTCTATGTGAACATTGACAACAATGAACATAAAGTAGAGCCTGGAACTTAAAAGTCAGTGAACAGTCAATAATAATTAGACTTTTTTTTTTTTTTTTTTTACCAATTTTTTTCTCTTCCTTCTCTCTGTAAAAAGATGGTCTCAGACTAGGAAATGTGTAAAGGCTTTTCCAGATCTGATAGTCCAAGTTGCCTTAAAATTCTCTAGGGAAATTTAAAAAACAGAGCGATCTCTTTTCCTTCATACATTCTCCTAATGCTGGCCGAACCTCAGCACTATGTCCTCTCTGAACACACAAATCATTTACTCGAAGGATCATCAGGCTTACTGACAAGCAAAGGCTGCCTCATTAAGTTCATTTCACCATTTCATGGACTGTCTAGTTTTGTGTTGTTTAGCTTTATACATGGGCTCAGCTTGTCTCCTGTACTTCATTGTAAACTCCTTGAAACAAGGATGGGTGCCACTGGATTTAGAGCAGAAACACAAGAGTCCAGTTCTGGCCACCAGAGCTTGGGTAAATTAGCCCCATTTTCTCGTCTATTAAATAGGGAGCATGCTAAGGACCAACATTCGGAATTTTTATGATATTCATATGAGATAATGCATATGATGGTTCTTTGTAAACTATTAAGCATTTTAAAACAGGTATTTTATATTACATTTGTCTCTGCATCTGTATTAACCAGGACTCTTTTGGTTGCAACTAACAGAAACCTGATTCAAAGTAGGTTTAAAAAAAAAAAAAAAATCATGCACCCTGGCAGGTGTAGCTCAGTGGACTGAGTGATGGCCTGTGAACCAAAGGATTGCGGTTCGATTCCCAGTCAGGGCATATGCCTGGGTTGCAGGCCAGTTCCCGGCAAGGGACGCACAAGAGGCAACCATACATTGATATTTCTCTCCCTCTCTCCCTCTCTCCCTCCCTCCCTCCCTTCCCCTCTAAAGATAAATAAATAAAATGTTTTAAAAAATCATGCTTTGGGCACATAACTGAATAATTACAAGTATCAAGTAAGAAAGTCAGAACTATGCTTCTCTTTTATCAGCTGTGCTTTTCTCTGTTGGTTTCTCTACCAGACATTTCTTTTTCTTGGTGTTTTTCAGCTGTTGTATGTTTATGTCAGTTTAAAAACCTTAACCAAAAGTTTTTTCTTTCCCCCAAGTAATTCTGGCAGAAATTCCACAACTGACTCAATGGACTGACACGAGAATGTGCCCATCTCTAACTCAGGGAGGTTAGCTGCACTGATTTGCTCTACAAGTGAGCCTAGAGGAGTAAGGTCAGTTCTCCACAAACCACGCAGATGGAAGGAGAGAGGGGTGGTTCTCTAACGGAAAAGTGAAGTGCCACTGCCAGAATAGGAGAAAGTAGGTGCTGAAAGGCCAAGATGACAGAGGTGCTCCACAGCAATGACCACGGCAGCCTCATCAGTCCAAGCTGGGTGATCCTTATCTTGTTTGTTTGTTCATTTTCTTCATTAGATTCCACATATGAGTCAGATCATGTGGTGTTTGTCTTTCTCTGACTGGCTTATTTCACTTAGCATAATATTCTCCAGGGCCATCCATGCTGTTGCAAAGGGTAAGATTTCCTCCTTTTGTATGGCCGAGTAGTATTCCATTTCGGAAATGTACCACAGCTTTTTTTATCCACTCATCTACTGATGGGCATTTGGGCTGCTTCCAAATAATCCAATTTAGAAATGGGCCAATGACCCAAATAGACACCTCTCCAAAGAGGACATACAGATGTCCAATGTCACTAACCACCAGGGAAGTGCAAATTAAAATCACAATGAGTATCACCTCACACCTGTCAGAATGACTATCATCAATAAATCAATAAACTACAAGAGCTGGTGAGCATGTGGAGAAAGGGGAACCCTCATGCACTGTTGGTGGGAATGCAGACTGGTGCAGCCACTGTGGAAAGCAGTATGGAGTTTCCTCAAATAAATAAAAATGGAATTGCTTTATGACCTAGCAATTCCACTTCTGGGAATTTATCCAAAGAAAACTGAATCACTAATTTGAAAGAATATATGGACCCTTATGTTCATTACAGCATTGTTTATAATAGCCAGGTTGTTGGGGTTGCTGTGCTGGGGGAAGGGGAGGGTTGGAGGGTTGAGCAAAAAAAGAGACAGTGAAAGAAGAGTCATAGACATAGACTACAGAGTGATGATTGCTGGGGGAAGGTGGGTAGAGGGAGCTGGAAGGAAACTTGACTTGGGGTGGTGAACTAACAATACAATGTACAGGTGATGTTTTGAGAGATTGTGCACCTGAACCTGTATAATTTTGTTAACCGATGCCACCCCAATAAACTCAATAAAAAAGGGGAAAAAAGCTCTGGGATCTTAAAAGGGCAACCTCTCTCTGTGGCTGCACCATGCGGAACACCTTGAGGCCACACTATGATGAATCAGAATGCATGTTGCATTAGGTATATCAACTGACTCAACAACAAATCTAAAGGAAGATAGGTTGTGGAAAGTTCCAAAGCCGGGATATTCATAGGGCATTTATTGGGAGTCTAACCAATGCTTAATTGCTATGATACTGTTGATTTCAAACTTGCCTAGTTTTCTTATACTGGCATTGGTGAGCATGAGAGCAAGAGGAATGGAGGAAGTTCTGAGATTATTTTTTTAAACAAAATCTTTTAAAATAAAACATTTGCTCATTTGAATACCTGTCTGAGAGGAGGAGGGCCTCTGTGGAGGTCAGCCCAGGACAAGCTCAGCGGCGGAGCCAGGCTGCGGGGAGCAGGAAAGGGCAGAGCCCACAGCCACAGCAAGGCATTGTCCCCTGCCAGCTGGGCCGCTCCCTGCTCCCACGGCCTCCACGCAGCAGGGCCTCCCAGCCTTTGGTGTCCTTTCTGGTGAGCATGGTTGGGGGCTCACTGGGGCGCCTGGGTTCCTCAATCTTAGCTCTGGTGGCCGTTGTCTAGATTTGCTGGCAGTCACCGGACAGAAACCAGAGAGACTCGGGAAATGCTGGAAGCTAGGGGACTAAATTCTTCCACGTCTCCTTCTCCTCCCTTTCCCCACCAGCCTCTCCATCTTCTTTCCCTGCCAAATTTTTCTTCTGTCTCCTCCCTCACATCTGCCCCATCTACAAGGTTAAAATCCCCTTTAGGACAACATTTATGTTTTATTTCTGGACAAAGCTCTTGTTGGGGAGAAATACAGAGACAAATATAATGCAAATCTTGTCCCTCTTTGTAATGGAGGGAGCACCCCGCTGACAACAAACCCAAGGAGGACAGTGGTATCACCACTCCCCTCCCCAAAAGGCACATCTAGTAGTTTTGGAGTTTAGAAGCAGATGTAATTTGTGCTGGGGGAATTCATGAATTGTTTTCTGATGGATGTTTTGCTTGCATTGGGTCTTGAAGACCACTCACTGAAAAAGCACAAGTCAACCTAGAAAATAAGCAAAGGGCATGAGCACGGCCACAGGAGAAGCTCACGCTTAATGCCCAACATTACGCAGTTTGCTGACGGACTATAGTCCTTCACTCAGGGCATGATTGTTCTTAGTTTATACAAACTGCCAATAAACTTGGTTACCTACAAATCTGTATGAGACCAAAACCAGCAAATCTGAAATGGAGAAGGGCCTGCCATAGGCAAGCTACTGAAAATGGAGAGAAATACAAAGTTGATGGTGTGGTAAAAAGAGAGGAGACGGAAAAATAAAACTAAACCCTACCACAAATCCTCAAGAATAAAAAAAAAAAATTACAGCCGTCTGGGTTGAGCGTGGAAGTCAAACAGTCTGTTAAGTTTAGAGTGTCCTCTAGGATGTCGCTGTGCATTATTGGTCATGAGGACAGTGGCAGCCTGTTGCTCCCCCCAACGGCTGCATTGCATTGTTTATGCTTTGTTTTAGAACATAAACAAACACACAGTTGATTTTAGACGTAGTTCCATCCTGAACGAGTTACAAAAAATTGTATTAAAACCATAGACCCTCAGCATTTGGCATGCTACATCTTAGAGAAGCAATACTTTGGTTTGACTTTTAATAAATGCAAAAGTGCTGTGGGCCATTTTATGTCATACACCCCTTTTCAAGTTTTCTTCTTGTCACTTCTACACCTCGCTCCTAAGGGTTTTTTTTCTCTTTTTCTTCCCTGAGTGTCTCTTTCAGCAGCTCCCCTCCTGCTCACCTAGCTGCTGCCGGTCCATTTTCTGCAGCATTTCCAATGTGGTGGGGGAGGTCAAGAGCAGGAGCCCTGAGGTGGGGGCCCCACGCTGTGGGCTCCTTACTTAAGAGCTGGAGATTTTAGAAAAAAAAAATTCTCCTTCTTTGAACCTCTGTTTCCCCCTTGGGAAAATGGGAATACTAACTCTTATTTAGGCAGTGGGGAAAACCAAAAAAGAGACTAATGGATGTGAGACCAGTAAACTGACCAGTGGTTCCATTCTCAGTCTACACTCTGCGCGTTGAACTAGTCCCGCCCCCAGTGATCACTTGCTGCTCCTCTGTCTCCTTCACTTGACTGTTAACTTTGATGGAAGGCTATGTATTTCCTGTGGTATTTTTTGTTGTTGTTTTATTTTTGTTTTTGCTGTTGTTTTGTCTTATTTGGGTGTTTTCGTACCGCCCTGAAAAAGGCTGTATTCCTTGACTCTGCAGCTCCTGCGCATGCACTGGGGAGGCGCACTGTTCGGATGGCTGTAGTGAGAACAGGGCCCTTGGAGCCTGTATGATGCAGGGGCCACAACCAAAGCTCCCACCATGCTGCTGTTTCTACAGATATTAGTCATCGGGGGCTCTCTTTTCTATTCTTAACATTCAAAACCTCTCCTGGTGCACAAAATATTGTTGAATACTAGATTCTGGGCCCTGAACTAAAAATCGTGAACATTGTTATTCATCTCCAGGCCTAGCTTTCAGCCTCCCATTTCATCTTAGATTGAATTGTAACTGGTCATACCCTTAGCGGAATTCATCAGCCACAGAGGTCTTCTGATAAAGAGAGATTTGGGGCTGTCAGGATTTCAAAGTAAGTGATGGTAAGTCAAAAACTTGACAAACCTGCTGTTCAGACTTTGGTGTTTTAATCTCCAAATCTTTGAAAATGGGGACATCTCAATGGCCAGGCTTGAGAGTAAGTGGAAAAAAAAAATCACATGTATCTCTTCTATGCCCACCCCTATCCCATAGCACTTTAGTCATTAAGGAGATTTCATAGCATCTGTGAGAGATTGTAGTATAAGCTCTATTTGTTTCTTGATGGGCTTCAGTTTCCTCAGGCATGTCAGAACTAATCATATTAACTTCCCAGGGTTACTAAAGAGAAGCCACATGCATGCATCTCGGCACATAGTCGGACCCTTATTATGGACTCCTAAGATGGTGTGGCAAGCAGCCACTTTGCCCACCCTCTGAACATGTTTTCATTGTTGGATAACTCTGACATAGAACCGTCTATCTCACAACGAGATTTTTTAAAAAGTCTATTTCTGTGTAAACTTCACCTATGAGATGCTTCGGCAAAGACAAGGAGTCTTTCCATTTTCCTGACCTCCCCACTGGTGAGGACAGAGAGCAGAGGGCCCCTGTGGTTATAGGGTCGAGGAACCAGATGAGCCTCTGTGGTTACACACTTATTTATTTCCTTATTTATTACTTTTGCAGCTAACATTTTTACAATCATGTTATTTTGTGGTTTAGTTGCAAAATGCGTTGTGAGCCAAGTTTGCTTCCAATGGGCTGAGTTGGAAGAGGATTGCATAGGAGAGCCCAGAGAGAGGGGAGGGGAGGGCAGGCGAGCAGTTACAAAAACATTCTGTAATTGATATGTCTGTCAATGATCATTTCTTTGTAGTCAAGCTACCCAAGGCAGATGGAGAAAAGGAAACTGAGAAAGCATCATAGACCCATGCGTAGCAGCAGGAATGAACATGCAATCTCAGAAGTGAATGCAGAGGGGCCCGCCTGGGGACTTCAGGAGAACAGTCCAGGAACAAGCTCTGCTGCGCTTACAGACTCCCAAGCACCCAAATGGCATTTTTTGAAAGACTTTGGGAAAGAGTAGAGGTTGATTATAGAGGAATGATAAATGATGAATTAATTCATAAACATTATTAAGGAGTTTATTATAATTAGTTTTTCACGATTTTAATGAAAACAAAAAACTCAGTTTTCAGAGCTGAAATGGGGCTCCAGGGACACTCTGCCAGAAGCTTCTTTTTCCTTTATATTCTTCTTTCCTCACCCCAGGCAATAGTAGATTTCTGAGAAGATGCCCTGTAGAAGGGGGAGCCCATTTTGACTGTATTTAAGTTTGTTCTTGTATTATTCTATCTGGTGGTTCCCCAGACCACTTTCCCTTTTTATTCTCTTTGTAAATATTTACATAAGAAGGTTCTCTACAAAGGATCCTATATTTGTGGATTAATGCAAAGCAGAGTCCTGATGGGTTTTTACTTCTTTTATGAACAATTTGGTTAAGTAGATTCCCTCCCAGCTCCTTAGAAAAACTTCTTTTATTTTAATAACATCATCAGAAACTAAATAGCATCAGAGGGAAAAATAAGTTTGCTATGTACAGCCTCCAGCGGCAGTCTCTGAGCTGCGCTGTAACTGTTAATGGTCGAGGCAAGAGCTGGTGATTGCAGTTAATGGCTGGAAGGCAGCTTGTATTTAAAGCCCTCATCTCCCTAGTGGGACCAGGATCTGCAGTGTTTCTTGGGCTGCTGAGTGGATAAGAGATCAGATAACTGGACCAGGAGATAGAGAAGTGGTTCCCAAACTTCAGACACCAGATCATCTTGTCACCATCCCCGAGGCTCTGCCTTTGTTTGCTTTCTCTTCTCTGTCCTCTCTCCTGGACAAGTTCATCTTTGCCCACAGCTTTAACTCACATGTCTCAACAGGTAAAATCAAACCTCTCTTTAGCTTTGACCTCTTTTCTGTGCCCCACCTCTGGATTTTCTGCTTTTCCAGACATTTCAGCAAGATAGCCATCACTGCACTAACTCTGCAGGACCCAAGCCAACCTCATGTTCATTTGAATTTGGTCCCACTCCGGCTCCTACGAATGTAGCCTCCCACCCGTGACCCAAACCAACATCATCCTCTCAGACTCTTACATCCTATATATGCCACTTTTGACTCCTCTTTTCTCTTGGCCCAAATATAATCAGTTACCAACCTCTATTGATTTTCAAATCTCATAAACTCTTGCATGGGCCTATCTCTGTTTCTATCCCAATGCCCTAGGCTTCCTTACACTTTATGTATTCATTTATCCATATGCTCATTCATTCAATACCAAACTGATGGATACTTTTTACGTGTTAGATGATGTCTAGCTGATTCTGGGGATACAGACATGGACAAGACAAAAAAAATAATCTGTGCCTGCTCTTATAGGGAAGATACACATTAAAAATCTAATTATTAAATGGCAACACTTAGTGTGACCCAGGGGGGAAAGAGAGAAAGTCACACATCTCTCAGTCTTCTGACTCTTCCAAGGTCCTGCAACATATTCTTGCTGTGTTCATTTATCTGATTGTGTCACTTGTCTTCTCAAATGTCACCGATAGCCTTTGCTGTTACCTGCTGATTTCATGCCATTTATTCATTCATTTGTCATTCACATTTTCTTGTGCTTCTTTAGCACACCTTACTGTTTATTGTCTCCATGCCCTCACTAATGTTGTTCCTCCTTCTTGTGGTACTTTCTTGTCACCTCACTACACCCAGCCATTCTTCACTTAGTTCATTTGAAGAGATACCGTCATTGATGCAGATACAAACACTTCTAGGAAGATCTCTCCACTTCTCACAGAAGTGTGACACACTTATCAACTTCTTCCCCATCCCCTCACCCCACCCATTAGGTACCTGTTCACTCTTTATACCTTTAGGAGAGCATCGTAACATTTCACACTGATTAATCTGGTTGTGAACTCTTAATTCTGTGACACTACCTTTGACCTAAACTTGGTGTTTGTAGCAAGTCTTCTGTAAGTCAAAACCCCTGGTTTCACAAACACATAGTTTTTGATTTGGCTGGTCCCTCCCAATCTTGGTCACTGTAGCCTGGGGTAGAGCCTGCCTCCTGTAATCTGAAGTCCACTGAAGCTACTGTTACCTTGGGCTGCTTGTTACTATTGGACTGTGCCAAATTTAGTGCATGCAGAAGAGATTGTTTCCGTGTTAGACTAGTATGTGAAATAGAATAAAATTGCAATGCATTACATAGCTGCGCAGCAGCATCTTCATGAAAAAAATGTTACTTTTCTGTGTTTCTTCTTTCTCTTTGATTTGCAGATGGGGAAAGGCAAGGTTTAAAGAATGGTATGGTGTAGTGTTATAATGAATTAGGAGAAATGATAGAGAGGTTAGAAGGCAGATTTTATGAAAACAAACTTTGGTATTTGTTCTCCTGGATTTGTACGGCTGCCATGATAACCGGTTCGACGGTACAATATTTTGGCAAGTTAGTCTACTATGTTTTGAATCCTTCATATTTAACGCCCCCTCACCCCATTCCTTTTCAAATAATGATGTGCCTTTCCAAAAACACAAAGCATCTGCCACGGAGACATTGTGAGCACATTGTGAGTGACATCGGCTGCCACTGGACAGAGGATGGGACTGGGTTCTGAGAAAGACTGCATATTCTCCCTATTGGAAAGACAGACATCATTTCGGGAAATATTTAATAAAAAGTGTTTGAGACAGAGTCTCATTCATGCTGGGAGGGATTGAAGGGAGCTGTTTTCCTTCTTAAGGCCTGGCTCAGTCTGGAAGGATGCTATTTAATGTAACCCAGAACTGATGACTTTGTTGATCATGTTTCAAAACCCCTGTGCTTTAAATGAGTTCCCAGAGGCAACTGAGTGCAATTGTCAGAAATTTATGTTTAAAATAACGTCTTTTTTTTCTTCAAGATTTGAGGGAGGGGACTATAGGAGATTTTGAATGAAAACCTGCCCGAGGACCAGAAAATAAAAGGGGCTGGGGCATAGGGATGAGGGAGTGGAATGAATAGAGCAAAGCAACACAAGAATTCTGGGTCGGAAACTCTTGCTAAATGAGTCATCCCGCAGGACAAATAAAACCTCACTCATCACCCTGTCTTCCTTCTCTGTAGCTAGAGAAGCAAACAGTGGGGCCTTGGAAAAACATCAGCAATTTCTTGTAGCATCTGTAGGTGGGGAAGGTTTCCAAGCCACAGAGAGGGCTGTGAACGCACTTACCAGGGCTCCAGTTTTTCTCAACCAAATAGGAAGAACCTCCAAGTTGACCTTGGAAAAACATACTCACTGAAGGAAAAAATATTCTAAGCTCCCCCTGTGTATTTGTATTAAGAGACTTTTTTAAAAGAAACAAATAGATTGCTTTCCAGTTTTCCATGAAAAGAGCTTGAATGCTCTCAGATTCGTGGTGGTGGAATCCTTAAAGTGGGTTTTGAAAGGCTGTAGAGGGGACATAAGCTTTGCCCCCCTTCAGTGTACACAAGGTCATCCACATAGTACAACCATATTCACATTAAACACCCAAAGGGGAAAGCATTCTCGCCACTCCTTTCTGCAAAGATTGCAATTAGCATTTTTATGAAGAACATAAACTCTCTGTGTATCAAAGATGCACTTTTATGACTCTGAAACTGGCTCCAGTAAGCATCCCGCAAACTTTTGGCCCTTTCCCTTCCAGGAGGAGTCCAATGAAAACACCGCCGGTCTCACTGCCAGCCCCTACCCACCCTGCAGCGGGGCAACAACAATACTGGGATGGCAGCGCTGGCGCCTCACAAGTGGCTTTTCAGTTATTGGGCACCTGGCAGGAGAATAATAAGCCCTTGGCTGTCATCACACACAGCCACACAAAAACAAAAACCCAAGGCTTAAAAAAACCTTTCCCTCCTCACCCCAGTTATGAATTGCTTGGTTCAGAAAGACGACTTAACTTGCCACCGATTGTGCGAGCTGTGCTCTCACCTCCGGGGCAGCGCGGAGCGAGGGAGCGTGGCAGTGGAGCATGTCTGCGTGGCGCCAGCAGACTTCCCTTCCACAAGCTGCACTGCCCCCGGCCCGCGGCCCGCGCCAGCGGGCTGCTTTCCCGAGCGGGCACTTACAGCTGCACTGTCCCCCTGCGGCGCACAGCTCTCTGCACCATTCCATGTTGTTGCTTTAGGTATTGTCTAGTAGGACCCGTGGTTTTCCTATTGGAGGTGGGCTCTCTCTCATGGCGTGGAGCAGAACGTGGAAAAGACAGGGTCCAGTTGTTCTGGGAGCCAAAGGCAACAGGTCAGGTTTTACTTCACTCATTTGGTTCTGTCAGCCACATTGGGTCTTACGAAAACATTTAATCTCCATATACACAATAAACACTTTTGAATGGGAGTCAGGAAAAAGTATAAATAAGCCCAATATCGCTCACAATGGAGATGGCACAAAACCCAGTTAAAGTAGGTGATGCTCAGTAAGTTTCTTGAATGAAGAAATTAATATGCCAAGGTTAGAGGAACACTAATTTCTACCAAGTGATGTTAGACATATTTTAATGATAACCTCCTAGTGTCCCTCCGTCTACTTTCTTCCACTTCCTTATGTGATGAAATCCATTCTTGTGATTGCCATACTAATATCACCTCCAACAGTGAATCTTCTAGATTTCAGACAAATTGGATTGACTTCATATGAAAACAGTTAACAAAATGCTTGTAAATGTGAGAGTTTTGATGTTTTTGCCTGCGAATAAGAAAGTATTTACAAAAGTAATTCAAACAATTCAGATTTGTTAATAAAACTTACAAAACAAGATGTCCAGAGATTAGCAGTCTCAAGTTGGATCAGCAACTCACCAATTTCAAAGGTTAGGATCGATGTCCCTGAATTTTTCTTTCTTTCATGCTCTCAGGAAGGCTGTTATAGTTTCAAGCATCATCTTTTCATAGAATAATGTCTAAAGTACAATGTAAGAGACATTTTTGAAAGACCTAAAGGACTTCCCATTATATTTAATTTTTTATAACAATGCCAAATGCAAAGTAAAAAACAAATTTTCATGATTGACTTAGACCCATTGTATTAGTTTCCTAAGGCTGTTATTACAAATACCACTCTGGGTGGCTCAAATAATAGAAATTTATTTTCTCATGATTCTGGAGGCTAGAAATAAAAGATCAAGGTGTTGGCAGATTTTTTTTTCATTTCCAAAGCCCCTCTTCTTGGCTTGTAGATGATTGTCTTCTACCTGTGTCTCCACATGGTCATTTCTCTATGCGTGTCTGCACCTTGGTCTCCGCTTCTTATCAGATCACTGGCCATATGGGTTAAGTCTCACTTTAACGACCTAATTTTAACTTGACTACTCTTTAAAAACCATATCTCCAAATACAGTCACATTCCGAGGTACTGGGGCTTAGGACTTTATCAGATGTGTTCTGGGGAGACGCAATTCAGCCCATAACAGCTATCTAATTGGTCCTCTAGGATTTAGCATATTACTGCTCAGGCAACCCTGGGGTTTGGTGAACAAGAAAGAAGGAGGAATGCACAGATATTCTTACTCGTTGACATTGTTATCTTTAATGTAATGATTGTTGAAATGCCTTCACTTCCCCGAGTGTAATCAGTTTTGAAGAGACCAATGTTTGAAATGATTCAGAGGAAAGATCAGGATTAATTGGTCACCTCTGCCTTTAGAGATGTTCTTTGGTATATGACCAGCTTGTATCCACTGGGATCATATTCTTTAGCAAGTGTGTGGTAAGAAAAATAAGTGGATTTGCTTAACAAATGGCACAAGAATTCCTCTAGGGAAGACAATGTCTTGGTTTGGAAAAATTCTTGACAAGCTGCTAAGTAGGAAAGTGGTACTCAGATGTCATGGTCTACCAAGAGCCAAATTAGTACAGAGAACGCTAAACTTCTTTGAATGAATGATAAACAGGAATTTAGAAGTTGGGGAGAAGATTGAAGGGAATTAAAAGAAAAAGATGAGATATGAGATATTAGAAGGCAGCACAAGGCTGAAGACCTTGGGAGAAAAGAGGACAGTGACCACCCAGTTGCGGATAAATCAATGGCTTCCTAGAACAAAGGAGTGCTGTGTTCAGTTTAAATGTATTTTTGTTAGTATGATGTCATCTTCTCCTCAGCCACCTTCCTGTGGTAATCAGTAAGACATACTAAGCACACACTTATCTCAAGAGAATGGAGTTTTAGGGAAGGAACTGGGCTGAAAGAGTGTTGGATATGTCATGAGCAGAATTGGCAGATAATTTACACATGGAACTGATTTCACCAAAGCAGGATTTCAGAAATATAGGTACCTGTAATCACTTCCTATTTCTACCTCTAGGCAAAAACAAAAATCTGGGGAGACTGTTTCCATTAAAAAAAAACATTTGTTTTTAAATTGCAGTAGACATACAATATTATATTAGTACAGTGTCATGATTAGATATTTATATAACTTATGAAATGACCGCCCCACTAAGTCTAGTACCTATCTGACACCAAACATAATTATTACAGTATTATTTTTTATTTTAATTGTTATTCAAGTACAGTTTTCTGCCTTTTCCCCTATCCCAACCCACTCCTCAGCCCTCCCATCAACAAAACAAACAAGCAAGCAAACTATAACCAAAGACACTGAAATTGAGAACAGGTTGATAGTTGTTACAGTATTATTGACTATATTCCTTATACTGTACTTTATATCCTCTTGACTATTTTTTATAGAAAACCAAAAAAGGAAATGAGAATAAAGATGAGCTTAATTGAACCTTATCTATATTTTAAGAGGTAGAGTGATCCCAGATGTTGTCTAAGTTGCTTATGTAAGCAACCTCTTTGGAAATAACAGTCAAACCAAATGTTGGATTATGAGTGATTTTAAAGTGTTTTTATCATATATGATTATTTTAATCTGGGAAAATTAGCAAACACTTTTTAAAACATTTTATTTATTTATTTTAAAAGTTTATTTTGAGACAATTATAGATTGACATGCAGTTGTAGAAAAATATACAGAGAGATCCAGTTATTCTTTACCGAGTTTCTGCCTATAGTAACATCTTACCAAACTATAGTACAATAGCATAATCAGGATATTGACTTTTACACATCAGGATTCAGAACATTCCACCATCCTAAGGAACTCTCTTGTTGACCTTTTAGTAATACTTACTTCCTCTTGACCCATGCCCCCCTAACCTTGGCAGTCACTAATCTGTCTTCTATTTCTATAATTTGTCATTTCAAGAACATTATATGAATGGAATTATAGAACATGTAACCTTTTTGGGTTGGCTTTTTTCACTTAGCATAATTTCATGTGGAGTCATCCAAGTAGTTGTGTATATCAAAAGTTTTTTTCCTTTTTATTGCTAAGTAATATCCCATGATATGTATATACCACAGTTTGATGAAATATGTACCTATTAAAAGACCTCTGGGTTGTTTCCAGTTTTGGGATATTACAATTAAAGGTGCTTGTTATGAATTGAATTGTGTCCCTACTCCCAGAATTCTTATGTTGAAGTCTAACTTCTGATACAAAAAATATGACCATATTTGTAGAGAGGGTCTTTACAAAGGTGAATCAAGTTAACATGAGGTCATTAAGATGGGCCCTGGCCCGATATGACTGGTGTTCTTATAACATGAATAAATTTTGGAGACAGACATGCACACAGGGAAAACACTATATGAAAATAAAACCAGATTGGGGTGATGCTTCAACAAGAACACCAAAAATTGCCAGCGAACTATCAGAAAACTGGACAAGAGGCATGGGGCCGAGTTTCTCTCATGACCTACAGAAGAAAACAGCCCTGCTGACATCTTGATCTTGGACTTCAAGGCTCCAGAACTGTGAGACAATAAATTTTGTTGCTTAAACTACCCAGTTTGTGGTAATTTTTTTTTTTAACAGCAGCACTAGAGAACTAATACAGTGACATAAACATTTGTGTGTAACTTTTCAAATGACTACACATCTTCATTTTTTGGGGGATAAATGCCCAGAAGTGCAATCACTGGTTCTTAAGGTAATTGCATATTTAGTTTTTAAAGAAAAAAACAACCATTTTCTAGGGGGCTATACCATTTTACATTCTCACTAGCCACGTATGAGTGATTCAGTTTCTCTGCAGCCTCACCAGCATTTGGTGTTGTCACTATTTTTTATTCTAGCCATTCTGATAAGTCTGTAGTGATATCTCATTATAGTATTAATATGTATTTCCCTGATAGCAAATAACAATGGACATCTTTTATGTGCTTATTTTGTTTGCTTATTTTTACTGTTGAGTTGTGGGAGTTTATATATATTCACTATATATTCCTTTGTTATATATATGGTTTGCAAATATTCTCTTCCAATCTGTATCTTCTTCTATTATCCCCTGAATAGGGTTTTCTCTTGAGCACAAATTTGTAATTTTGATGGAGTTAACTTTATCAATTTGTTTCTTTTTATGCATTGTGCTATTAGTGTCAATCAGATTTCCCATGATGCCAAAACATTTTCTTGTTGCTTTAATAAACATTTTATAGTTTTGCATTTTATATTTAAGTCCATGAAACAGTTGAATTAATTTTTGAATAAGATATGAGGATTAAGTTGAACTTTATTTATTTATTTATTTATGCTTATGGATATTCGATTATTTCAGCACCACTTGTTGAAAAAGTTGTCTTCCTTCCATTAACTTGTTTTTGCAAGTTAAAATCCATCAGGTATATTTTTATAAATTGATTTCTGAATTCTCTATCCTGTTCCAATAATCTATGTCTATTCCTCCACCAATACCAAACTATATTGATTATTGTAGTTATATATTAAGTCTTAATATAAAGTGATTTCTATTACTTTATTTTTTGTCTTCTTTGTCTCTGTCTTTTAATTAATGTATTTAGACCATTTATTGTTGTTATAATTATTGATATCTTAGGGTTAAGTTTGACATTTTATTTTTGTTTTCTGTTTATTCTATTGTTTTTTGTTTCTGTTTTTGTTTTCCTCCCATCTTTTGGGTCACTCGAACATTTATTAGAATTCTATTTTAATTGTTCTATAGCTTTTTTGTGCACAATCTCTTTCTATAGCTGTTTTAGTGGTTAGTCTAGGTTTTATATTATATAAACATCACTGATCACTGTTTACTGATTTCATTTTTACCAGTTTCACTGAGGTATACAAATCTTGTCTCCCTTTCTATTTCTTAACCTTTCCCTACTTAAAATGTCACCTTCTAAAATATTTTTTCTACTGCATTTATATTTACATCACACAATGCTAAATTTTTTGTTTCAATTGTCAAAATTCATTTAGAAAACTTGAAAGAGAAGGAAAGTCTATTTTTATTTATCCATATTTTTTTCTTACCATGTACTTCTTCCTTTCTAATATTCAGATTGCCATTTTTTAAAATCTGTTTAGAGAACTTTTTAGCCATTCTGTTGTGGTAGGGTCTGTGATGGCAAATTCTCTTAGCCTGCCTGTTTCTGAGAATGGCTTGATTTCCCTTTCACTCCTGAAGGATATTTTCACTGGATGTTGGCTTCTGTGCTGTCGTTCACTTAAGCATTTGAAGGATGTTGTGCTACTTTGTTCTAGCCTCTGTAATTTCTGCAGCAAAATTTACTGTAATTTGAATGGAGTTTTTCATATAAGTATGGTTTTATTTCTCTTTGGCTTCTTTCAATTTTCTTTTTTTTAATTTGTCTTCAGTTTTCAGAAGTTGGACTGGAATACATCTTAGTGTAAATTTGTTTTGGTTTTTCCTTATTTGGATTTTCTCAGCTTCTTGAATTTTTAAGTTTACATGTTGTTTTGGCCTTCTTACCTTTTTTGTTTGTTTTTGTGAAATATGGGGAGTTTTCCGTTATTATTTCTTCAAGAACTTCTTCAGCCTCATCCCCTTTTTTTCTATAACTCCAATGACACTAATTTTAGTTATTTTGTTATATTCCCAAAAGTTTTTGAGGCTTTGCTCAGTCTACTTTGTTGTTTACATTGGGTAATTTCTATTGCTCTAAAAGTACATTAAATGGTCTTTCCCTCTCATTTGACCGTTGAACCTACCATTGAGTTTTTTTTTTATTTTAGGTATTGTATTTTTAAGTTCTAAAATCTCAATTTGCTTTTTTATACTTTCTATTTTTTTGCTGAGATCTTCCATTTCTTTGTTGAAAATTTCTATTTTTTAATTTGACTCAACTGTGTTCATAATTATTGATTCAAACATTTTATGGTGGCTTCTTTACAATATGTGTCAGATAATTCCAACATCACTGTTACCTCAGTGTTAGCATTTACTGATGCCTACTTTGTTCAGTTTAAGATATTTCAGGTAATTGGCATAAGTGCTTTTTTAATTGAAATGGAACATTTTGAGTTCTATGTTATGAGACACAAAATCTTATTCCAATCTCTATTTTAGCTAGCCTTTTCTGACTTCACTGGGGCACAGGGAGGGGGGCACTGCATTATTACTACCAAGTGGGAATACAAAGTGGGCCTTTATCGACACAAAATGGGGTGGTCTACTGATTACTACAAGATAAAGTTGAAGTTCCAATTTTCTTATCTTCTCTTTATTTCCATCCAATCTATTTGAACCATTTGAGAGTAAGTTGCAAAACTCAACAACTTCAGTGTATATCTCCTAAAAACAAGGCAATTCTTTTAACAACCATAGTACAATTGTCAAAATTAGGAAATTGACATTGTATATTACTTAATCTTATAGTTACCAACTGTTCTACTTAGATCCTTCATAGCATAAGAGAAAGAAACAAACATTTTATAGAAAAGTATGTCTTCTCATGTTTGATTCAGAGATTGGTTGTATTATTTTACCAGGCAATGAATCTCCTGATTCTTTTTCTCTCTTGTTCTTTTTCTTTATCAAATTCATTGTAGGTACTTTATAGTCAACAAGCCTGGAATCTCTTTATTTGTGCCTAACTAGATCTCTACCTGTGTCAGTCTTTGTTAGAATATGAAAACAGAGTCTTTCTAATGCAGGAACAATATTTTTATATAAAATATAGAATAATATTTTAATAGAAAAATTAAGGGTCATCTGGGAAGGAAGGTCAAGAAGGGTACAGTACAAATATCAGACAGAGAGCTTGAAACCCTACAGTGAGTAGTTACCAAATTTCATCAGGAAACTACTGCAACTCTTCAGTTTTAGGGAAAGTGCCAATCAACTCCTTCGGTCACCTATGTGATTTGCCTCTGGCCACCCATGTGGCCCCTTTAACCTCCCAAATCACTTCTGCCTTTCAAAATCTCATGTGAGTTCTTTTTTTTGACAAACTCTAACCTAGACTCATATAACAAAGGAGATTCTGGGGAATGTAGTTAGATGGTTTATCTAAGTCTCTCTGATGAGTGAATTATGACCTGTAGTAGGAGAGATAGTGAATGGGAAACATCCATCTGGCCCAGGCAATCTGTCTTTCCGGAAAGTTACTCAAATAGAAATATATTACTAAATTTGGCCACAGGACCCATGATAGAGATAATTGGTTTCTCTTTCTTAAAAGAATGATGAATTTATTTTTGTTACCATCACTTTTCAACTGATGCACCCTAAGTTACTATCTAAAGAAGATATCTATAGTATTGTCTAACCTATGCCACTCATTTCTTTTGGAAACTGTTCTCACACTCCCAACAATTGGGTTCAGTTGGGGCTACCATGATTTCCCATGACCCTGATTCATCTTTGGCCAGAGTTTGTTGGTCTATGGGTGGCATATTATTCAAGTTGGACCAGTCAGTGTGTTTTGATCCCTGTAACAGTTCATTGGTCTAAAGGTGGCTCCCTGATCAGACTAGTTAATAAAAAATTTCTCCAGAATTTTTCAAAATGTAATTGAGAAAAAGAGTTAGTCTTTGTCTTTTGGTGGAAAATGTAAGAACTATTGGCAGCTATGTTTCCTATTATCTGGAAACAAAACATTTGCAGTGAGATAAAAGGGAAATGATATATAGAGAGAAAAAGAAAAAGACATAGAAAGAGAGAGAGGTGTGGTCATGTTTAAGTCTCTGATTCTAATTGTTCTAAAATATGCTTCATTGCTCCTTTTCTCATGGTTTGTTTACTCAAATATTGTTTAATTTATGTGAAACAATAACATCTCTCTCTCTTTCACTAAACTAGTTCATACCAGATTCCTGTCACTCCAAAATGTGTGTTATGATAACATGGGAACAAGAGCACCGTGACTCACATTTGTGAAGCTTCCCAAACCACTTATTCTGGGAAGTGTTCACTTGTCCTACTCACAAATATTACCTGTACATTCACTGATATCTTTCAACAATCCAAAGTTGATGCTTCAGGTTTAAGTGCTATTTGTGTATGTTGTAGATACTACATATGCACTTTTATATGCTTTATTCAATTTAAATCTTCTAACACCCATAGTGGTAAAAATTTAAAAAAAAAATAAATAAAAACGGCAACTTTAGACAAGAAAGTGATGTTTCATAGGTCATCCAAAAAGTAAGTAAGATCTGAGTTCAGGGATTTAGCTCTTACTTAAAGGACTTTTTTTTTGTGAATTAAAGAATGCTGTTGAGTACATCTCTCAAGAGCACGGAATACATTTCAGACTTCCCTTGTCTTCACCAGATGCAGTGAAAAGCCTACCTTGGCAACCATCACACTGTACCTGGAAGAGTTCATGTCTTAGATTGGATTTGAACTTTTTACTTTAAGTTCAGTCATTTCTTTTCTCATTCAGCCATTCTGCATGTTTTTCATTTCCACTAATGGCTTAATTTTATGATATATCTAATGAAGATATATCATAAGGTGAAGACTACATTAGTCCCTGTAGACTGGGTTATGCTATCACAATAAACAACTCCAAAATTTTAGTAATTTAGCATAATCAAATTTCATTGAGTGCTTATTGATATTGTACTCAAAGTTCAGGCATTTCTCCATGGCAACTGTCCTCCATGTAGTACCTTGGTATCTTAGGCTACTTAGATCTTAAGTTACGTCTATATAAATACTTGCTTTTACAATTCCTGTGACAAGGAAAGAACCAAGATATAGATTCAAATATCTGCAATTAAATGCTTCCACATGGAATCTACACATCACTTTCACTCACATTTAATATTCAAATCAAATCACATGGCCATGACCAACTTCAAGGGTCAGATTAGTGCAATCATCCATGTACTCAGAAGTAGAGAATTCCTAGATATTGGGGAATAATAGTAATGGTTATCATATGGATTTGTCACTGATCAGTTAGAGTTAATGATTAAGGGTAAAAATAGCTAACTATAATGCCACTATAGTCTCATGTCAGAACATTGTGAATTAGGAAACAGGGTGGGGATTGACTGAGGGAGTGGGTATGGGGCAGAGGAGAGCAACAGGGGAAAAATTGGGACAACTGTAATTAAAAAAAGAACATTGTGAACCAGTACTAAGGAAATATTCTCTCTCTTTCTCTCTTTCTCTCTCTCTTTCTCTCTCTCTTCTTCTGCCCAACATTGTAGGTAGCCTATTTGTCTTTTGTGTATCTCTTCTTCCAAGATAGAAATCCAGTGTTCAAACTAATGCTAGAGTACTATTTCTGCAGTCTACCACACTGGGTTGTTGTAAATATTAGGTGAAATAATGGTTACAAAAGGTGTTATTACTGTTGTCTTTGGACTTCTACCAGGAGCATCTCTGGATGACTTTTCACCTGAAAACAGTGTGAATAATTAATTCTTCAGAAGGTATAAACCCCCATTTCCAGATAATCTGAAAGCTTATCCTGGCAACAAACTCTAATAAGCCTTTAGTTATTCACTGAAAGGCCTAGTTAAGTGTGGCAGGGTGGAATGGGCCTGGGGTAGAAGGTGAGGGTGAGTAGGACAAGCCAGTGAGCCAAATGTGGCTCAGATGGGAAAAATAAAGCATCCCATAGTATAAATGTGAGCCTGCTGAGGTCTGCTCTGTGATTCTCTAATAACGGAGTTGAGCAGTGTTAATGAGCATGACACAGGGCACACAGCCATCAAGTGAATTAGTCATAGCTTGATTCTTTTATATGCCTTGTCTAATGGCAAACATTATCCAGCAATCACAGCAGCAACACTCTCAGATGGAGCAGAAGGTGTGGAAGGGAGTAATGAGGCTGCCTAAAAACTGTTTCATAGAGCCCTGCACCAATTCACAAGAGATAATAGAACTGAAAGCCAGACAGATAATAGAAGCGACAGCCATTTATTGCTAAGAGACTGTCTGAATATTTGTGCATAAAACAGCCCATTCCAAGTTCTTTAATCACATTTCCTGAGAAAAAGTGGCAAAAAGGAAAGCCACGTGGCAGACTACTTCCATTAGTGTATTCTAAATGAGTATAAAGAAGAGGAATAAGCAGACAGATATGAAGTAAAAGAATCTGACGGAGACTGCAGATCACAAATGCAGACTGGCTGTTTGAATCCAGCAAAATGGGACATGCTCTCCTTGTGGGTCTAGCAGGGTATTGGAAATAGACCTCATCCTGGAGTTATCTGATATTCAGGATTGTTAAAGAATCTTAGTTTGCAATTTTTCTTTGATTCCTGAAAGAGAGGATGGCTCACCCAGACCTCATCCTTTCTTACTTCATGCCGAGACTTTGGCTCACGTTTATTATCATGCACAATGAATAGGGACAGATGTGTTTTGGAAAGGTCTGGGGGATGGAATGCATAATTTTCCATAGGTTTTATAAAGATAATTATTGTGTTCTTTGTTATAACACCCCCAAAAAACCTCAAAAGGAAACATATTACAAGATACCTCCTAATGTAATGTAAAATTCAGAAATTTGTTTTTGGTATTTTTCTACTCCATCTGCCAATCATATGTTCTGTTCTGGTACCACATTTTAAAAGGGATATTGACCAGATGAAGTACATCCAAAAGGAGGTGTCCAAAATGTCACTGAAATGTGAAGCAATATTATTTACAAATGGTTGGAGGGCCTAAAGAAGAATTTGAAATGGGGAGAATTTTGAATGGTTAGCGTGACAATGTTGAAATAACGGATTACTTTCTGGTGAAAGAGGAATTGGATATGATCTGTAGGACTTTAGGGAGTAGGAAAGAATGAATAGAGTAATGTTATAGTAGGTTGACCTTAACCTTACTTTAATGAATGATTTGGCAATAATTATGGATGTCCATGAATAGAATGGACTGTGTGGAGGAGTAGCGAGCTCCTGTTAGTGGATATATTCAAGCAGAAGCCAAGTAACCACTTGTAAGGGGATAATGTAGAGAAGGTTAAACTGGGGAGCTGTCTGACTGATGTGAAGTCCATTTGAACCCAGAGGGTCTGTGATTTTACTCTTATTATTCTCTTCAGGGAAGTTCTTGATACACTGTAACCTGGATCTCAGGAAGTGAGCAGGAGTAGAAAAATAGGAACTCTAAAGGTTGTGTTTAAAATGCATTTTCTTTTCTTCTGACGTCAAAAAGACTTCAACATTTACATTATTATGATTTTTCTAAAAGTAAGTTTATTTTATTGAGATAAATAGTAAATCATGATTTCTTGAGCTTTTGTACACTTTTTTGTTTTACTTGGAGTAAATGATTGCCATGTTTACTAATTTTCTTTACTTTTAAGTACATATATCGTATTTTTAGGACAATAAGACACACTGAACCATAAGACACACCCAGGTTTTAGAGGAGGAAAATAGGGAAAAAATGTGAAGCAAAAAATGTGGTAAAATATTTAATAACCTGTGACTCCACTCCACCCCCGCCCCCCCACCAGAGCCAGCCAGGTAAGCTACATTCAGAGTATAAGATGCACCTCCACTTTCCTCCCAAATTTGGGGAGAAGTGCATCTTATAGTCCAAAAATAAGGTAATCCCCATTCCCTAAGAGTTTTATAAAATAATGTGCATTATTATTTTATGCACAGTCAAATGTACTGGGTCACCCATAAAGTGCAAATGTAATGATTTAGCACCCAGCATTGTTAGTTGTTTAGCCATAATCCTTTCTTCCTTTCTCTTTTATTAATGGAAGCCTGGTATTTATTCAGGGCAGCAACATGTAGCTTTAAAATTTTGTTTACTAGTCTCTCTTGCAGGAAATACTGTCCATGAACAGTCTGCCCAAGGAGACATAAATAGATGCTTACTGGGAGTTTTGAGGAAATTTTGTTTCCTGTTAAATATATAATCCCTTCCTTTCAGCAGTGGTTTGTAGTTTTCATTGTACAAGTCTTCTACTTCTTTGGTTATTATATTTATTAGTCTATTGTAAATTGACTTGTCATTGCTGGTGTAAAGAAATGTAATGCTTTTTGTAGTTGAATTTGTATCCTGAAACTGTTAATTTCATTTATTAGTTCCAATAGTTTTATTGTGTGTGAGTGTATGTGTGTATGTGTGTGTGATCTTTAGGGTTTTCTGCATGTAAGATTATGATCTGAGAACAGAGATAATTTTTACATCTCTTTCAATTTGATTGCATTTGATGTCTCTCTCTTGTGTCATTGCTCTTGCTAGAACTTCCAGTTCAATGTTAAATAGAAGTGGTAAAAATAGACATTTTGCTTTGCTTCTGATCTTACAGGAAAAGCTTTCAATGTTTCATCATTGGGTATGATGTTCACTTGTGGGTTTTTTAATTTATGGCCTTTATTACATTGAGACAGTATCCTTCTATTCCTAGTTTTTTTTTTTACTGTTTTTACTGTAAAAATGGTGTTAAATTCTGTCAAATACTTTTCCTGCATCAAGTGAAATAATCACACTTCTTCCTTCATTTTAAATGTAGTGTATTATATTAATCAATTTTCACCTATTGAGCCATCCTTGCATTCTAATAATAAAATCCATTGAGCTATGGTATATAATTCTTTTAATATTTTGATGAATATGGCTTGCTAGTATTTTGTTGAGGGCTTTGCATCAGTGTTATTAAGAATTACTAATCTGTAGTTTTATTTTCTTGTATTGTCTTTGTTTTTCTTTGGTATCATGATAACACTGGACTCATAAAATCAAAAAATGTTCCCTCCTCATTTTTATTTGAAAATTTTGAGAAGAATTAGTATTAGTTGTTTAAATGTTTGACAGAATTTATTAGTGAAGCTCTCAATCTTGGGCTTTTATTTGTCCAATGATTTTTAAATTCAGTTTAATTAATTCTCATCACTCATCATAGATCTATTCAGATTTTCTATTTTTTTCATGATTTAATCTTGATAGATTTTGTGTCTAAAATTGTCCATTCCATCTAGGCTAACAAATTTGTTAATGTACAGTTGTTCATAGTACTCTTTTATAATCTTTTTTATTTCTGTAAATTAGACAGTGATGTCCCCACTTTCATATCCATTTTTAGTCATTTGACTCTTCTATTTTTTTAGTTCAGCTAGCTAAAGGTTTGTCAATTATTTTGGCCTTACCAAAAAATCAACTTTTGATTATATTGATTTTAATTTTTTTTAAATTTTCTATTTCACTTATCTCCATTCTAATCTTCATTATTTCTTTTCTCCATTCTAATCGTATTATCTCCTTTCTTCTCATAGCTTTAGGTTTAATTTATTCTTCTTTTCCTTGTTCCTCAAGTTGTAAATTTAGGTTGTCGATTTGAGACTTCCTTACTTTCTAATGTAAGTGGTAAAACTATAAAATTTCCCTTCAGCACAATTTTCACTGTGTCTTATACATTTCAATATGTTGCGTTTTCATTTATTTTAATGTGTTTGTCATTTATTTTAAAGCATTTTCTAATTTCCTTGTTATTTCTCCTTTGATTCTTTTTAGAGTTTGTTGTTTAATTTCCACAAATTTGTAAAATTTTCCATTTTACTTCTGCTATTGATTTCTAATTTCATCTTCATCCTGCTGCAGTGTAAGTGGGTAATTTTTATGATGTTTATCTTTTAAAATCTATTAAAACAATTTGTGTTAACATATATTCTATCTGGAAAATGTTCTTTGTGCACTTGATAAGAATATATAGACTGTTGTTGTTGAGTGTCCTGTATATATCTGTTCGATTTAGTTGGTTTATTTTATTGAGTCCTCTATTTTCTTATCTTCTGATTGTTCTATACATTATAGAAAGCAGGCAATTGAAACCTCCAACTATAACTGTTTATTTCTCCCTTTAATTCTGTCAGTCATGATTTGTATTTTTTATGGTCTGTCATAGGTACACAAATATTTACCATTGTTAAATCTTCTTGCTGTATTAAATATTCTATTAATATAGAAAGCTCTCTGTGTCTTGTAAATTTTATTGATTTTAAGTTTATTATATCTTATATAATGTAATCACCCCTGATCTCTCTTGGTTACTATTTGCATGGAATAACATTTTTCATCCTTTCACTTGGAGAATTCATTGTATTTTTATTTAATCACTGATAAGTAAGAACTTGCTTCTATAACATTGCTATTCATTTTCTATATGCCTTATGCATTTTTGTCCCTCAGTTTTTGCAATATGTTTTGGAGTGTTTTTTGGTAACAAAATATTTAAATTACTTTCTCATTTCTTTTGTGTATATTCTGTCACTATTTTATTTGTGGTTACCGTGGAAATTACATGCAGCATCCTAAAGTTATAATATTGTTATTTGAGTTTATATACTTTAACTTCAATAATTTAGAAAAAAGAACAACTCTGCTCCTATATAGCTCTGTTTCTACCTCTTGGCTACTTATGTCACAAACTTACATCCTTACACATTGCATGTCCCAAAACATAAAATAATCTCTTCTAAAAATGCATTAGGCTTCTAAATTATGTAGAAAGCAAAATATGGAAATACACACCAAAGTTACAATAACATTACCTTTGAAACCAATAGTTTTTCATGTGTTAGTTTCATGAATTATGTAGAAAACAAAAATAGGAGTTATAAACTCTCTCTACAATAATACTGATTTCATAATTCCCCACTATATTTACCTTTATTGAGATCTTTATTTCTTCATATAGCTTAGAGTTCCTGTCTAGTATCTTTTTATTACACCATGCAGGATTTCCCTGAGAATATTTTGCAGAGCAGGTCTAGTGGTGATGAGCTCCCTCAACTCTTGTTTACATGCGAATGGCTTAATTTCTCCCTTACTTTTGAAGTTTTGCCAGATATGGAATTTTCATTTATAAATTTTTCTTTTAACACTTTGAATGCATATGTTCCTTGACTTACAGTGGGGATATGCCCAGATAAAATCATCATAAGTGGAAAATATTATAAGTAAAAATTGAATTTAGTGCATATAATTAACTGAATATTATAGGTTATCCCAGCCTACCTTAAACACATGCTCAGAACACTTACATTATCCTATAGTTGGGCAAAATCATCTAGTAGAAAGCCTATTTTATAATGCCTAGTATCACGGGAAAATGTCGTACTGTGTATTGCTAGCTCAGGAAAAATATATTTCAGTATGAATGTGTATCAATTTTGCAGCATTGTAAAGTTGAAAAATCTTAAGTTGAACCATCAGAAGTTGGAGATGGGCTGTACAGAGGCTGCCCACTGCTTTCTGGCCTCCAAAGTTCCTGATGAGAAGTTTGTATTACCTTATTGAGAATCTCTTGTATCTGACAACTCTCTTTTCTCTTGCTGTTTTCAAAATTCTTTTTCGTCTTTGTCTTTCAAGTGCTTAATTATAATGTTTTCCATGTGGATCTCTTTGAGTTTATCTTACTTGGAGTTTGTTGAACTTCTTGGATGTTTATATTCATATTTCCATCAAATCTGGAAAGTTTTTAATTATTATTTTTCAAATGCTCCCTTTGCCTTTTCTCATTCTTAGACTCCCACCACGTGCATATTGTTTGCTTGGTGCCATTTGACATGTGCATCCCTTGGGCTCTTTTCATTTTTCTTTTTTTTTTTTAGTTTTATTTATTTATTTTTAGAGAGAGGAGAAGGGAGGGAGGAAGAGAGGGAGAGAAACATCAATGTGTGGTTGCCTCTTGCACGTCCCCTACTGGGGACTTGGCCTGCAACCCAGGCATGTGTCCTGATTGGGAATCGAACCAGTGACCCTGTGGTTCGCAGGCCAGCAATGAATCCACTGAGCCACACCAGCCAGGGCTCTTTTCATTTTTCTTTAATCTTGTTTCTTTCAATCCTTAGATTCAGTAATTTCCATTGTTTTATCTTCAGGTTTGCCAAGTCTTCCTTCTGCCTGCCTAAATCTCCTGTTAATCCCTTCAGCGATTTTTTTTTTGTTACTATACTTTTCAGGTCCAGAATACTTTTTGTTTCTTTTAACATTTTTTTCCTCTTTATTGATATTTATATTATACTGCAACAATGGTCACTCACCTCTTTGCCTGTGCAGCTGTGACCTGTGACAGAAACAGCAATACGTGATCAGAGCACAGATTCCACATCTTTGAAGGGCAGGGCCCTTTTTGCCTGTGCTGGCTTCCAGTGGAGTGAGGCCATGGGAAAGCTGCTCTAGGAATAGAGCTATAGTTGCCTGCCACCAGGCTGAGGGGGAAGGATGGTGGCTGCTGCTATCCTAATAGTCGAAATTGACTGCAAATGACTTACTTTATCTTCTGAGATTTCCCTTGGAAGCTGGAAGCCTTCAGAGTTCCAAAAGAGTTACATCAAGCAGATTCTGCCAATGCAATTGTAGTCTAAGTTGGGAGAAAAACTTCTCAAATCCTCTCTCTCTTTAGGAAATTAGACCTTTGTTTCACTGAAAGCTGTTGAAGATAAGATAAGCTCAAATGATCCTTTCTGACTGTGAGGACTGGACACACATGAATGAACAAAAGTATATTACATGCACGTGTTGCTATTTTACTTATTGAAGTGTTTTTACAGCCATGCCTCACTTTGTCCTCCCAGTATCCCTTAAAAAGGCAGTGTAATTGCTGAAATGTTCATATAGAGAAACTTACCTCCTCAGAGAGCCCAGGTCCGCCTGGGTGGTACAGCTAGCTCACGCAACTCTCAGCTCAAAGTAGATCATTTGAATTATAGTGCTTGCTCCACAATGTTCCTCAGTCTAGTGGGTTCTGGTTATGAAGAAAAAGATGGATTTAGATAAAAAAGAATTAAACATGCGGTATCCTGCCTCATGTTCTCAGATCCTCTTATGCATCTACGTATTTCAGGGAAATTTGTTTATCACATTTTAAACCTTTTTCTTGTCTGCCAATGCCAGAGTTCTTATGTTTTTCCCCATGTTACTTGCCTCTTCCATATCCCATTCTTGTGAAAAGAATGGATATATGTGTAAATTCTACAGGTACTTCCTTGTATTTCAGGTATGGGCAGGTCTGAAGTGTAAATCATGGAGCAGAAACACTGTAGGCGCCAGAGAACTAAGTTGCAAATGTAGTATTTTAATCAGGATGAATTTTTTAGTTTCTGGATTCACATTGTATAGGTGAGGCTTTCCTGCTCTGCCTGCTACTGGGCAGATTGCATATAATATAGAGGAGCACTTACAGGCAGCACCCCCATTTTATAGATGGGGAACTGGGACCCAAAGAGGTAAACTCATTTTTCTAGGTCATTCCATGTTAAGTTGACCTTTGTTTTATTGAAAGATAATATCCTCTAGCTCAGTAACTAGCAATCTGTGAAAGGTTCAGTTCTCTGGGAAGCAGATGCAGATAAAGAGATTAGTGTGTAGGATGTTTACTAGAAATTGTCCTTGGGATCCATGCCTGTGAGAAGGAGGGGTCAAGTGCAGGAGTGGGGAGAAGAAGTGGACCTGCCGTTGGGGAACTCAGTTGCCTGGCAGCTTCTTCAACCAGAACCGCAAAGAGCTCTGAAGCTAAAATGGTCTATTGGAGCTGTTCCACTTTGACTGTATTGGCCAGGCCTTTCCCGGCCAACCTCCATCAGTTCTTGGATATATGCCACACCAGGAAGGCAGTCACCTTGGCCAAGGCAGCTCTGCATGAGGCAATTTCTGAAGGGGTGACAGCTGATGGGTGTCTGCGACAGAAATCCCACACACTGGGCAAGAAGACCTTCCTTGAGGGGGGTGAATGCTGTGCCTTTCCATGCCCATTGCAACAGCCTTGAAGAATGTGATCCGTGGAGACTGTGTCCAGTGTTAGCGACACTTGCAGTGAAACATGGACTTGAAATCAGGATGTCCTTGCTTCTAGCCCCTGTATTTACCAATCTTATTTTCTCTTAGAGTTCAAACCCTTTCTTAGGAGTTTGTGAGTTGTAGTATTTCTGGTTCTCAGAGACGAACTGTTAAAATGTGAAGAGCCTTGCCAATTTGGTTGACTTGATCTATTTATCTTCACGCTCAACTACCACAACAAAATTATTTGTCTATCCCTGAAGATTTAACAGCTGCAGCTATAGAACAGAATGCTTAATACTAAGTTCTCTAAATGTCTCTCCAAACTTCATAACTTCAAAAATATGATTACTTTATTGTCCCTGAAGGTACATGTTGATAAATGATTACCCTAATGAGCTTTCAGAATCACTATCATTTGTATCTGTAGACACCACCCTTCATCTAATGAGTATTGAGCTAGAATTCTTTGGTACTTAGAGGATTTGAGGACATTATTGGGACACTTATCTGAACCAACAATCTTCACCCAGAACTTGAACTCAATTATTACATTCTCCCTGCCCGCTATATTGACATGTCCATATCTCATTTATTTTTTAATTGCTCAAAGGCCACCTCCTCCAAGAGGATTAAATCACTCAATACATGAAAAACACATAACCTCAGCTAATATGTATGTGTTAAAATTCAATAAATATTAGCTATTATTATTACATTTTGAATGGCTTTTGAATCTTCCAAATGAAGTTTTGTAATTTGCACCCTACAGCTTATCACCTTGGGTGTTAGAGTCCAAACAAGCCTGTTTTCCCCACATGCCATTTTCACCGGAAGCTATGGTTTCAGAGACAATGACTGTGTTTGTGTACTACTTACTATTCTCTCCACACATGTCCCATGCATATTGTTTAAACGGTAGCACGGAGAAGGAAACAGAGAAGGAAAGAATGACAGAGAGTGGGAGTGTCAAAGCCATCCTTAACGCATTGAGTCACAGGGTTTCAGAGTTGGAATGGACGGGGAGGCCGTCGGGCTCCCCCAAGTCCTCCAACCAGTGTACCCTGCCCCCCACCCCCGCCTCTGCACTACTCCTTCCTCAAAATGACAGAGCAGTTCATTCCATCTCTGAACAACTGTTTATAATTTTTCTTAATTGGAGACAAAATTTAACACTGAAACTTCCATCCAGGCTCTTCGGTCTCTCCTCAGGTACCTTACATACCAAGTGTCTTCCTTTTCCTTTAAGGGTGCAGTTATAGAGCTGTACCTTCTATAATGGCTGACATCAAAAGCCTGCTTAAAGCCTGCTTAAATTTTGGTGGCTGGGTATTAACTAGAGATTGTTTGGTCCTTGCATTGTTGGTTGAATATTTCTTACCTCACCCCCCACCCCTGTCACACAGTTCTCTTTTGCCTCTTGCAGGCTGGCCTGGGAAGTCCTTGTTCATCCTTCTACATATCCAAATGAGACCCTTTCTAAAGATCCTTCTTGAATGCTAATGGATGCCCTGGCTCAATATTTATATTTATTTTTTCCTAAGAGTTGTCTTTGCTGTAAATCTTCTTTCAGGGGTATCTATAAAACCACAACTATAGAAAAATACACAGATTTGACATAGACAATAAAGACATTGAAATTGATAAAGATTTTGCTTACCTTAGTTTAGTCATCAATTCAAATGGAGAGAGCAACCAAGAAATCAAAAGAAGGCTGAGACTCAGAAGGGCAGCAATGGAAGAGTTAGAGATCACCAAGACCAGAGAGGTGTCATTAAGACCAAGACTAAGATCATCCACACTCTTGTATTCCCAGGTACTATATGTGGGTGTGAATGTTAGACAGTGAAGAAGGATGATGGGGAAAAACTGATTCATTGGAAATATGATGTTAGAATAGAGTTCTACAGATAACCTGGATTTCCAGATGGATGAACGAGTAGGCCCTAGAGCAAATTAAGCCTGAAACATTGCAGAAGGCAAAAATTGCAAAACTGAAGCTATCCTCCTTGGGGCACATCATGAGAAAACAGAGTTCTTTGAAAAAGACAATAATGCTAAGAAAAATAGAAGGCAACAGTAGAAGAGGAAGACCAAACATGAAGTGGATTGATTTTACTAAAAAAAATCACATTGATATGAATTTACAATATATGAACAGGACTGTTGAGGATGAGACTTTGCAGACATGTCTCATAGAATCACCAGGAGTTGGAGCCAACTCAATGGCATGTAACATGCATGTAACTATATGCCTAGTTCTTGTCATCCCTCCTTAGAGGAGCAGGAGGGAGTTATACTATTGAACTGAAGATGTAATAGTGAATCTTACTTGCCCCTGATTAGATTTACTCACAATTTTGTCCAAAGCAAAATTTGGTGAAAATAGGCATTATTAGTGAAGCCCACACAGAAAATTGATGCTGCAGAAGAGCTGAAGGAAGACAGAGCACTAAATTTTCTTTATGTTCATTTTAAAAGTTGCTATTTTTTTGGAAATGGTGATACATTTTTGGAAATGGTAATAATATAGTTATGTGGTTTAAAAATCCAAACATTGTTAATAGATATAAACTGAAAATGTGCCTCCCACCTTGTCTCTATTCACTGGTTTTCCTTTCTCACTGTATTTATCATTCTACCATTTATTTTTAAAATGAGAAGCAAATACAAATACATATTCTTAATTCTTCCCCTTTTTACACCATGGGTAGTTATAGCAGAAACCAGTAATGCTCACTAATATTTATGCTCTCTTCTATCTGGGAAAGACTTCAAGTGTGTATATTTGATGGGAAACTGATAAGAAGCAAGTAGATCATAAACCTACCAAATTTTCTAGTGCATTGTAATGTTAAAATACTATGATCCAGGTTTGGGTATGCTGTTCTATTTTCTTCAGCTCCTCATGTTTTTACCAGGAGGAAATGGGCTATGAGATGTTGTATGCTCAAAAAAGGCACAAATATTCACTTTAGATGTGGCCAGAAGATAGTGGACAAGAAAGAACTTTCCAGAAAGATGGCCATTGGCCACAGGAACAAATAGAGAGGAAACTCCTCTCAAGGGCAGCATTAACATCTAATCACTTCTATGTGTCTCTCATTCTTCTCTTTTCTGAATAAGTGTTTCTATTTTGCTAATTCTTCCTTATTCCGCCATTATATAGTTCATGTAGGTCATAGGTCTCTGAACCATAAGGAGACATATCCCAGTTAGACAAAAAGAATGGACTCAGACATCCTGGAACTTGAGTTTGTTTAAGTGATGGGACTTTTTGTTGTGTATTTTGGGGAGGAAGTAAGTGTGATCAGTATGTTGAAAAAAGAGTCAACCAGAAGTTTGATGACCAGAACAGCACACTGTACTGGAAGGTGCTAGTGCTCCTTAATATTGTTGGATTCTCTTCTTCCTGAGCATACAAATAAATTTTTCTCCTCTTCCTTGTGGTTCAGGGTGACCACAGGATTGAGTTCTGACCAATAGAATAAGAAGAGAAGTGATGTGCCCACTTTCAAGATTAGTCCATAAAAACCTTCCTCATGTGATTCTCTCTCTCTTAGAACTGGCCCTCTGACTGAATGGTAAGAACCCTCACTTAGAAGAGGGGAGAGTCACAACACAGTGTGAACCCTCAGTAGCTACACGGAGCAGAACTCTTCATGAACTTGCTCCCCAGACCTCCTTTTGAGCCAACTGGTAAAGTGTCTTCATCTTTTTCTAGACTTCACTTCTATGAATGCCTGCCCAAATGTCAGTACTCAGTACTAATGTACGCAGTACTGCAAGTCTGAAGCTGGGAGTTTGCCCTTAGAAGCTTTCTTCACGTATCCTGGCCAATACTGTTCTCCCTCTCTCTCTACTCCCCCCCACCCCCCGAGTTTGAGGCCAACACCCCATAGTGTACTTTAGTCTGTTTCAGAATTGTACATCTGTTCTTACTCAGCAGATCATAAACTGCTTGAACTCATAGACCACATCTTTTGCTTCTTTCACCACCTCAGTGCCCAGGAAAAGTGTCCAATACATAGTGGGTGCAAGTGTGTCTTAAGTAATCAATTCATTGACTTCCCAGTGGAGTGGATTAGAGGTGCTTGGGAAGCTTGCATGAAGTATCTCTAAATCAAGCTCTTGGGCTGAACTTTTGACTCTCTTCAGGGCTCTCTGGGGGTGTTTTGGAGTATCTTCCAAGAAAAATTCTAAATCAAGAGGAATTTATCATTATTACTGATTATTCAGCTAAATTTAAGCATTTACTAATCCAGAAAATCCTGCTGACAGCTTTGCTTTTGTTGACTTTTAAGCATTAATGATTCCATAAGGAATAGGAAATCAGTTGAGAACTATGTTTCCTTATTTTAGGTAGTTAACAAAAGTGTTGCTGGGCATGTGCACTTGGCTAAAGAGATTTACTTTCAAATGGGAAGGAAGCTCACTTTGTGTGTTGTTTTTTTTTTTTTTTTAAGAATCATCTAATTTTCTTCTACCTTTGGGGATATTTTCATAACTTTTAAAAGGCTTATGCTTGAAGAAACTTTTAAATATAGTCCTATATAACCAAGGCATTAGTAAACTAACTAATTAATGAGTTCATTTAGCATTAATTGAACACCTATTAAATTAAAGGCACTGCACCAAATACAATGAAGCATGTAACAGAAAATGGAAACATACACAAAATGAAAAGAACCCTAGCTGATTAGCACAGCAACAGTATAATTATACTAGTAATGGTAGCTGGACAAACGTTAATCAGATGGTCTATAATTCTCAAAATAATCTTGAAAAGTATTAACTAGTATTTGTATTTTAACAGTTGAAGGGACAAAAATTCCAAGTTGGAATGCTTTTCTCAAGACTATGAAACTATCGACTGCATTTCTTGTTTTACGAAAAAATATTTATATTTAGAATTAGCCATCTGGATTCAGTTTAAATGACCTGAACTTTGTTGGTAATATTCAAAGCAACATAGTCAGGAATCAGTCATATATATGTCTTTTCCTCTCTATCAGGCCTAAGTGGGGGGTGGAGGGCGGCAAGTGATGATTTTGTCCATGTCAATGCCATAGAGCTTCTTCACAGCCTGTTGAATATGGTGCTCATTGGCTTTGACATCCACAGTGAATGCAAGGGTGTTGTCCTCTATCCTCTTCATGTCCCATGCCAAGTGAATTTGAATAGAGCTCTCTTAAAATCCACATACCGTTTCCCTGCCCCTCCTAAATACACTTTCTTACAATCACATGATCTGGATTCAAGTTTAGACTCTGCCTCTTAATGCTTAATAATCTTGTTGAGACTCAATTTTCTCATCTTAACATCCAGGTGATGATCATTGCTCTACCTTTCTTCCAGGGGGATATCCCAATCACGGGGACTAGATATGAGAGGGATTGAGAGATGTAAAACACAATAAATATGATTAATAAATAACAATAAATATAATTAATAGTGGTATTGCAAATAACAATAAATACAATTAATAGTGGTAGTAGTAACTATTTCTACTTGCTTATGATCCAGAATGGGAAATAGCACATGTAAAATAATAGTGTGGAAAATGACAAGTGATGCAATACAGGTACAGAGGAGGAGCTGGAGGTGTACCAAGGGAGAGATCTCCCTGTTGGGGTATCAGGGTGGTACTGAATATGTGTGGGTGTGGGCTTTTGGGGAGTTGCAACGGCCTCTGCTCTAAAAAATGCTCTATTCAACAGCAGAAATAGGCAGAGATGAACTATTCTGAAGCAAATCTTTCCTTCTGGCAGGCAAATGCCTAACAATTGTAATGGAATTCTAAGACCACTGGCTCAGAATCATTGCAATCCCGATTCAAAAAAATATATAGTAATTGTTTTATATACTTTAGAGACTGAATTGGAAGTCTGTAAACCACAGCCTGTGGGCTGGAGTACCTGTTTTTATAAATAAAGTTTTATCGGACTTCAGCCATTCCCATTACTTACATATTTTTTTATGGCTCCTTTCTTGTTACAATGGCACAGTTAAGTTGTTTGTACACACATAGATACAGACTGGCCCTTTAAGAAAATGTTAAGAGAATCCTGCTCTAAAAGAAGACAGCAGCTATTGGTTCAATAAACAACATATTTGGTAACTGTGCATCTGTGTTATGTTAGTAGGGAGAGGGGCAGAAAGGGTTGAACAATGTGGGCGCCATCTATTTCTTTGTTCACTATCCATGGGACCCAGCTGGTTGACAGTTAGTCACTAGGAGAGGTAGCACACTGTGATCTGTGGTTTGAAAGCTTGGCTGCATGTTAGAATCACCTGGGGATCTTTAAAAACTCTTGATGCTCAAGCCATACTCCAGAGCAACTAGATCACAACCTCTTGGGGTGTGACTGGACATTGGTTATTGAAGTTTTATAGGTGATTCTGATATGCAGTCAAGACTGAGACTTATTAATGTAGTGGAAATAACCTTGGCCTGTGTTTCTAAAATATAGTTCTAACCCAAGCTCTGACACTATTTTAATTAAATAGCAGAATGTCTCAATGAGAAAGAAATTGGTATTCTATGATTTCTTCTTTCTAAAACAGGAATTTTTACAGTCTTTCTTGGGCTGGGAGAATGCCTGGGAGGCTCTAAAGTAATGAGATTCTTATTTGAGGTTTGCTGTTTGCTTTCAGACTGTTCTTGTTCCATGCACAATGGGTTGCAGAGTTTATGGACTCTGGAAAGCACCAAATGGGTATGGAAAAGGAAATGGTCATGGAGCAAGTCCATTTGGAATTTAAGATAGGCTAAGAAAAACAAAACAGAATAAAATTCTGTGTGTTTGAATAGGGTTCTTAAGCATTACTCTGTACTTGTATTTACTCCCAGCTGAGTAAGGACTTGGGCTTCTCAATATTTATGTTCTTTTTTCTTTCTAAAGCCTCTTTACTCTTTTAGATTTAGAGTGAGTCAGTAAAGGTGGTTGAGAGCGATGTGGAAATAAATCAGGTCTTCGCAATTTGGCGTGGTACTATGGATGTCTTTTTGACAATATGGGACTAATTATTTTCTCCAGCACAGAGTAGGGCTACTGAATCAGTGACCACATTCTGGCTCATGGTTGGAGAGCTAGTCCAGTCTCACCCACACTTTTATGGCCCACTGGCTAATGCTAGGATTAGAGAATCCAAGTTTCAAAGACATTTTCTGAAAGCATGGACAATATTCAAATATATTAATTAGCATTGTGAAGCGCAGAACCCTATTAACTCATTACTGCCCATTAATATGGTTAATTTATTTGATGGACCTGAAGGAAATACATAAGCTTGGTGAATGTAAATGATGCTTAAGAAGAGGGTGGATGCTAGACCGAGGAGCAAGGTGAGAATGGTGCTAAAAGGAGAGGGCAGCTCTACCCTACAAGGAGGAATCCCTGAAACTGGATAGCTAGGGATTCTACTCAGTGGGAATTTCTTCCTCCCCTACCCCGCCCCAATTCTAAAAGTAGTAGCTGATCATCAGGAAAAAAATGTAGATGCAGAGAAAAATTTAAAAAATAAAACTGAAGTCACTCTGTAATCTTTCCTCCTAACAACATTTTCTAGTTCCTATTTCTATTCATTTATTAATGCAGAAATCTTTGCCAGCAGAAATAAATTTTATGTTTATTTCTAATGTTTACCTACAGTATTATCCTATTACTCTCAAAAAGTCAATACCCAAATACCATAATTCTCAACTGGTTTGCTGATGTGTCTTGTCAGGGTGCTGATGAAATGTGAAGGGTATGTTAACTAAGTTGTGGAGTAACTGAGTGCACACACTATGATGATTGACATCTGTTCTGAAATAAGGGGGAGAACAGTGGGTAACTTACTGACAGGGAAGAGAAATACCATGATCAAGCTAGTTTGCTTTCTCAAATATTCTCTAGAGTATTTAAGATTGTTGTCTTTCAAATATTTAAGAAAGCACTACCAGATCAGTCAACATGTCTATAATAAAAATATAATAACACAGTGCTGGTCAATGCCCAGAAAATTGCAATAGCTATGGGTAAATTTTAAACAGTAAGAGACATTGTTATTCCACTGAAGTAATTGTTTTGTCATTACAAGTAATTTTTAGAGCTTTTTCTTTAGATTTTTTACTCCCTTCCTAGCACAGTACCAAAATTTATAGGGCTCAGAAACAGTCATTGAACCCGAGATTGAGAATCCCCACCCTAAGGAATAAGAGAGAAAGTATATTAGTCAGTTCGGGTTGCCGCAAAAAACTACAGAGTATGTGGCTTAACCAACAGACACATTTTCTCACAGTTGTGGAGGCCAGAGGTCTAAGATAAAGGTGCTAGCAAGGGCAGTTTCTGCTGAGAACTCTCTTCCTGGCTTGCAGCTGGGTGCCTTCTAACTATTGCCCTTAATCAAATAATCAGCCAGATATTCCTCCAGCAAAATGAGTTTTGTTTTTTTTTTTTTTTGAACAACAAAGAATTGCAATTTTGGACATGAGTCTAATGGCAAACCACATGCAAGGCTAGAGAAACAAAGGAGAGGGACACATTTTTATAGATTTAGGAGAAGCTGTTGAAATTGAAGGTTCTGTTGGAAGAAACTGGAAGTTTGAAGTATAGTGACTTTTCATTGATTGGGTTATGGTCTCCCATTGGCTGAACTGTTTCTGAGACAGGAGAAACCTTTCCTTCTTCCTGCAGAGGTAATAATATCACTTCCTACCAGATATACAAGTCCCATCTCTTCCTTTGGGGTCCGTAGTGTACATTGAGTGACACATGTGAGCATGAAAGTTCCCTCTGCTAGCCTTCTGATTCCATTTCAAATGAGATTTTGTCATTAATATTCACACTGCTGTACCTTCACATGTATTTTCCACTATTTGTCCTCCCTGATGTCTCTTCCTCCTCTGATAGGCCCATCTATTATGTTGAGTCAAACAGCCCTTATGACCTCATTTAACTTTTAATTAACTCTTTAAAGGCCCTATCTCCAAATACAGTCATGGGGGCAAGGGCTTCAACATACACATTTTGAGGAGATAGAGAGAACATGTGATTTTTGCACACTGGAAAGCAGGTCAGGTTTATATCAGCCTTGGTTTGGGGGAGGGTTTTCCATGCCATATGGCTAAAACCATGGACAGAGGAAAGTCAAAGCCATGTTTTGGGAATGGCAAGTGGGGTTTAAGTTTAGCTGAGAGTTAAGATTGTGGAGGGAGAGATTTGGGAAATATGTCAAAAAAGGAGATTGAGACAAAGTTGTGGAGAATGAGAGGAGCAGGCTAAGGGGGATCACTAGATTTCAGAGGATAGCTGTGAGCCACTGAAGAGCATTGAGGTAGGAAATGCCATGGGTCAAAGCTTTACTGTAGAAAGTTCACACTGATAAAGGATGAGTTGGAATGTCTGGGTATGAGACGGGAGGGAGAGAGGCCAGTTAGGAGGCCACTGGTATCAAGGACCGAGGCAGCTTGGTATGGTGTGGATTTAAGAGCGTTGGCCTCAGAGTCAGGCATTTTGGTTTCAAATCTGATTTATGCTCCTTTTATAGCTCAATAACTTTAGGCAAATGACTTTACTCCTCTGGGCCTTTCTTTGTAAGTAATATGGGGTGGATGAAGCTGTTACGAGTTTTAGATGGATCAATATGTGTAAGGTATTTAGAAGAATACCTGACATGCGTGCAATGCTGTATAATTGTTTGCTTATGTAGTGAAGGTGGGAAAACACTACACAAACATCCCAGATGAACACTTTCTGGGGTTTTTTTGACCGATCTTAAAATAATTCTTTTTCACTTAATAACTCCTGCGGTTTCCACTACATTTATATCTCAGACCTACTTTTATAAAAATTAGATTGCCACTCAGCCTGTCCCTCTCTGCCTCTCCTGACTCTGCCAAAGGTAACCTAAAATATACCCCGCTAAGACTCAGAATGCCTGTAAGTAGCCAATAAATCATTTGCACGAGGGATGCAGCTGTTCTAAAAGTTTACATCTGTACTAAGTAAGGTATGTAAATAGGAAGTCAGAACTATGCTAAAAAATCTCATTTTTGTACATTCAGTTGAATGACCAGAGTTAATGAACCAAAACACTATAAACTCTGCAAAGAAATATAAACACACGCAGGGTGCATGAGGACCTGCCTGCAGAGGCAACATTATTGTCATTAAAAATATATTCAGTTGACAATCTTGACTAGGTTTTCAAACGCACACAGAATCACATCCTTTACATCCAATACAATGTCCCATGCTGCTGGTGGATGGTGCTTGAACTCAGTTTAAGTTAGTCTATGTTTAAGATGAATTATGTAAAATCCCCAAATCATCTGTTTTGTAAACATAAGAAAGGAAGTGATTCCAATGAATGAGATAAGTTGTTCCAAATTGGGAAAATGAAGTATCAGAGCCAGATGGAATTGTGTAGAAAGGCGTAAAGTGCTAGCATTATGAAGAGTGAGCTTGCTTTCTCTCTCAGGCCTTGAAGTGAAGGGACACCTTATTTGTGATTCCTGCACACTGAGATAGGGGCCATTTTTATCATTGTTCATTTATTTATTCATTGTTTCATCAGATATTTATTGACTCTTTCATCAAATGTTTGTTACTGAGAACTTACTGTGTGCCAGGTGCTGGGGTTTCTCAGGACGCTCATATTCTTGTGGATTATAGGAAGATACAGCTAAAAGGTAACTTTGATCACATAGTTCAAATTCATGACTTTACATATGGGAAAGGGAGGCCCAGCTCCAGTAAATCATGTATGAGGACTAGGCTTCCAGCTCCCTGATCCCCATTCCAGTGCCCTATTTGCCATATAACACTGGCACTTGAGGTAGACCGTTAGGTATGCTTTACATCACTCACTGTGGGGAAAACAATGAGAGATCCGATAATCAAGCCTTGGAAGATGATCAATGGTGTCACTCAATGACCTGTTCTCTAGGGCTGTAGGGTCCCTTCCTGATGCCCTTGGAATAGCCTGTGTTGCTTCTATATTCCTTGGTACTAAGCAGGGGATGAAGAGGATCATCGTCACGGTCTGTCCCATCTGATGTCCTCATGCATTATAGCTAATGGCTAAGAAAACAAGAAACTTCCAGGGCAAGGAGATTTAGATTTAAACTCCCACTTCAGCATTTTCTAGCTGTGTTTAATTATCCCTCTCCATAAGCTTCTTTTTTTTTAAACCTATAATTGAGGTGTGCTAATGATATTTCTTACTACTCAGTATTGCTATGATGTACTGGGGATAAAGTAATAAACACATTGCCTGAAGTGTGGTGGACTTAATAAATGGTAGATAGCATGATCATTTGTCTCTGCAAACAGTGAAGGGCTAAGCAAATGTCATAATTTATTATTACTATATGTGTATGTGTTGGGGTTCAACACATCCTCTGCCTTCAGGGAGTTTCTAACCCAGCAGACAAGGCAGACACATGCGTAAATAACTTGCCTGTAGAACAGGTTATGATACACATTTTAATAACAACACCAAGTGCCTTGAAATAGAGGGGCAAGGAGAGTAATTTAACTTTCTCCTTATCTCTAATCATGGTGTATTTCCCACTGAAGATGAAATTGAATGTTTTCAACTAAAAAAAGAGATTTATTGGGTTAAATGTGAGAATTTATTTTAGGTAAATTGAACAGTTTGAGAAGAGATTCAGTGAAAACTGAGTTGTTTTTTTTTTCTAACCAGAAATTGTGAATATAATAATGTCTGCTATCCTGTGCTAAGGAAGAGAGAAATATTAACACCCTTTTCTTGAAATTTAAATTCATTCAAGGGAAAAGAATAGGGAATCAGTTTATGTGTGAGATGTGAATTTCACAGCCAAAAACAGACATGTAGAATGTGGTCCATTTAAAAGTGTGATGTTTTATGATGTCGCTGCCTCTGACAAAGAGAGCAGGGAATAAACAGTGTAAAATGTCGATGTTATAAAACATTCTATGTGAACTAACATCAGTAGAGATGAATAGTGCTTAAACGTGATTAATGCCCACCCACCTCTGCGCCGTGCTTTGTTATCCAACAGACAAAACCCATTCAAGGAGCTTCTCCAGAGCAGGCACACACGAGCTTAATGAATGGTTTAATGATGTTAGGAACAAAAAAACAAAAAGGTGGCTTCATAAATGACTTGGCAACTGCATTCCAAATTTAAGAAAGATATTTTTATGTAATTGGGTCAGGGAGAGTAGACACAGAGATATTTCCTCCCTTTTCACTTTATTTTCTTTTACCTGACTACTCTGACTTTCTTCGTATTTCACTTAAGAAAAGACATCATCAGACCTGGCTTTGACACTTGGGTTCCATTTACTAGATGTAGGAGACTTCGTTTCATCATCAGTTTTATAGTTTCCTCATCATAACAGGAGGGCATTGGGAGAGATGATAACTGGGGTTTTTGAGCAGAGTTGTCAGATTTAGCAAAAGACAAAAAATAAAACAAACCAAACACACAGTTAAATTTAAATTCCAATTTAACTGGAAATTTTGTATTTTATCTAGCTCTGAAGTGTCAATCATACCTCTTTCTAATATAAGTTTTGAATAATTACTGGACTCAGGAATCAAAATACACTGGATTTAGCTTTCTATTTTTCCTAGTAAATCTGGATTAGATAAGTTAAACCCAAATTCAGTTGCTTATTCTGTCAACCATTATTCCCAAATAAATTTGCTAAAAATTAAATGCAGGCAATCTCCCTAAGGGGAAGAATAGAGGAGCTAAAATTGTTACTCCAACCCTGGCCCCCGCCCCAACCCCACCCTGCTCTACCCTAGGAGCTGTCAGACGCTCCCAGAGGCAGGGAGAAGTGTTAATGGCAGATAACCGTTTGTGACCCACTCTCTTGGAATGAGATGGATCTCATTTTCCCGCTGCTCCTACAAACTTCACAATAAAGTTTAAGAAAAAGAAGATTTAAGTCATATATTTCATCTTGATTGAAGGCTTTGCAAATGCCTTCTATTTTTTTTTTTTGAAAAATACCTAGCACATATGGAGTTATTTGCCAGAAACTATTTAAGTACTTTATGTTATTAACTCATTTAATTAATTCATTAACCCTATGAATTAGATATTATCATCATCCCATTTTACAGATGAGGATACTAAGGCACAGATATGTTGACTAATTTGTTTAAGTAAGATCACATATGGAGTATAAGAGAGTCAGCACCTGAACCCAGACCGCTTAGTTCCAGTGTCTGTGCCCTTGGCCAATAGAGGGGTCTCGTCATCAATGCTCACATTTTATTAACAACTGCTGGAAAAAACATTCAATAAAAATTAAAAGAGACACTGAAAACTGTATAAAGGTGAAAAGTAGGGAAGACAGTTTTTTTTTACCTACCTTACAGGATATATGGTACAGATATACCTGATATATGCATAATTAATGCCATATACACACATATATATTTATTTATATATTTATATCAAGCCTATTTTATGTAGACATGGATATGTCTGGAAGTCAAGAAATGCAAGAATGCAAGGGCAAGCAGCAGGTGAGCATTTTCTCTAGCGTCTGTCCTGCCATATCCCTAACGTTGTTGGCTTTGCCCTTTCTGCTGTGGCTGTCACATAAAAACCAAGTTGGTGGTTCATTCAGCAAATGTTTACTAAGTGAACACTGTGTTTTAAGCCCATGAAATATGGATATGTACAAGACAGGGTTCTTTAATAATAACATTGATGACTGGCTCTTTTGAAAGGTGGTTGAGACCAAGACAGAAAATTTCAGGCAACCCTTGAAAGTGGAGAGGCAGAGAGTGTACATGGCATTGAAAAAAGTGTTCCAAACAAAGACCTTTTTTGCAAGCACTCTTGGAAGAAGTGTTGCCACAAGAAAAGAAGCAATGAAAATAATAAAAATAAGCTATAATAAGAAGAAACTAACAGAGTTTGGGATGAAGGTAATATGAGAATTTAGGCCCAGCTATGTGTAAAACTGACCCAAAGAAAAGTTAGTTTAATAAGGTGTTGTAGGTGGAACAATGGCCTTTCCAAAAAAGCCCACATTCTCTTCTCTAGAACTCATGAATATGGTAGCCTCCTAGGCAAAAGGGGCTTTGCAGATGTGATTAAGATAAAGAGATACCCTGGATTATCTGAGTGGGTCCAATGTAATCACAAATTTTCTAACAAAAAGGAGCAGGGAGGGTAAGAGTCACAAAAGGAGATATGATAATGGAAGGAGAGACTAGAGTGATATAAAGAAGGGGCCACAACCCAAGAAAAGCAGGTAACTTCTAGATGCTGGAAAGGGCAAAAAAAAACCCAGATTCTTTCCTAGAGTAGCCAGAAGGGATATAGCCTTACCTGCACCTTGAACTTAGGATTTCTGACCTCCAAAACTGTATAATAAATTTATTCAAGCCACTAAGATTGTGATAATTAATTATAGGAGAAATAGAAAACTAACATGCAAGAGATGAGTTACTACTTTCTCTCCTAAGAATCAATCATTTGCTAAGTGGTCCATGGATGGTGGGAGGATTTTGATCTACCAGGTGGCCAAGAATCATGGCTGTTTATATCTTGCTAATCTTCCCATTTAAGTGTTGATTTCATTGATGGTCAAAAATGTCTGGCAACTACAACATGTTTCAAGCAGCTGGATGAAGAAGGAGGAAAAGGAAAGTCATCTCCTTTCTCTTGAAGTAAATGTTCCGGAAATTGCACACATTGCTTCTCAAATATTTTTGACCAGAATTTTATCACTTGGTCATGCTATAAAAAGAGCCTGGAAAGTGTAGTCTTTATTTGGGGTGGCTTCATTCTAAACTAAAACCCAGGGGCTCTATCACTATAGGAAAGAGGGAGAATGGATAGTGGAGGTAATAAAGCAAGTAACTTAGTAAAGTTATTAACCTGCATACTAAAATAAAAAAAAAGGTATAGAATCATCTACACTATACATTATCAATGATATTGACAAAGCTTTGGGGACTACAGGGGGAGACAAAAGGTACATGAGCACTTGTCTGGTTGAGAAAAAATATATAGATGTTGATTAGCTTTTAAAATACTGGTGATTTAAATATAGGTATGTATGTTGATAGTTTAAGAACAGCCCCAGGATATAAAATAGAATGTATAATTTCTAAGCAATGAGAAGAAAACTTGCTCTATCTACTAAAAAGTTGTATTAGGAGGGAAAAAACAGATAAAATTTGTATACATAAAAAACACAAAACAATTTGGTAGAAGTAAGTTCTAACAAAGTAATAATTAAACTACATATAATTGGATCATAATCACTAACAAACCCTTTCCAGTTGGATTATAAAGAAGGGCCACTCCTATGTGATCCATGTACATAAGCTGCATTTAAACAAAAGTATAGAGGAGAATTAAAAATAATGGCATAAGAAAAATACCAGATGATATGATCTGATAGTAAACCAGAATACAATTTCAAGTTGAACAAATTAGAAATGATGATAAATCATCATCAGGAAAAAAGAGAAATGCAATAAAGTGGTAACATGAACAATGTATATGATCAAGTATACAAAGCAATCATAAATATATTTACTTACAACATATCAATGTAAATTCAAAATACACAAAGTGACAACTGGCAAAACCATAGCAGAATGAAGGTAAATTAATATATGGAGTGGGAGCATCCTGGGAAATGGTTAATTCAAACAGATAAAAAGAAACAAAGTCACAAAATATTTAAATAGCAGCCATTAGAGGAAATTTTGTGCTTTAAATACAACTATAACAATAAAAATTAAGGAAGATTTCCACTGACAAAGCTAGAAAGACAGCAGCAGCATGACATTATCTTAACTTTATGAAGAAATAATACAATAAAATTAATAGCATAGGGAATAGTAACAACATAAATAAGCACAAACAAACACATAAATTTGAATTCTTTGGACAAATGAATTAGATATGTAGATATCTGGTAATATTGGTAATTCTGATTGATAAAAAGATAAGGAAATATACATTAAAACTAACAAATGAGGAAGATAGAACCATAGATGTAATGTACAATTGTATAATTATAATTGCAGGTGTAATGGAGATTTAAAAAACCACAAACACTATTAATAATACCTATAAACTAAATGCAATCAACACATTTTGGAAAAATATTCCAGAATCAGCAAAAGAAATAAAAAATTTAAAGTTAAAATTTTCAAATATAAAAATTATAAAAGTAACAGAAATGATTATTAGAAAAGTTCTCAGCCCAAACCTCTCTCTTTTGCTCTGCCACAATCCCAGGTCCAAATGGTCTGTAAGTGATTTTTAAACAAACATGATAAAGCTTTTAAAAAACAAATAATCATCTTCTTATTTAGATTGTCCTAGACAATGACAGAATAAAAGAGGCTAGTGTAACATTGATGTTAGACCACATAAAAAGGTTATCTGTAAAGAAAATTATGTCTTTCTTATTTATAAACATAGATGTGAAAGTCTAAGGTAACTGGTAGATCAAAAATTAAAAATGAATAATGATCTTACATAGTGTATCTTAGGGCCACAAGAAGTTTTCCACATTAGAAACATTCGTGCATTCATTTACTAAGGGAACAAATCATAAGCTTAATTCAACAGAGATTTAAAAAAATTATAAAATTCAATTCCAATTAATAGTACATTTTTGCCAAAAACAGACATAGAAGAGAATCTCATTAACTAGTGAAAAGCTACATATAGAAAATTTCCAGTAAATATCTATTTAAAAAGGAATTTCAGATATATTTTTTAGGGAAAATTATTATTTTATTTTTTGTTTCTGAAAGCTTGTTTTTTCCCATTACCATTTAGTCTCCTTATACCCAACCCCCTGCAACACCACACTGCTGTCCATGTCCATGAGTCCTGTTTCATTTTTGCTCAATCCCTCCATCCCATAACCTCCTCTCCACCCTGCATAGCTTTCATCCTTCTCTCTTTCTATGAGTCTGTCTCTATGGTTCTTGTTAGTTCAGTTTTTTCATTAGATTCCACATATGAGCAAAACCGTATGGTATTTGTCTTTCTCTGACTGGCTTATTTCACTTAGTATAGTGTTCTCCAGGTCCATCCATGTTGTCACAAAGGGTAACATTTTCTTTTTTACAGCTGAGTAGTTTTTCATTGTGTAAAGGTCTCGTAGTTGTTCTATCCACTCATATACTGATAGACACTTGGGCTATGTCCAAATTTTGGCAATTGTAAATAACACTACAAGGAACATAAGTATGTTCTTTTGAATTAGTGTTTTGGGTTCCTTTGGATATATTCTTAGAAGTGGGATCACTGGGTCAAAAGGTAGATCTATTTTTAATTTTTTGAAGTATCTCCATGCTACTTTCCACAGTGGCTGCACCAATCTGCATTCCCATTAGCAGTGAAAAAGGCTTCCCCTTTCTCCACATCCTTGTCAGCACTTGTTGTTTGTAGATTTATTGATTATAGCCATTCTGCTAGGTTTGAGATGATACCTCATTGTGGTTTTAATTTGCATTTCTCTGATGATTAGTGATGTTGAGCACCTTGTCATATGTCTATTGGCCATCTGTGTGTCATCTTTGGAGAAGTGTCTATCCAGGTCTTTTGCCCATTTTTTAATTGGGTTGTTTGACTTCTTGGTATTGAGTTTTGCAACTTCAGATATATTTCATAAAAGAAAAAATCTCTTATTACCACTACTAGTTAACGTAGTTCTAGAAAATATAAACAATATAATTACACAAGAAAAAACAAGGAAGTATCAATATAGAAGGGAAAAGAGTTTTAGATGACATAATTATTTAAGAAAACAGATATATTTCTAAACTATTTGGTGTAGAAACCTAGTTCCAGATAAAATATGATATTATAACAACCAACGATGTTCTTCCCACAAGTAAGAAGTTACACACATTTGTCATTTATTATATGCAACTATAAAATATAAATGTATTAACCTAACCAAAAGTAATTTTGGAAAAATATACACCTCTATCAAAAGATATGCAAGACTATCTGAATAAATGTAGAGACAAACCATGTTCACAGATGTGACTATTTAACACTTAAAAAAGGTCAAATTTCCCCAAATTGAATAAACAATGCATGGAATCCCAATCAAAACTTTTCCAGAGAAACTTGAAATACCAGGTCCAAAAAATAGTTTGAAAAATAAAAGTCCATTTGTAACTGACAGTTTTGGAAGAGAAGAGCAAAAGCTAATATTTGCTCTAGCGCATATCACTTATAGAAGCACGATGAAAACAGTGAGGCCTGTGCCACGAACAGGTGAACAGCGCAGTGGAGCAGATGAAACAGTGTTGCATGGAATGTAGTATAACTTTGAGGTGACTATTCCAATTTGCATGAGAAAGTTCTACCTTATGCCTATTTGCCTAGCAGAACTTCAAATAATGTCCTTTGTTACTCTCAAGTCTCTCTCAGTTTAGATTATAAATTATATGATATTCTTTTTTTGCTTTTTAATTTTTTTATTTTAATTGTTGTTCTTGTACAGTTTTCTTTTATGTTTTTTCCAGCCCACCACCCCAGCCCTCTCCATTTGCCTCTCATCTCCACCCCCCTAGTTTTTGTCCATGTGTCCTTTATACTTGTTCCTGTAAACCCTTCCCCTTTTCCTTTGATCTTCTCTCCCCTCTCCCATCTGTTGACTATCAGTGTGTTCTCAGTTTCAGTATCTTTGGTTATATTTTCCTTGTTTGTTTGTTTTGTTGATTAGGTTCCTGTTAAGGGTGAGATCATATGGTATTTGTCTTTCACTGCCTCGCTTATTTCACTTAGCATGATGCTCTTGAGTTCCATCCATGCTGTTGCAAAGGATAGGAGCTCCTTCTTTCTTTCTTTTTGCTGCATGGAATTCCATTGTGTAAAAGTACCATGGTTTTTTGATCCATTCATTTACTGATGGGCACCTAGGTTGCTTCCAACACTTGGCTATTGTAAATTGTGCTGCTATGAACATTGGGGTGCATAGATTCTTTTGGATTGGTGTGTCAGGGTTCTTAGGATATAATCCTAGCAGTGGAATTGCTGGGTCAAAAGGTAGATCCATTTTTAGTTTTCTTAGAAAACTCCATACTGCTTTCCATAGTGGTTGTACCAGTCTGCAATCCCACCAACAGTGCACTAGGGTCCCCTTTTCTCCACAACCTCTCCAACACTTGTTGATATTCTTACATATATTGACATAGTAACTTAATAGAAGTAAGATGGATTTTTTTGCATATAGCATTGTCAAAATGGCTTAAAATTGCGGGGGGGGGGGAATTGTGGAACATGTATAAGGACCCATAGTAATGGACAACAGGGTGGGGACTGACTCAGGGAGGGAGCATTAGCAGCACAGGGGAGAATGGGGGAAAATTGGGACAACTGTAGCTGTGCAAGAGTAAACAAAATTGGTAAAATTTATAATGCACTAAGCCGTTAAATGTACAGATAAATTATAAACCAGTAAGAAAATATTGGAAAACACCTGGGTGACTTTGGGTGGGAGATTATTTATTGAGCCATGTCAAAAAGTCTAACCATAATGGGAAAATGGATAAATCTGACTACATAAAAATTAAGAATTTCTGTTCAATGGAAGATATTGTACACTAAGGTAACAGATGGAGGACAGTCTGGGAGAATATAATTACAGCATTTAAAGCTGACAAGGGATTAATATATAAAATAATTAAGCAATTCCTGAAAATCAACAAGAAAAAGAGAAAATTTGGCAAAGAACATGAATAGGCAATTCACAGAAGGGGAAACCCAAATTCCCTACATGCTCATGACTAGATCCTCAACATCACAAGTAATCAGAGAGATAAATTAAAGCCACAATGAGACTAATTTCACACCCATCAGACTGGTAAAGTTACAAAGCCATAAGACACCATTGTTGGCACAGATGTGGGCCAATGAGACTCCTCACGCACTGCTGGTGGGAGTGTAAACTGGTGAGCCATTCTGGAGAGCAATCTGTCATGAAACTGAATGTATGTATATCCCACAACCCAGAAATTTCTCTCCTGATCTGTACCCTAGAGAAATTCGCACAGGGCCCTAGGTGACATATGCAGGAGAGTCAGAGCATTGTAGCTTAGGCAGGGAGATAATGCTTTGTGGAGACATACAGAGAGAAACAGAGCACAATAAAGCCAGAGCTGACTCCGTGTCTGCAGGCTTGTACTCTTTGCTGAATCATCCCCACGTAGGAGGCAATGATCACCCAATTCCACCTCTGTCCTAGCCCAGCATCCAGGTCCAGACACTCCCCCATCCCTGGCTCTCTCCGCAATTTTCAGTGCCATGTTGGGAACGACCTATAAAGTTAAATGCATGAAAAGTGTTAGGAATTCATTGGAGCACTTAGAAAAGTGAATGTTACTACAAGATGAGAGTCATTCTTAACCAAGGGGAAAAATGGCATAACATGGGGTTCAGTAACCGCCAAATAGGAAATCTAGGACATCACTGAGTGAGGACATGTAGAGGTTTCATGGAAGTTTGGAGACACCTTTTGCTCTTTCCCCTTGCACAGTGAAAGGAAAGCAATTCCCTAAGCGGATATGGCAGTAAAAATACGTACCAAGATCCACAATGGTTTTGCAGTCTTAGCATAATTCTAGTTTTGAACACCAAGTTATTAATAGAGAATGTCCACTTGTTCTCCTGCCATTTACAGGAAGGAAGGAAAACAGGTAGAGTTTGTCCTGATCCAGAAGCCACCTCAGGAAGATCGTTCTCAGGTATCTCTCCCTCATCCCAACGTTTTGAGTCTTGAAAGAACCACAGAACATTAGAGCTGAAGTAGCTTCCCAAAAGTTAAGTAATATAACTTCAGCCAACTGTGGAACTTTCTCTACAAAAGCATCCATTCCCTAATAAATCAGCTTCAAGAATCTATGGAAACCAGGTCATGGATCCATTACATTAAGATATATCACCCCATCCTTAAGAAACCTGTGTAAGCTCTTCCTGGTAGATGCTATGACTGGAAAGCTGCCTACTTGTTACTCTGGGGCCAGATTATAACTCTTGGACCTTGCCTCCTTCCATGAAACTTGGAATCCTTATAAATCTTGTCTTCTCCAGGATGTCCTCATTGTGGTGGATGAATTAAATAGTTTTTCATGAACATGGATTAATTATAATGAAAATTAAATAGACTTTTCTCCCCCCTTAGAAATAAAAAAAGTAAAATACTGGACTTGTAGTTCTTGATAACCATGCCTTCAATTATAGGGACCCCCTACTGATACGCAAATAAGTCTCCTTAATCTTGGGTGCCAAAGTATCTGTTTCCCTGGTAATTTCATCACTGTCGCTGATGCTTGTATGCCCAGTGGGTGGTGCCAAAAGAGTTATAGGAAGGGATCCGTCTTCTCTTGCTCTCTTAATCCCACCTCAAGCCGCTGCTTTGCTTCCTGCTATGGCTAAGGCCCTTGGCATTTTCCAGTGGAATCACAAGGCCGTTTAGTTCACTATTAAGGACACTGCTGTACCTTCCTGCTGACACTGGTGTTACTGCTGCTGATTCTGTGAAATGAGCAAAAGCACTTTCCTTCATGCCATCATCTGCTGTCCTTACTTCCAAAGCCTTAAAGAGACAATGGGTGGAAACACCCTATATTCAGGCCTTAGAGGTAGGTTTACTTTCTCCAGAATTTGGGCGTAAGTCCCTAGGGACTGAGCTGGGTAGAATATAAGGGAGAGACACTGGGTGGTAATCAGTATGCTTCCTCCTCTCCAGCTCAGAGGCAGTTTCAGGTATCTCTATGTGGGCTTTGGCAACTATATCTTAAACTATTTCTCAGAAGACTCCTCAGGTCTGTCCAGTTCTAAGTACTCCCTCTGCAGGTCCCCTGGGCTTCCCCAGACTTGTCTCAATTCCAGAGCACGTTGCAGATTGCACGGAGAGCACTTTTCACTTTATTTGGATAACATCATGGCTCTAGATGGATGGATGGAAGAAAACAGAGTAAAGGAACACTTGCCATGTAGACAAGCCACAGCTGTGTAAGGATAGCCACGGCTCCTCTACTTCCTCTCCCTTCCTTCTCACCTCTTTTTTGTTCTCTTCTTAGTTAAGGAGGAGTCCACCTCCCCCTAGAAAATGGATAATTTCACAGTCTGGATTCTCACTTAGCATGATCCTTACAGTTTTTAAACTCACTGCTGGGCTGAAGATGATGAGCTAAAAGCGGCTTGAGTTACCAGGTACCAGAGAAAATAGAGCATTGCACCTAAGAATTTGAACTTTGAAATTAGAGGGTCTCGGGTTCAAATCCCAACTCTGCCCCTTTCTGGCCGAGGGGCTTGGCTAAATTGTTCAACCACTCTCAGTCTCAGTTTCCTTATCTGTGGAATGAGAATGGCAATCACACCCATTTCACAGGACTATTGTGAGGATTATGTAAGTAGTGTATGCCATATAGCATCTTGTATGTGGGGGATAGTACTGTTACTAATTAGGGAGCTAACCAAAATCACAAGGCATGGCTGAGGTGATCATGGCTTCAACTGCCACCTTTAAGTGGGGAGGTGGAAGCTTCCCGGTTTGGGACATTCATTTAGATGACAGGAATTTTCTGCCCTATTACCTGGTGACGGCGCCCTCTAGTGGCAGAAGAGAGTGTAATTTCTTTTGGATAGCCTGAGCTTTGATCTGCCTTCAAAAGGGAGAAGAACCCAGCTGATTCAGCACCTGTCCTGCACAGAGCCCTCAGGTCTGCCAGCTGAGCCATTCTGGCCCTTTTGATGCAGGTCTGTATTTCCTGAGGACACTGAATGTCAAATATAAAATGAGGCATACATCTCAAGCCTAATAATTTAGATTCCAATGTAAAAATCAACTTCCCTTCTTTCCCTAACCTTGTTCCTTCTGGGCAGTTAATGCTAACTTTACAGGCCTGTTTCTGAACCAGTGGGGCACTCCATAAGCAAATGTAGACGTGAATTAAGTCACTTGCTGGATATCAGGACTGATTAAGTCATTAGGAGGCCCTACGTATTGAAAAATTGTAACAAAAAATTTTCAATTTAGAAACTGGAAAAACAATCTGAAGTCATAAAATAAACATCAGAAAGTCAAAGGAAGATGAGCTTTTCAACATGACGGTCACTTTAATATATTTTTTTGAACTATCAAGAAAAAATTTCTTCCCTGACTCTCTGTTTTTAAGTTGCATTTACTTTTCTACTGCTTTAGCATGTGCCTTATTCTCCATTGGGTCAACCACATCTGCTAGACACTAAGGACTTTTAAGTCAGATGTGAATAAAAATATTGGTAATATTTTCCATCTGTAATGTGTTTCATGATTTATAGATTGCTTAGATAGTTGTTGCATCCCAAAAATTTCACATTAACCCTGGTCCATTTGAGATTTTTTTAAAAAATGGTCTTTGACTAGAGAAGAACAAGGAGGAAGGTGTTACCTTATTTCTGCAGATGAGCAAATAGAGTCCTGGAGCAGTTATGTAAATCACTGGGCTGGCCGCTTCAGAGCTGGCCCTCAGGTCCAGGTTTCCTGACTACTTCTTTACACTGTATCTGAAATGGCTGGGGTGCACCTGATGATCCTGGTGAAAATGCACTCAGTCTTGCTTGAAGAAGTGTGTAGAACAAAATAGAAAACAAGATTATTTCTTTAAGCATTAAGATAAAGCATCATGTCACATTACATCATTTGCTGCTGGCAGGATACTTACGTTACAGATGAGAAAGCTGATCCCAGACCGAGGAGAGTTATTGCATGAGGTGCATGGTGGCTCATCAGTAAAACTGGCACTGGAACCTGGTCTTGGCCCAAAGACTTCCGTGAACAAGCCGCAGTAGGCCTGGTTCCCGTCACCACTTGGGACTAGTGACATTAACCTTACTGTTCATCTGTTGTTAATTCTCTAAAAATTTGCTAGAGCAAAGGAGAATGCCATGACATCTACTCACTATAAGGCTCTTCTACATTCACCCGGCTTCTAAAGTCACAAGTATACGGGTCCTGTTCAGAAAACAGAAGAAAGTGTATACAGACTAAATCCAAACCAAGACATAAGGTACATTTGAAGCACAAAACACTGACTTGAACATAATTCCTAGTTGTGTCTGAGTTTTTATGAAAATATATTTCTTTTTGGAAGGAAAAATATGGATAGGATAAAATGGGGCCAAAAGGCAGTACTGCAGCAACCCCGAGATTGGGAGTTAGGGGCGTTAGGCTCTCCAGTCTCCATTCCTGCACTTCTCATTGGCTTTCTTTGTGACCTGGTACAAGCAATTTCTTTTTAAGCCTCAGTTTTTCCATCTGCCAAAATAACAAGTTGGACTACATATCACACAGGCCCTTTATAGGACTTGACCTTCTGTGACATTAAGTGTTCTCTTTATTTTTCATATTTTCACCCCAGGTGAAAGAACGATTTGTTGATTTACTAAGAAGCAGTCCATCACCAAAGTCAATCCTCTGCTAAGCCCGTTGAAATTTTTTGGGCGACAACTGCCTCCAGGGACTGGCTTGTGTATATTGAGAGCCTGCCATTTACCACCTCAATTTTGGGCTGGAATGGCACTGGAATTCTGTGACGCCCACTCTTTTGAATTGGAGAAGGGCACAGTGACATTGGCATTTCTGCTTGGGGCTAGTGGTTGAATCACCCTTTAAAACTAGTAGACGGGTTGTGATCCAAAGGTGGCTACTAACTGGAGCCAAAAGTTTCCACAAGGATGTCATTAAGAGAAGTGACTTTCATTACCAGAGGAGAAAGCCGGCTCTCTCCCCATCCTAAGGTCTACAAATGACGAGTGCCATCTACCGCATTTGAACTATACCCAGTAGTGGAGGCTTACACAAGGAGTTTATTTTTCTTTCATGTCTCATTTTTCTTCTAATACTCCAATATCAATGTTTTACTGGTGTCTATGTCTCCTATAAATAGTAGGTACAAAGCAGATATCAGGAAATGTTTGATAAAAAAAGAATCTTGATGTCTAAAATCAGTCCATTTCCCCAAAGAATTAACAGTGAAGAAAGAAAGGAGATATGTACATAAGTTAATAACACAAGATAGCCTGTGACCTGTGCAGTAAGAAGAGGATAACTCAAGTATTACAAGGACTTCAGAGCTGGATAGATTAGATGAGACACCATGAAAAAAAGTAAAAAGAATTCGAGCTGACTCTTGAAGGTCTGGGAGACCGTTCTGTGTGGCGTGGGCCCAGCTCCCACTTGGAGATGCTCAGGACCCACGCCCATGGATGGGTTCTCCCGTGGGGAATCAGGCCTGCATTTATACCTAGGCTGCTTTGTGTCTTGCTTTTGCTAAAACTCGCTCACCCTGATTTGAGAGAGCAAGTGCTTACTGTAACCTCCTAAAAATCCATGCTAAACCTTCCTGGGATGAATGTAACCAGCTTGACCACTTTTCCCTTTGCAAATATCCTTCTGTGATGTGATTAGTGGTATCATCTCCTTTGTTGTCTGTAAAAGGTAACCCCCTAAAGCAGCCCGTGAATAGTAAATGAGGACCATCATGTAATGTGAGAGGAAACCCAATGAAGGTGGTCAGGGTGGAGGCCATGGGCTTTTTGCTCCCCTTGAGAGAAAAGCCATGCTGTTCCTATTCCTCCACCGGACTCGGTAGTCCGTGTGGATGTCTCATTTCATCCATAATGATGTGGACATTACGGGCCAGTGTCTGCATCAGAAGGACAGGTATATTTTTCATATGTAAGGATGGAAAGAGTAGTGAGAGTACCCAGGTTAAGAAGGGCATAAGCAGGTCTTTTACTTCCTTGGTTAAATTTATTTCTAGGTACTTTATTTTTCTTGTCGCTATAGTAAATGGCATTTTTCCCCTAGTTTCTCTTTCTGATATTTCATGGTTGCTGTACAAAAATGACATTGATTCTTTGAATATTGACTTTGTATCCTGCTATTTTGCCAAATTCATTAATTAGGTCCAGTAGTTTTTTGTGTGTGGAGACTATAGGGTTTTCTATATACACTATCATGTCATCTGCAAATAATGATAGTTTTACTTCCTCCTTTCCAATTTGGATGCATTTTATTTCTTTTTCTTGTCTGATTGTTGTGGTATAAGCCAGGCAATGAAAGACAAATACCATATGATCTCACCTATAAGAGAAATCTAATGAAGAAAATAAACTAATGAACAAAATAGAAACATAGGCATGGAAACATGGAGCAGACTGAAAGTGACCAGAGGACAGGGAAGAGGGGGATAATGGTGGAAAGAAGGGGAAGGGACTAGACAAAGACCATGTGTAAATGAACCACAGACAGGGACAAGAGTATGGGAATTGACTGGGGGAGCGAGGGGTGGGATGGGTTGAGGAAGGCATAGGGAGAAAAATTGGGACAACTGTAATAGAATAACAATAAAAATGATTTTAAAAAGGAAGGGCATAAGCAAATGCAGGAAATAAGTATTGTACATAGAAGGGAGCCATGGTCTCAGATACATGAAGTAGAGAAGAAGTTTCGACAGGTCAGTTGACGGTATTCTTGTCAAGAAACTAGAATGTCAAATTCTTTGGGCTGAAGTAGAAAATAAAGGACCACTGGATATTTTCAGCAGGAACATGTTATGATCAGGGCAAAGGATTAGAGGTGATTCATTTCAACCTATAATAAATGTATACCATGTGTAGGCCATGATATTATATTTTATGTCAAAGTGTGAATCGCTCTTTGAAGGTGTAACACTCATCCTAGGTGAAGAAAATAAACTCTTTCAGGCTAATCAGAGTCATTAATATTCCTGGAAAAGGACCCAATGAAGCTCTTCTATCCTGGAAGATCTAATTTATCTAGCATAAGCAGAAATGTGCCCCTAGAGAGTTTATTTAACCATGCCCTGAGTTGGCTAAGGTCTATTTTTAACCAGTGCTCATATATATATTTTTAAGCAGTACACTAAACATCCTGTGTGGCAAACATGATGTTTCAGCTCTAAGAACACTTAAGAACTTTCCAAATGCATATGATTTTATTTTCAGCACTAATACAGTCTAGTTGACAACTGCATAGCAGTCTACTGCAAGAATTACTGTAGATTCATCTATATCCTGGTCCAATTTCCATTTCATCTGCACAAATGAATGACTTGTGTAATTTCTGTTCATCACTAAAGGAAAAGAAGGACTATATATTTCAGAAAAGTTCTTCTAAATAATAAGATCAAGATTTACACATTTTACGGTATAAGTGGAAAAGCTATTCCACAGCTATTGGAATTAGGTGTTTGGATTCAGTTTTTGCTGTGTCAATTATTAATAGTGATACTAAAACAGGATAATTGACCTCTTTAAACCTAGGTTCTTAATCAGTAAAATGGGGAAAATATCTGTATAGTGCATGGAATAGAAGCTGGCACAGAATATCCATTAAACTGTAGCTATTTTAATCATCATCATTGTCAGGTCTGCTGCTCAGGATTGTTGCAAAGATCCAATGGTTAAATATGTGAGGCAGAACTAGCTATTTCTCTGGGAAGTATCTAGGAAAATTTTCCTGGCCTGAGTCATTATGCAAGGAATTCTTTAAGTCAAAAAACCAGCAGGGAAATACAGTGAAAGGAGAATGACTCATCTGACCAACCAGGGAAAATTGAAAGATTGTGTAACAGAAACATCACAACACGGTTTTCAAGGCTTCTCTACAAGATTTACTGGTTTCCGTTACACAAAGTTTTAGAATTAAAGATATTTCCATTATGCATTTACTGTAGTGGAAGTAGCATAGAGAAAGTAGTTTTTGTTTTACAGCTATTAGTCAACTATTTCAACTACCTCCCTCACCACCACCTCAGACTATCATTAAGAAAAGCTGATACACACAACATGACTCTTTACTGAACCCAGAGAGAAAGAGGAAAAGTACTGGAACTAGTAAGACCCTTGTTTAAGGCAGAAGACTATCTTAGAATCCAAACAGCTTCTTTCTTTCTTTCTTTCTTTCTTTCTTTCTTTCTTTCTTTCTTTCTTTCTTTCTTTCTTTCTTTCTTTCTTTCTTTCTTTCTTTCTTTCTCTCTCTCTCTCTCTCTCTCTCTCTCTCTCTCTCTCTCTCTCTTTCTCTCTTTCTCTCTTCCCTTTCTCTTTCTTCCCTTTCTCTCTTTCTTTTTTTCTTAAAATACAAATGTGGCTCTTTCTGTTAAGACTAAGGAGAAAGATGCTGTAAAAACTGATATCTATTAAGAGATTTACCGTGAGTAGTACCAAGATGTGTGTGTGTGTGTGTGTGTGTGTTTGTGTACTCTTAAAAAAATATCTATTTGCTCCAACAAAACTATTCTTTAAAATGAAATCATACTTGGCATGGAGTTACATAGTTCCTCTGTGACCAAATGAAAAATTTTGTGTATGGATACTTAGGTCAGAAATTGGATGTGCTTTTCTAAGGCTACCATGTAGCTATGGGATGACATCTCCTTACTCCCACTCTAAAGGCATTGGTGCCACAGGAGGCTGCCTTACTTCTAGTGTCATCTCACATTCCATCTTCTTTCTAAAAACTCTGTCATGTTTCTTAATAGGTTGGGTCCCTGAAGCAGACCTGGAGGCAAGAATTCCTGTGCAAGCCAGTTTTGAGAAAGCATTCCCAGGGACAACTAGAAAGGTAGGCAGCAGGAAAGTGGGGCCCAAAAGAGGAGACCGAGCCCGGGAGCTTTACGCCTACTTCCATTATTGTATTATCATGGGTATTCTTGCTGTGTTTTTTTCTCCTTTATCCTTATTTGAGTGTGACTCCAGCAAAAAGCTGGTCCTGATAAATAAGCCTCAGTACATGTTGCATACATGAATGTAGAGAGCTTCATACCTCCTTCCAGCTGAAGTAATCTTTCTCTCCTATGAATCTCTCCTTTCTGTCCCTCTGTTATTACATCATTTTCCATTGAATCGTAGTTATTTATATGTGCGTGCTAAATCCCCTGATGGTTTATAAGCAACTTGTGGTCGAGAATCATGTTGGATTCCCCATGACAGAACTTAGTACATGTTGGTAGCGGCTCACTGAATGCTAATTGGAATGGCTGAAATAATCTATGAGCACCAACAGATGAACAGCTTGAATACACAGTCCTGGACCAGAATGGGATTTATAGTTCTCATTCTTGTTCACACTTACTCCTTTGGGACACACTGTCTGGGGCTACTAATCAAAGTGATGGCAGATCCTTTGAAAAGCATCAGTGACATGTGAATATCAAAGATGTATAATCCCAAGTGCCTGATATGCTTTACCCCCACTCATTCTTTTCTCTTCCAATGGTATCTTGAGTTTTCCACCTCCCAATGGGGTTAATTTTTAAAGTGTAAGAATTAATCACTCTTGCTTCCTCCTTGAAACATTGCTAAATTAAGAGCCTGACATCACATCTATCATGCTTTCTCTAAGCTCTCTAAGTCCCATTAGGATTGGGGAGTTGCTGGGAACACAGTACAGGCTAAGTAAGAAAATATTCCTCCGAGTCAGTGAGTGAATCAAAAAATGTTCCATCTGCAGTGGCATTCGAGGCCCTAGGCTTTCTACTGTTTGTCTTGCCAGACATGATGTATGCTTCATCCATGAGGTGCTTGCTTGTGTTTGCACTGGTACCATATCTCCCCAGGTTTCATTCATTAAAGGGGAAAATATCCCCATTGAGCTGTAACAGGAAAGAGATTTTTGGATAAGAAATCACTTTGTAAACCTTCAGCAGTTTTATTTTGTCTAGACAGAAGACAATAAAATGAGGGAAAATCCTCAAACATGATAATAAGATGGCACATGTGAGAGGGTGCCATGATTGCTCTCTCTCTCTCTCTCTCTCTCTCTCTCTTTCTACATTCCATGTCCTCATTTCTGCAGTCCCATCATCTTCTGAAAATTCTTCAACCACTCTTCTTTGTGGCCCAAGGGGAAAAAGTGTTAATGGCTGTGAGCAACATTTTCACTGAAAAAAAATTAAATAAAACACACAAAAATGACCCACTGAAGAAGATAAGAGAGGGTTATTCTAATTTCTAAAGCACAGTTCATGTTGCTATACACATATTAACGAAAGAATACATGCATGTCAAAAATTTCTTGTTAACTTCCAAAGTCTTCCTCTGCATTGTGAGTTAATTGAGACCAATTTAGTTTGGGCTACCATTACCTGTAACTTTTGGCCAGAAAGGGGCCTTGGAGAGTATCTGACACTGTCCCTGCATGCACCTACATGACCAGTACAACAAGAATAGTGCCCTAAAGATGATATTAATTTAAATATTTGCCATTGTCAAGATTTTAACCTAATACCCTAGGACCTTTCTACCACCTGGTGGTTTGGTTTCCTTGAAGCCTTCTCTGACCAATTAATACAGTAGATCTCTTCTGTGTAACCAAGGGCTATAATCTTGGGACACTGAAACTCTCTACAATGTAATTTAGCCTCAATGGATGGTGTAATAATAGGGTAGGAAGTGAAAAATTTAGCTGGTTATTATAACATGGCATCAAACAAACAACCTAACTGAATAATCTTTTATTTGGTATATTTATAACTGTGTATGTAGTCCTTTGTGGGCCCACAGAGCATCCCATTAGATCCATGGGTTTAAGTGTCATGGCACTGTTAGGATTAATCCAGTCTCCACAAATAAGGATCTCCAACAAAGAGGCATGCATTATAGAAACGTTTTAAGAAAAAAATTCTTAATGCCTGTTTCTTAACACTGATGCTTTCCTAGGAACGCAGTAGGTTGTCTGTAGAGGTGATTTACCCAGGATACAGTTAACTTATAACAGCTGTATTTAAAACACTCACTCGGCCTTTATCCCTGAGGCTGAGAATGATTTATGTTTTTGCTGCTCAGGCTGAATTGGTGAAATGGACCTCAAAATATATCAACTAGAAGGCATATTCAGAGGCATTGAGAAAGGCCCGTATATGCAGAGACCAGTTCACCAAAAAGGTGGAGCAAATTAGACAATGCTCTTTCTGTGAGTATATTTAGTTTTGTCTGAGAAGAATTGAGATTCTACTGGTCATTCAGGTGTACCAGGGCAGATAGGTACCAGTTTTGGCTTTATTACTTAGTAGCTTTGTGATCTTGGGCAAGTTATTTAATCTCTTGAAGCCTCAGTTTCCTAATATCTAAAATGTGGACACTCATATTGCCTAATTCACAGCATTATTGTGAGGATTACATGAGGTAGTCCCAAGTGTCCAACCTATAAGGAGTTCTCAAAATGGCAGTAAAAGTGTATATACCAAACACTTTCTATGTGCAAGCACTTCACACGGATGAACTCAAATACTTAGGGTGTCATCTTACATTGCATTTTCTTCCTAAAAGAAAAGGCCAGCGCAGGGCCTCAGCTAGGGGAGGCAGCTTCTGGAAATGGAGCTGGCAAAAGCCTTCGTATACACACACACAGCACACGAATAACTGCAAGTAAAACTGGGAGTATCTGAATAAGATTGTTAGATTATATCAATGTCAAAATCCTGGTTGTGATATCATACTATGATTTTGCAAAATGTTCCCACTGGGGGAAATAGGAAAAAGTGTCTGAGGGATATCTCAGTATTATGTCTTACAACTCTGTGAATCAACAATAATCTCAATAAAAAATTAAATGATAAAAACAGGTAGTGAAAAGAGAGAATGACAATATAGTTTTCCTAAGAAAGTCTTTTCTTGCTTTAGCCTGAAATCTAAGATATCTGAACACCCAGGTATTCCAGAGTCTTACAGTGCTAAAAAAAAAAAAAAAAAAGGAGATTTTCACCCCAATCTACAGTTTGTATGAACAAGTAACATGGCAGGGGATTGAATTAAGGCTTGGAGGTTTGATTGCCTGGGTGGCTGTTGTTACAAATGGTCCTTTGATTAATCAAGATACAGGCTTCAAAGCTGAGGGTAAAGTGGGTGAAGAGACACCTGTTGCTAGGAAACAGAAATTCCCAGATCAGCTTCTGGGTTCAAATGCAGTGACTTGAAGGATTCCTGGATTTATTATTTGCCCCTGGAATTGCTCAGAAGCAAAGAGGCTCAAAGTCAAAAAAGGAGAGTGCCTTGAAAGAGGTCATTGGAGGCACCCAGGTCAGCTGAACCAAGCGAGGATCCCTGGCCCTCGAACCCTGAGCATTCCTGAGGAGAAGTCACTGCCAAGTGTGGTTCCCCACTTCCCCTTTTCCAAAACGGGTATTTCTTTTTTTGCTTAAATGTTTTATCAGTGAAAGTATTGGGGCAACTTTGGTTAATAACATTTTACAAATTTCAGGTGTACCGTTTTATGGCATCTGTATACTCTGTTGGGTGCTCATCACCTTTAATCTAATCTCCTGTCAACATATATTTGCATCCTTTACTCTCTTCATCATTGTTCTCATACCCTTCCTCCATAGTAACCACCATTCTGTTGTCTGTATCTATGAGTTTGTTGCCTTTTGTTTTATATCCCACATATGAGGGAAATTATGTAGTTCTTGCCTGCTTCTGTCTGATTTATTTCACTTAGCATATACTCTCAAGATTTATCCATGCTGTTGTAAATGGCAGTATTTCATCATTTCTTATGGCCGAGTAGTGTTCCATTGTGTATGTGTACCACATCTTTATCTTTGTTGTATATATGTACTAATCATCTCTCAGAGGACAATTAGGTTATATTCATGTTTTGACTATTATACATACTGTTGCTATGAACATAGGTATCCATATACTTTTATGAATAAATGTTTTAAAATTTTTTCAGGTAGATAACCAGAAAAGAGATTGTGGGGTCATATGATAGCCATATTCTTAATTTTTTGAGGAACCTCATTCCATTTTTTAAAATGGCTATACCAATTTACATTCCATCAGTAGTGCACGGATGTTCCCTTTTCTCCACATTCTCTCCAACTCTTGTTATTTCTTGTCTTATTGATATTAGCCATTCTAACAAGCATGAAGTGGTATATCATTGTGCTTTTAATTTGCATTTCTCTTATAGCTAGTGATGTTGAGAATTTTCTTCAAATGAGAATTTAAAGCTAACCTTGAGCAATTCAGTAAAACGAGCCAATAAATTTCCTTTTTGCTTAACAAGTTTTAGTTCAGTTTCATGTCACTTGCAATTCAGAGATTCTTAACAGAAAAATTGTTCATCAACTTCATACTAATCAGTATGTAAGTTATATACATGCACACATAGAAGCATGGCAATTCATAGGCATTATCCACAAAGGGATGTCCACACACCTTCCCAGAGGCATAAACCTGAACCTATAAGTACCAGTGTGCTCCTGTACACACACACAGAAGCACACACACTACTGAAAGGGGCAATCACAAAAGTATAGAAAAATTCATTCAAGGTGGCATATGTGTGCACATACAGAGTAATCTCCCTAGAAGGAAACCTATTATGAGTCATCCTCTGCATTACACCTTTGGGAATATCATTAGCCTCAGAGTATTCAAAGGCAGGGATGATGCACTTACTGTGATAAATTAATGAAGAGAACTACATGTTTTCTGAGATTCAAAAGAAGATGTGGGATTATAACATAATGAAGGTTTCTAAAGTTCAAAATCTGCTAATTAGGTTGTGTGCTCAATTCAATACAGTTCCATTTCCCACAAATACAAATGAGGACCTGGATGTCTATGAAGGAGTCTCCATGGAGCTGGGTTCAGGCAGGTTGTACCATTGGTAGATCCTGGTATCATCTCTCTCTTTGTTGGCATGTGCATGAAGAATGAAGCTAAGCCTCTGCTAGTTGAGGAGTAGGGATCAGGGAATGTGAAGTGTTGGCCATACTGGGCCTAGTCATTAGACAGACTGGATAGTGATGAAGGGAAACAACCACATATTTAATATTTTCTCTGGACATGGATTCTATACTACATGGAGGAAGAGACATAATAAATGGGACTGTCACTCAAGGATTTTCCTTCTTTCGTCAATGTCTTGAGGAAATTTAACATTGATACAATACTTTTATCTACAGATTATATTCCAAAATTATTGATTTCCCTACAATGTTGTAACTGTTATTTTTGCCCAATTCAGAATCCAATGTAGAGCCATGTGTTACATTTAGATGTCATGTCTCTTTATTTTCCTTTAATCAGGAACAGATCTTTAGCTGTTCTTTGTTTTTTATGTCATTGATAATGTTGAAAAATACAAGCCTTCTGTGTTCAAGATTGTCCCTCAGTGTGGTTTTGTCTGATGTTTCCTCATGAAAATATGCAAACATTATTTTTTGGCTTGTTTACTTTATAAATAACACTGTGTCTTTCTTGGGGCATTAGAGCCAAAGACATATGACATGTGTTTGTCCTTCATTGGTAATGTTAACTTTGATCATTTGGTTAGAGTGTTCAATTTCCTCAGTTTTTTCCTTTTAAAATTTATAAATACTTGTAGTTATATTCTTCTAGACTTTGTAAATATCTGTTTCTCATAAAAACTACCTTCCTCTAGCTGAGATCCACTGGGCTTCTTCTTTTTGCCTAAATTTATTTTTTACTATAACAGTTAGAAATGATTATTTCCTAATTTCATCATCCCTTCTATATCGATTAGTTGGCCTTCATCCATAAGGAAGCATTTCCAGCATTTTCTCTCCACCCCTCTGTTCCCCCTACCCCCACTCAGATCATTTATCCATCTATTTATTATTAGTATGGACTCCTGGATTTCTAGTATATTTAGCTGGTTATAATCCACAATGGCCCAGCAATTGCACTAGATCTTGCAGTTGGATCCCTTTCAAGCAGGTTTCTATGTGTGCGCCTATGTGTTTTTTAGGTACTTTTTAACTTTCTGGCACAACAAGATGTTCCATACTTATCTTAAATGCCTTCTTTGCCCCAGTTCTCGAATCAGCCACTTTCCCAAAGAGCACTGGTTTCTTCAGTGGCAATCATATTTAGAAACCAAGACCTGGGCACTAGGTGTGTTCATTTTCATGGAAGTGTCATTGTTGTAAGATCTTTCAGTAGATAGATTTAATAAATAGATACCCATGTGAAAACATGAGTTGCAACTGGTTCCTTCAGTTCCTTTCCACCCCCGAAGAGCTCTTTTTAGTCTATCTTGGCTCCTTATTTCTATTCCCTTTTCTCAAGTAAGAATGCTAGCTCCCAATAGTATTAATATATTTACTTTTTTGTTCAATCCTGCAACACAAAAATTATTTCAATATTACTATACTTAAACACTGAAAATAGTCAATTTTAAAAATAAAGATTTTCTTAAATTTCTTTTTTTTATTCAAATGAAGGGTATATAGACAAAGGATAGTATTAGAAGTTACTTGAATAGTTCTTTTTCTCATTCATTTAGTGTGGTTATATTATTCATTTGATCCACGCTTATGTTCATTTGTTTCTGTTTGTTCTTAGTTTTACTGTTTTCTTTCCCATTCTTATTGATTTTAATTTTCTTTTAACTTGAAGATAATTAGCATGATTTCATATATTAAAACATTATAAAATGTATCCTTGTAGAAGTGTCACATTGTCCCCTATCCTTTAACACCCTTCTTAGGGTATTATTTTAGTAAAAATATGCCCACAATAATGTGTTATTTCCCCTTTATTCTCATGCAAAACACACACAAAATTAATACTATGTTGTTATATATACTAAAAATAGTATATATGTTACCATTATTCTCTTTTGTAGTCTCCTTTTTATACTTATCAACATACTCTGTTTCTACTCCATTTTACTTCATGTAGTTTATCCTCATTTTTGAATGATAGATTAATAGGGATTAAAATTGTGAATTGATAGTTAATTTTCATCAGTACTTTTAATATATTACCCTATTAATTTTAGAATCTATTCATACTGACAATAAATCTTCTATCAGTGTAACCATCATTTGTGGAATTGGGCCTTTCTCTTAGTTCTTAGAGTTCTACAGATTCATTAAGATGTTCTGTGGTGTAGATTTGTCTTTATTAATTCACATTGGTATTTGAGTGTCTTTTTTTTTATTCTGAGGACTTATTTTTAAGTCTGAAAACTTCTCTGATGTTTTACTTGATTTTTCTCTATTCTCCTCTTTTCTAACTCCTATGAGGTATATGATGGAATATATCAATTTATTCTCCATGGTTCTTAACTATTCCTATTTCTTTATTTCCACACTACCCTCTCTTCAACTATGTTCATTTATTGATCCTATTGTCATATCTAACCTATTTTGTATTATTAATGCTTTTTCACATCTTTGGATAATTTTAATTGTTATTTCTTTACTTTTACTAGTGTAACATTTTCATTTTAAAATCTTTGTCATACTGTCTCTTTTTATCATTTCTTTTATTATTGTTGTTCAATCACAGTTGTCCCCATTTCCCTCCATTACTCTCCCCTCCCCTACCCACCCACCAGCTTCCACTTTCCATCCTCCCCCCTTGTTATCTCTGCCTGTGGGTCCTTTATACATGTTCCTTGTCTTGACCCTTCCCCTTCTTTTCCCCGTTATCCCCTCCCCACCCCTCAGGTCACTGTCAGTCTGTTCCTTGTTTCCATGTCTCTGGTTCTATTTTGTTCCCTTGTTTGTTTTATTGATTAGGTTCTACTTATAGGTGAGATCACCTCCTGGCTTATTTCACTTAGCACAATACTCTCCAGTTCCATCCATGCCGTCACAAAGGGTAGGAGTTCCTTCTTTCTTCCTGTTGCATAGTATTCCATTGTGTAAATGTACCACAGTTTTTTGATCCAGTCATTTGCTGATGTCATACTGTCTCTTAAAATTAATTTCAGGGGGAGTAAATTAATATTCTAACTGTGGATTTCATTGGTTGCCTTTCTTAGCTCCAGATTTTGTATCAATTTTAAAATTTGGGCAGATGAACTCATTTTGGGTCAGAGGGATTATCTCTCTTCCTCTGTGGTCAGTAGTTTTGCAGGCATTTGAAACTACCTCCCTATAATTCTAGTTCTGAGCCTAATTTTATGATGACATTTTAGGTTTCAGCTATATGGTTATTTTATAGACATTGAGATCCAATATTTGAGTCATTGGGTTGCTTAATTCAGTTTCACATCAGGCTGTGCTTTTGTAATTTTACTTCACCAAAACCACAGCTTTCTATAAACCATAGCCTCAGAGATAAAATTGGAATTTTTTTCTGTCCTCTTTATGTATGAAGATACTACCCCCTATCCCCGCCACACACAGCAAATCCCTAGCCTCAAGTGGTGAGCCTAGTTTTTGTCACCTATCTTGCATAGAACACTTATGTCCCATTATTCTGTGGCTGCCACTTTTAGTTTTTAGTTCTGGAGGACAGCAGGTGCTCTTTTTCAAATCCCCTTCCCAATTTACACTTATGTTCTGTTTCTGAATATAACAACATAAGTATTATCTTCAACCCCAATTTTCAGTTGAGGATATTAAAATATTAAGATGAAATGTGTTATCTAAAGCCACATGGTTAATGAGTGAAACTGCTGAGACTCAAATCTAGTTTTCCTGACTTCAAATTCCATATATTTTTTAGTGATTCCAAATAGTCTTTCTGTGAGCTTTTATTTTTTCTATTTGGTATTTTTCTAAACTTCTATTGATTTTGGACTTTCTTTTCTAATTTAGACTGTAAATGAATGAGAGCACTTTTCCTTTCTAAAGGCGTCATGACTTGATGGAAGGGATGTTGGGCTGTTAGTGAAATTACCTGGGTTCTATTCTTAGCTGGGAGATTAGTTAAGTCTCTGGGCCTCAATTTTCTCTTCTAGAACATTAATTAAGTGGTTTGGCTGAGATGAACTCTAGGTTCCCATTCAGCTCCAATGGTCTTTGAGTGCACATTTTTTCTGCTCCATTCTCAACAAGCTTTGGTTGCTGATTAAATATCTCATTTTAAGATAATTATATATAATATATTAAGTATTATTTGTTATAGACACTGTTCTTTACAAAAAATACACTTCATAATGAAACAGAATGGGTTCATTACCATGAAGAGCTGATTAGTAAGCGGTTAAATGGTTCCATATAAAAATTTTCTGTTAAGTCCTGGCCTTGTTTCTGTATGTGTGTATATATACACACAGAGAGAGACACAATTGCTTATTCTATCGAAGTTACTCTATTTTTCCCCTTTTGCCACCCCCTCCACCCAGCTTGCCCTTCTCTACCACTGTCATCAGTCTCCTCTCTGTTGTCCATGTCCGCAAGTCATTCATACATGTTATTTAAATAACCCCTTCCCTTTCCTTCTTTCATTCCCCCACCCTCCTCCCATCCTATAGCTATCAGTCTGTTCTATTTCCATGTCTCTTATTCTATTTTTCTTGTTAGTTTATTTTGTTCATTAGATTCCAGTTCTAAGTGAGGTTATATGGTATTTTTCTTTTGATAATTGGCTTATTTCACTTAGCACAATAGTCTCCACTTCCACCCCTGCTGTTGGAAAAGGTAGGAATTCTTTCTTTCTTTTTGCTGCATAGTATACCATTGTGTGAATATACCACAGTTTTTCAATCTACTCATCTACTGATGGGCACTTGGGCTATTTCCAACACTTGACTATTGTAAATAGCACTGCTATGAACATAGGGGTACATAAGTTCTTTTCAATTGGCATTTCAGGGCCCTTAGGGTATACTCCTAGCAGTGGAATTGCTGAATTATAAGGTACTTCTATTTTTAATTTTTTGAGGAAATTCCATACTGTTTTCTGCCATAGAAGCTGGAGTCATGGAGGAAATATAGTCATTGCTGGAGACTTCATAGAAAACAGAGAAAAATAAAAATACTGGCTCTTCCTCTTCTTGAATAATTTCCCATGCATTCTGCAGGTTGAATCTACCTAAAAGCTAGAGGGCCAGAGAGCCTAGTTCCGTCATAGTGATGCAGAGAGAGATCAAGGGCAGAGAAGAGATGGAACTGAGGGCAAACTGGTAATTTACAGGAAGACATTAAAGAAAGAGAAATATGTGCTAGGTCTTGAAGGATAAATTGAATTTTAAGACTTGAAGGGGCAAATACAAAGTATTTGCAAAAAACAAATCTGAGGCATATCTGTGGCAGTGTGGAGAGGCTAGTCTGAGTTGATCAGGAAGCACATGTTGAATAGTCCTGGGATTGAACTAGTCCAATGGGGTTAGATCATGACAGGGTGTGCTTGGAAAACCAGAGCACTAAAGAATTGTTAAACAGAAAAAAAAAAAAGAATCATTGAAGACATTTGCATAGAAGAGTGACATGATAAAAATGGTGTTGAAAGAAGAATTTCTTGCAGGGGCAGCAGGATGGATTGGAGTGAGAAGAAACCAGGGACAGAGAAGCTACAAAGGAAGCCACTGCAATAATTCACCTGTGGACCAGAAAGTCTTATCAAGGTCATGGCAGCAGGTATAGAGAAGAGCAAACAGATTGAGTATTCAGCAAAATTTTCAAATGATAAGAAGTGAAGATGAGGAACAAATTAAAATCGATGCCAATTTTTTAGCCTGGATAACTGGAATAATAACTGTGATTGAGATGAGCTAGCGAGAGATGTTTAGTTCCTCTTTAGATGAGTTTTATTTGAGAAAAAGGCAAGATATGAAAAGACAAATCTGAGAAAACAACAACGACGTATTACTGGAATGTGGTTGAAAGAAGAGAAATGGAGATGCGAATGAGGAAGAATGCACCAGAGTGGGGTTGTGTGACAGCAAAGGACTAGCCTTGGCAAATGTCACTGAAGAGGTAAGTGACAAAAGGAAGAAAAGGAGTCAGTGAAGGGGACAGAGTGCAATTAGAAGGTAGACAGGCAAATAGAAACAGAGAATGAAAAGTGAAAAGACAATCAGGCATGTTGGGGAGTCAATATTGTTCAGGGACAGAAAATATGACTCAATCGGCAAGGTCGGCTCACATATGGGCAATCCAAAATTTGTGCTTTGATGAAAGAAAAGAAGGGAAAACAGTATGGTTTAAAGTGTTAAATAATACAGAAACAATGATAAAAATACAAGCAAAGAAATCACTTCCCTAGTTTCACTCTGTATCGTTTAGTAGCAAAGATTACCCCATTATTCTCGAGTTTTCTTGAAATGAAATGATGTCATTTCTATTCATTCAAAAAATCCAACACACCCATATACCCACTCAGTATAGCTATCTTCTCTTCTACTGTTTCTTTCCTTGTGAAAACAGCATGTCACAATTGATGTCATGTCCTAGCATGTTAATGGTGTTAACATTTTTTAGGTGTCCTTTTCTGTAATTCCATAGTGATGAAATTCTTTTTTTAGAATTATTTATCTGTTGTGGAGGTTGAAATTGGCTTGAAAGTCATTGGCCTGGAAGTCATCTAGGTTCAACTCATCACTCTTTTGAGATCAAAAGAAATTTAGGAGCATATTAAACTTATTTATAAAAAGTTGGGTGCAATTTGATAATAAACTATCCATCTGGCCTCAACTCAGTGTCAACAGCAGACCATGTATCTGTCTCCCCAAGGAGGAGTGTGTCAGTGGTGAGTGACAAGAGGGGGACACACAAGGTGAAAACATGAGAGCGCACATCTTCTCATATGTGGAAAAGTGTTTGGGACAAGTAGTTGACCCAAAAAGTATGTGTACTGGAAAGGCAAGCTATTTGATGAAAAGACCTGGGTCCTTGCCTGTCTTTGCCATTCCTAGCTGCATGATTTGAGACAGATCACTAATTAATTTGGAGCCTTACATGGACTTTGGGAAGATTAACCAAGAGAACATAAATGTGTGGAACATGAAGCATGTACACATTTTCTTTTCTTTAATATACTTCATACAGGGAGACCAAAACCTAGAAGCCCATTAGACTTCTTGACGGAAGGCCAGACTGCTAACAGTTGGTAAAGTCTGTTGCCTAACTCCTCAAGGCTTTATCTGTATGCATCCCTGTTAATGGAGATTCCATAACTGATTGCAAGTCCAGTTCAAGACTGAGACATTTTATACTTGAGCAACAGAGACAGGTACTCTCGGATGCCCTGCAGTTCACAGCAATTTGGTTGGACTGATTTTGTTTCAAGCTTTACGGTTTACTTGAATACTTTTGAACTCAGAGAGGTAATTCCAGTGGTCAGAACTTTTATAAATGCAGTTGTAGTAGCCATTAACTGTGTTACTGGCACTTAAAAAGTCTGGAAAATTATTTCTCAGCACAGCAGAATATTTGACTTCTTATACTATCCCCACTGTATTTACACACACACACTCACACACGGAGCAAATATTCACCTGTCTTTATGTTCAGTCCTATGTATAGATAGGGAAAGAGAGATGATGTTTGGGTGGGGACAGAGCCTGGGAAAAAGAAAGAAAAGAAACAGATGGAAGATGGCCCAGCTCATTTCTTTTATTTTTCCATTGACTGGGTTTGAGTGCCTATAATTAGTGTGGGCTGGAGAGGGGGACTGGCGGAGGCTGACAGATCTGTTTAAAAAATATTTTGTGAGATTCTTGGCATAAGCAGAGCCACTGGAGTCCAGGTGACTAAGGGTGGCACTGAGCTAGGGAGGAGGCACTTCTAACTGGCGCTGCCTGGACGCGAACATAGTCGTGGAGACAGAGGCCTGGAAATTTTTACATAACTGGCTTGGGCATCGGGTTTTGACCAGGGCTGGGGCAGCAGCAGTGAAGCTTCTCCTTGGAGGTGTGTAAGCAGCAGACCTAGCAGAACCCAGAAAAGGAGAAGGAAGGCCAGGGTAGGTGCCGCATCGTCATTCTAGCTGGTTGACTAATTCATGGGGCCAGGTGCCTGGTCTGACCAAGGACCCTCCAGAACAGCTGGAGTGGAAGTCAGGAGACTCACATTTTCCTATCAGCTTTGCCACAGACTTTGCTCTGTTGCCTTGGACAAGTCATCTTCCCTCTCCAAACCTATATTATTCAGTCTGTGAAACAAGGGTTTGGATTTGATCTGAAAGATCTCTCCTAGGTCTAATATTATTCACCTCCTAAATTTGTGATTCTGTTGTCAGTTAATTAAACAAATATTTTCAAAATGTCTATGTCAAGTTTCTACTGATAGATTCTACACATGTAATTATAATGATGTCATTACTAGTGAAGGTTGGCAGGTCCAGCTTCATATCCTACTTTTGTAATTCACTGGCAATGTGACTTGGAACAAATTTCTTCACCTTTGTCATCCTCAGCTTCCTCATTTCTATAGTGAGGATGGTAACACCTTCTGTCAGGGTCATTAATGCACCGGGCATATAGTAGGTGCTTAGTGACTGGTGCCCACTATTATTGGATTATTCATTAAATATTCTAATAACAGGCAATATCAATCTAAAAGTAAAATATACACTTAAAATTTATATGCTCATTTAATCATCGGCACAATTGAGACATAAAACCTGTTCATCACCCCCAAAATCCCTTGTACTACTTTCCATACAGTATGTCTTCCATTGTCCACTCTCTAACCCTGTCCAGCTCCAGGCAGCCAGTGATGTGCTTTCTGCCACTATGGATTAGATTGGTCTTTTCTAGACTTACATACAAATGGAATCATGTAGCATACAGTCTTTTATGACACATACACATTTTAACATATTTTGCTATTATTATCTAGAGTTATTCAATACCTCTATTCTTCCCTAAATGAGACAGGAACATGAGTAGTTTTTCTCTCTTCCCCTCTCTCTTCTATCTATTACCTGATGCTTTGAGATTATCTAGGATTTTAGTTACAAATATTTAGTTATAACTATTTTAATATTAAGCATCAAGAGTCATTTAAACCTACGCTAGGTTTTCTACTTCATTTGCTCTCTAGTCTTTCTTATATCTTATATATGATTTATTCTTTGATTTATTATCTTCATGCTACACAAAATTCTTTCATATACCTTCATTTTCCAAACCCCCCTGCCCAAGCCAGATATGAGGGTGGAAACTTTTATGAATTTTTGCAAACCTAAGTGTATCTTTATTTTGCTTTCTTATTTCATTGATAGTTTATATGTTAAGTATAAGATTCTAAGAAAGTTATGTTTTCCCTCATTTTCTCCTGTCTAGTTTTGCCAATGAGAGCTCAGATGTAGTACTAAAAGTGACTATCTCAACTGGGGCTTTTGACTAATTTTCAGTTTAAATGTATCTATTACTGCTTTTCTGTCCACTAACTATTTCTTTCAATAATCAAAATTTCAAATGCCAAGGCCTGTGGCACAGTGTTTCACAAACACTGTGGACATAAAAATCACCTGTGGACTTTGTAAAAACAAAGGTTCTGTTTTAGTCATTCTGGGCTGAGGCCTGAGATACCACCTTTCTAACAAGCTCCCAGGTCTTGGTGGTGTGGACCACACTTTGAGAATAAAGCTCTAGCTGCTACCTCTTCATGGGTATGAGAGCATCTTTAATCTTTATGAAGATATTAATCCTGAATCTTAAATGTCTTCCTCTGCATACTCTATTTCTTGAGTGTTAATACTTGTATTTGTTAAGGTTGTATCTTCTCACTTTTGGTGTTGGTTTTCTCAAAAACTTTTTTTCTTTTCTTTTCTTTTTCTTTTATTTTTCCTTCTTTTGGAATTCTTGGTTATAGAGTTACCTGTTGCTTATCTGCTCCTGTGACTGGTTGAAGAGCAGGTGTGCTGCTCAGAGGAGCACACCGTCACTTCAGCAGCAGGTGTGGAGGTTCTCCATCTTGTCCCCCTAACTTCAGAGCTGACATTACTTGCTTTTAGCTTCTGGGAAAAACCACTGCTCCCAACTGGTTAGTGCAAACTGGAGGCAGGGTTGATCAGCATAGTTATAATTATCGTGATGATAGAAACAATGAAAGAACATTTTCTGATTGCCTAGGACATGGTAGTAAGTATGGTGTATATTAACTCATTAGTGGATGGAACTTGTCAAACTTTGAAAATTTAAACAAAAACAACTCCTCCTCTCTGTGTTTTTAGTACCTTCTAACTTACTTAGATTGAGGAACACAATTTATTCCAATCATATCCTCTTTTGTTTCTTCACTTCCGTGAGTAAATGGAAGGGTGCTGAAGATACAGACATTTGTTTGGATGAAATAACCCAAATTCTCCTGGAAAATTGAATAATTCCCCAAAGTCAAACCCGTGTAATGAGAAAGGAGCAGAGAAAGAAGAATAAGAGATAGAGAGAGGAAGGAAGAGAAGAAAGAAAAAAATAAAGATGGGAATTTGGGGAGGAAGGATGAATAAAGAAACAAGGAAAAGGGAAGCAGAACATGAGTGATGACAGAACTTGCACACTGTGGGGAATTTAGTTGCATTTTGCTTGGTGTTAGTTTTTTACCCATCCTTAAATATTTTCAAATCTCTGCAAACAAGAAGATTAATTGACTAGCCTTCTACATTCAGAGAGAGCGAACAAGATGTAGTGACCTTATAGACCTAACCCAGGAGAACAGGAAGGATATTAGTTTTGGCTGGAAAAAAAAAGGCAGATATTCACAAGTGTATTAGAGAGATATTTTGTTCTGTGTTGTGTGGATTGTTTCTATGAGCTGAACAAAATGGTCTATTATTCTGTGGGCTTACAAGGATCCTTTTTACCTGTAAGGATTTTATTGGTAATGTTTACTTAGATGCTAAAGAAGAAGCTATTTAAATCTCGAACTCTGACTGATTTAATTGTGTAGCTTAATATAATCTTTAATCTCAAGGTTTTTTCATAATTTTTAGAATGTAAATGGACAATAGAAAGACAGGTGAAGCCATCTTTATTTGAGACTCAGTCCATTAATTTTCCACGTGTTGGTATCTGGGAAATTTCAAGCTGACACTCTTAAAAACATTTTCCCTCTGTTTAAAAGTATTTGTTTTGCAAAGCAAACACTTTCCCAATTTTTTATATTTATCTGTTTATTTAGTGTTTTGTATTTGCTGTGCCCCCCAACCCAGGAACCATTCTAGTTTTCTTTGATTAACATCAGAGAGTACTATTCCTGGTAAAGAAAGCAGCCTAAGAGAAAGGACACAGCCAGAGCAGCCCTTGGGACGTTGGCTTTGTTCAGATCCACCTTGACTTTTAATCAATTGCTCATTTTCATTTTCTCACTCAGAGTATAACCTCTGAACAAACTGAGCTCATATCATGTGCTTAGTCTAGGCTCAAGCCTTGGGACACAAAGATAATTGCATCAAGTCCCTGAGTTCAGGGGCCATCAGAATTCTATAGGAAAGCAGATTGGGAAATAGAGTACATGTTATGTGTGCTAGAACAGGGGTATGTAAAGGTATCTTATAGGATGAGTGGAGAGAGGCCTCATGCCACCTAAGTGCAGTATAGGCAACCTCTATGTGGACTTCACAAGAGGAAGAGATATTTCACAGTATAATTAGTCCTTTATTATAATTTCTGAAATAATCCATAACTGACCCCTCCTTTTCCTCCTCATTACACAACCCTTGTAAATTCCCCATTTGTAAAGCTTTGTTTATAAACAAAATGATCTATTCAAAGCACTATGAGATCACCCTTTAAATGGTGCTTAGGAAGTCTTGGGTTGCCTGGACTGCTTCAAGTCCTTGGGTCTGGAGTTTGACTTACTATTTATCCTGCAGAAATCCCTCCACTTCCTCAGTGACTCCCACTTGCACCTAAGTTTGTGTCATTTGTTCTGATAAAGCTCTGTGAGTTATGACACTAAAGTTCATCCAGGAGTAATTAATTTCTTCATGGTGTCACTTGCCTCGACAGCCAATCCCCAAAGGGGAAGTATTTTAAAGGTGGTATTTTTAAAGATGATTGGTAGGGCTGAATCTCTGCATACATATCAATGTTGACAGGGGTGGTGAAACTACATAATTCCCTTGTTTTAGGGGTGATAATCTCCTTGTTGGCATCCATCACTGAAGCCTTCCTCCTTGCTCTGGTAGAGGTGGGGAGCAGGCCCATCCATCCTGGAGGAGAATGGTGCTCAACCTTAGAAAATGATTGGCATTAGTTTTGCAGATGTTCCCTCATTTCAGGGCATCTTATCAGTCTTGTGTCACGTGTTTTGATTGCAGCCTTTCCTACAGAGATTCTGGTTCACCACCAGGATTCCAACCCAATTCTTTTGTCCCCTGTCTGTTGAGAGAAAGAAGTGAGAGAGGCTGTATGAAGGTGAAACAGAGACTAGATCTGCACTGGCCACTGTCTCACTTCTTTTGGGAAACTGCAAGGCTCTGCATACGGGAAACAGGACACTTTTTACCTTTTGATTACTAGGCAAAGACAGGCTGTCTGCCAATGGCAGCTTTGGGTACCAGTGGTGGACATGATTTCCAGTGGTGGGGAAGGGGAAGCAGCCGGCATTCACAGACCAGAACAGAGGTACCATGTGGCTTATTCAGAATTGAATCTTGAAAATGGACAACTGGTATATGAAAAGATGTTCAACATCACTAATCATGAGGAGAATGCAAACCAAAACCACAGTTAGATATCACCTCCCGCTTGTTAGGATGGCTATTATCGAAAGATGACAAACTAGTATTGGTGAGCCTGTGAAGAAAAGGGAATCCGTGTGTACTGTTGGTGGGAATGTAAATTGGGGTATACACTCTGGTAAACAGTAAGGGAGGTTCCTCAAAAATTAAAAAAAATAGAACTACCATATGATCCAACAATTCCACTTCTGGGTATATATCTAAAGAAAGTAATACCTGTACCCCCTATGATCATTTGCAGTATTGTTCACAGCAGCCAAGACATGGACACAACTGAAATGTTCATTGATGGGTAAATGGATAAAGAAAATGTTATATATATATATATACACATAATATATATATTATTAAATATACACATATAATATATACACATGTATATATACACATACATATATAATGGATTATATATAATATATAATGGATTATATATAATATTTATATAATATATATAACAATGGGTTATCATTCAGCTATAAAGAGAAAAAAATCATGCCATTTACAGCATGGATGGTTGTTGAGGACATTATGCTAAGTGAAATAAGTGATACAGAGAAAGACACATATTGTATATTCTCCCTTTAACGTGACATTCAAAAAAGTCTAGTTGAAAGTAGTAGAGAATACAAAGGTGGTTGCCAGGGACGGAGGGGTGGGACAAATTGGGGGGATGCTGGTCAAAGGGTATAAACTTCCAGGTGTGAGAGAATTAGTACAGCATGGGGACTATGACAACCCTGTATTATCTACTTGAAAGTTGTATGAGAGTAGATCTTAAATGTTCTCATCACACACAAAGGAAGGTAATTATGTGAGGGAATGGAGATACAACAAACCTTATTGTGGTAGTCATTTTGTAATATGTACACATATGAACATCGCATTGTGCACAAACTTACACATGTTATATGTCAATCAAAGTGAAAACAATAGGGTCTTGGCAGAATATCTTCCTCACCCCTGCATTCAGAATAGCTCATCAGATGTTTATGTAACGTCATTGCTGTGACAGGCATTGTGCTGGGTGTGGGGATCCAGAGACAAAGACAGACTCACAGTCTTCAAGGAGCTTTTAAATTCATAAATGAATGTTCTGTATCTAATCAGTCTTCATCCTTTAAAAGTCTCCTGAAGCACTCACTTCCATCTACTCCATACCCTCTTGAAAGCCTCATCATCCTTTAGAGGGAGATCCTTTCTGTGCTTTTGTGCTTAGGGTAGCACTATGCTCCCTCAGTCATGGCCACATGGATCTCTCTCCCCTAAACTTCTTGTTCAAGTAACTGTGAAGATAAGAGCAAAATCTTTTTTCATTTCCACATCCTCATGGTTCCTGTCAGGGAGTGTGTGTTCAGATGAAATACTTTAAATGATGAATCTCAAGCCTTGTGTTTGTCATCCCTTTATTCATTCAGTGTCCTTCCCAAGCTGGGGCAAGGCCTGACTTCAGAAGGAATCATCTGGTGAAGGAGACACCGAAGCCAGGAGAGGTGAATTTGGTCAGGGCCCCACTCTGCCTCTAACTTGCACTTGGTATGAATCGTTTCACTCCCCTTGTCCTCTATCATCTTTAGCTACAAAATTTTTTCACATATACTATGGGGAGAGGGGGATGATGAGACATAGCTAAGCCCACCCAGGACTTCTTTACCATTGTTTTCACACGTAGATTCATCTGGCAAATATTTATTGAGCTCCAATGGTGTAAAAAGCTTCGCCCATGAGGCTTTGTATGCCATATCTCCATGTTACCTAACAGAATGCTTGCTCTCCACTCAATATACCTTCAGCTCTCCATTCCTGTGCTTTGCCCTCTTCTTGGCAGGCACAAACTCCACCCCACATCCTCTGCTTCTCTTTTGGTTTTGTTTCCTGAATGCTCAGTTTTTATTCAGACTTCTCTACTGTTATTACCTCTGTAAAGATTTTTCTAGCTCCTCTTCCCCCCAACAAAAGTGGAGCAGTTCATTTATTCTCTCCAGTGGTCTTCCTGGACATTTTGCAGCTAGTGACCTGCAAGTCTTACCTTCCTATTAGCCTGGCAGGTCTGCAGGACCTCCCACAGTACTTAGCATTTGTCTTCTATTTTATTTAATCTGTAATATTTTGTTTAGTTAGAGTAGACACAAAAATTCTGCCTTATACACATACATACATATATATATATATACATATTAATAGTTGGAAAAGGGTGAAATATTTTAATGGTGTTTTCATACAATTGTAAACATTTTTCTTTATAATTCTACTTTCTTTACAAACTACATCAAAACTCAATACATGGTAGTTTCTTAAAGTTTAGATGCATTGTGAAATCTGGAACCATATTAATAAACATTTCCTGCTCAGTTATATTAAAATCTACTAGTGTATCTTGCATTTTAAGTGGATATTTTTCCAAAGTATGGTTTCGTAACACCATGCATTGATCATTTGAAACATAGTCCATTGACTTATATGAATATTTCAAATGGTGACACATTTCACTCCAAAATTAAAATAATCACGTCTGTCAGTATCACAACCAATCTAATTGGGAAAGTTTTATGTATTGAGAAACAGTTAAACTTATGGTGGCAGATACATATTTTTCAACATTGTCTTTTTTTATCGAAAGCATGAATCTATGATTGGCAAAAGATATCCTCAATTGTGCCCATGAAATGATAGCCTCACTTCATTCATTATTAAGGAAGTGTCTGCCCAGTACACAGGTTCAAACAATCATAGTTTGCCAGCCATTATTCCAGGAAGAAGGAGAAAAAGCAATCGATATACCTTACATCTCAGTTGCAAAACTACTTTCCCATGAAGCAACTATTAAGTAAACAGCAGATTTGCTTTATGCACATTTGTCATTTTGTCATGGAATAGAACAAGATGTGGACAACTGTAATTGACCAACAATTAAAAAAAGAGAAAGAGATGTGCACTCAGGTTTCTAAACTTAATAAAATAAATAAATTTAAGTGCTTCTTTAAGGGCATTCTTAAATGAAATTTACTTATTTTAAAACTGTTGATTATGGTGGTAAATGTTATAATGACCATGGGCCCAATTCATTTTCAATGGCTTGAATATGTGATGAGGCACCCAAAATTTCATAATACACACTGTGGTTTTGGTACCATCAGTTCAAATATTAACACAGTGAAAATGGCAAATAACATCTTAGCATTATGGTGGAAACAATTCTGAACTTGTGAACCCCTTTAAAGTGTCTCAGAGGCCCAGGGGTACTTGTATGATACTCTGAGAACCACTGACCTGCAGGATGGATTTCTGTATTTCTTTCCCATTATGTGTCCATTTTTACTAATGGTGAAAAAAACCATTGGTGCTACTTCTATTATATTGAAGATTTGGTCAGAGTAACAAAATATTTTTCTTAATTTCACTACTTTCTGCAACTTCTTTCTTTCCCCTGTTTAAACATTCTTAAACAAAACAAAACAAAACAAAACAAAAACCTCACCCAAGGATATGTTTATTGATTTGAGAGAGAGAGGTAGGGAGAAAGAAAGAGAGGCAACTGATTGATGTGAGAGAGAAACATCCACTAGTTGACTCCCAGGACCTGTTGGTGCATGCGACCATGCTCCAACCAACTGAGCCACTGGACCAGGACTAAACATTCGGTCTTTTAATTCAATAGAAACCAATAACCTGTTGACAGAATCACAAAGCTAAGGTTGATTGATTCATTGGGTGCAAAGAGAGAGAAGAAATGAGAGTGGGATGAGGAAAATAGAGGTAACAAGGTTTGAAAACAAAACAAAAAAAAAAGAGTATGAGAATGAAAGATAGAAAAACTAAGGAGAGAAATCAGGAAGGGGAAAGATGAAGAAAAAAGAGACTACAAGGGTAAAGAAAATAGGACAAAGAAAAGAGCGGCTCCAGGGGTGAGAGGGGATGATGCATTCTGTTAGAAAAGCTCTGAGTCAGGAGACCTGGGTTCAACAGGACCACATCTAGCCTCTATCTCTGCAAAAGTCAATATCCTTTCTGGGTCTCATGTTTTCCTTTCTGCAAAATGAGAAGGGAAGTGATGGTACCAGAGGCAGACAAGAATATCCCCAGATAGCTCCAGGAGTCCCTGAACTTTCAAAATTATGAGCAAAATCTTGTGTGTCCCTCATTTTTTTTTTTTTTTTTTGGCAGGGAGTGGGTTGTTTTCATCAGTCACTCAAATGTCTTTTTACCAAACTGGATGAAGAACCATTGACTTGGGTGGTTTATGATCTTTTCTAACCCTAAAATTTTATGATTTTTGCATGGAAGAAGGCCTTGTAAACTGATACTAAAATCATTTTCTGGCCTCCAAGTTTCACTCTCATTGTCTTTGACTCTGAGATAATTCAACATGAAGTTTATGGCCTATAATGATTGTTTTTTCCCCTCCTATATAGGAAAAAATAAATAAAAGGAGCAGCAATCTTAGGGAGTCCTGCTGAGCCCTGACCCACTGCAAGGCTGTGGAGCAGGTAGGGCAGATGGGAAATCGGCCCCTGGGGCCACTGAGCACAGCTGCACGGTGTGCATGCAAACAGAAAGGGCTTCCTGTGTGTGCCAGAGCTGTAACTCCTTTGCTTTCAGCTTGTTGACTTGGTCCCAGGGAAGGAGCAAAGCTGGCCAAGTCCGATGAATGGCCAGCAGTGGAAAACCAGTGCTGCTGTCTGCTGGCAGACAGGGCGTCCGACACCACACTTGGTCAGCTCCCCCCAATTGGCGTTCCTTCCCCCACCATGGCTGGCTTTGGCAGTCACAACCAGGCCTAAGAATGCAGGAAGTTTTGGGTCACGGTGACATCTAATGCTGATGCCAGATGAAATATGCCCTGGAGGTTCTCCAGGGTCACATGGGGTGTGTAGCAAGAGAAGGCAAGGCTGCTCTTGCACTAACAAAGTGGATTTTGGCTCCACAGTGGCCCCTGGGGGAGGAGGAGAGGGTGGGACTGGGAAGAGGGAGGCAGGAGGCAAGGCAGTGGCATGAGAGTGGACAATAAGGAGAATCGGTCTTGCTTTTTTAAAATCCTCTTTAGAATTTCAGGAAGCCAGTTGCTCCTGGAGGTGGAGGCACATCCCCAAATCTGCAGCACAGAAACGCAGGGAAAGGTTTCTGTGTGTTGGCAGGTTGGGTATGTTTCTGGCTCGGTATGTAGTTAGGCCTCAGAGTTGGATAAAAGCTGTATAATAAATGTGGCTTGATTTGATGTTCCCTCAGTAGTTCAACAGCTCAAAATTGGAAAAAAAAAAAAGAAAAAGTAGATCATGGATGCTCAAGGTTCTGCTACCTTTAGTCTCTGGGAAAATAAGGCCTTCGCTGTTTCCTTCCTGCTGAAATCTCACTTTACCTTGTTCTTACTTGTTGGGTTATCTAGTCCTATTCTTCGGAATCCCAGATTCCTAGAGGAGGCTCAGCTCTACCCAAATAAAGCCCCTACCAGAACACCGATGATGGACACCTATCTTCTCTCCCACATCGATCAATGGTGCCCTAAAACAATCTTTGTGCCTTGGTCTGAGCAGAGGGAAGGGGCTTGGCTACTTTTGCTTTCAAGAATTAGGAACAGAGACCTAAAATGGAAACAGCTGAAAAGAAAGAAGCCAAGTCAAAAACAAGATCCAGCTGGAGGAGGTCAGGCCCGATAAGCGGGCTGACCACAGGCTTGAAAAAGAGGTCAGGCCCCAAGAGCTGAGTTTGAGCAGTGAGGAGTGTTTTTGCCAAGGGAAGATGATGGCCTGTGAGGTAAGTGGGCTCTGTTCCTCTATCCCACACCCGGTTTAGGTTAGCCTGGGGAGGCCTTGCCGGTTTCCCCTCCATTCTCCACTGAAGGCTGAGCTACTTGGGCTTAGCAGAATGGCGGCAGGAAGGGTATGTCTGAGTGTCTAGAGAAGAGGTATCTCTGGGGAAGATGAAAAATCATTGGAAGGCCAGCTCCAGTTTGACCTCCTCTAAGAACGCTTGCCAAATCACTCCTCATGGGTCTTGGCTCCACCTCTCCACCCCACTCCATTGACTTTATATTTTATTTTGAATAGGTATCACTAACTGTTGTATAATAAATTACATGGTAGTGGTAGTGACTAATATTTATATGGTGTATCTTCACTAACAAAATTCATTGCTTTTGCAAATATTAACTTAATTGTTCTTTCTCCATAATGACCCTGAGAAATAGCTGAAAGAGTTACTGATAGTCCGCTTTGCATAGAGCCAAGTTGGTAGATGAAGCACACACTTTGATTCCATCAGGGAAGACTTCAAAGGAAGGTTTATCATTGGCTGACTGTAAGCTGGGATGGCTTGCTCGGCCAGTTCAGGCAGCAGTTGGTAGCACCAGGACAGCTCTGTGCCTTCTTATTTGTCAGCAAAGTCACTGTAGCTTCCATCAGGAACTACGTTTTTGGTAAAAGGAAAAAGATTATTTTGGCAGCGTCATATTTTGACCAACATACTATTTGAAATCCTGAGCAAATGCTGTGAATTTCTAGAATCAAAACAACTTCATTAAAAAGTTTCTTTTGGACATTTGAAGGCAGCGACCTCTGCCAGGCTTTACATCACAGCTATCCTTGGCAGCCTTTGGGTCATTACTGCTCCTCTAGTCACATCCTTGTTCAGCTTTGATTTCTCTTCCCTTTCCCTTCTGAGGACCACCCCTTCCAACCCTTTGCAGTGCACCCTGGGAGATTTCCTGTCCATGCCCACAAAGTCTCTCATTTTCTTAGTCTCTCTATAGAATTTTTTCCCCTATCTTCTGCCCTAACTGAAACCTGGTTTCCCCAGGGGATATCACTTTCCTGAAGGCTTCTTTACATGGACTCCCAAAACACTTTAATTTTTTTAGCATCTTAACTAGTTTCATTTACTTTTTTTTTGTTTTTATTGAGAAGTAATTGAAATGCAGCGCTGTACAAGTTTAAGGTGTACATCCTGATGGTTGATTTACATATATCATGAAATGATTACCACAATGGGTTTAGTTAACATCCATCATTCATAGAGATAAAGTACTGTAAAAAGAAAAGAATAAAAACATTCTCCTTATGAAGAGAAGAACTCTTAGGATCTACTTCTTAACTTTACTGTATATCATACAGCAGTGTTAACTATAGTCATGTTGTAGTACATTACATCCCTGGTACTTATTTATCTTAAAACTGGAATTTTGTACCTTTTGACCACCTTCTTCCAATTATCCCTTCTCCAACCCTCTGATAACCAGAAATCTGATCTTTTTTCTATGAGTTTGGTGTTTTTAAAAATTATCTTCTATCGATAAGTGGGATACTAGTCTTGTCTTTCTCTGTCTGACTTATTTCACTGGGCATAATGCCTTCAAGGTCCATTTATGTTTACTCAAATTTTAGAAGTTTCTTGTTATTTTTATGGCTGAATAACATTCCATTGTATATACCATAACATCTTTATCTACTCAACCACTAATAGACACTTAGGTTGTTTTCATGTCTTGGCTAATGTCTTGGCTTTCATTATGATAAATAATGCTGCTGCGAACATGGGTTTTCAAATATCTTTTTGAGTTATTTTGAGTCATTTCCTTTGGTTATTTTTTAGAAATGAAACCTCTGGATTATATGGTACCTCTATTTTGAAATTTTGAGGAACTGCTCTACCAATACATTTTTCTTAAGTCTTACCCAGAAGTTAGAGTAATGTGACCTTACCCATATCTGTATACTATGGCTTCCAAATATTATTATTCCTCCAAGTTCCTGTTTCTCTTAAAGAAGAATGGTGTTTGACTATACCATTCGGTCCTCCACATTCTACCCCTATATCTCCAATGTCAAACATCATCCTCTTCATCTCTCTCCACATTCGTCAATGACTTAGGCACACGACGTGCAGTTCTCTCTCCTTTCCTAAGTCCTGCTACTTTTCCGTATTGTCAGTATCCAGAGGAGTATCCGATTCCTTGACTTTTACAAACTTCAGGATTTCGTTCTCTGATCACAAATCTCTGTCATTCTATCTCTCACTCCTTCATGTGTTCTCTTATGTCTTTGGGACAGCTTGTATTGTCTATGTCTACCTTCCCACATCTAACAATCCTTCTCTGTTTCCTGTTCACCTGTACATCCTGTCCAGCTTAGATGGCCATTCTCCTGTTGGTGTCATAAACCCCTTTCTAGGCCATTGCACATTGTGAATCAACTCCACTCTTCTATTTTTCTCTGATCTGCATTTAGACCACTGGGCCTGTTAGGGAAAATTATGCCACCACATACATTGGAGCTACTATAAATTCATGGTTCCAACCTCAGTCTGGCTCATAGTGACACCTGTAAAATGCACCTTTAATGTCTCCAAAATTTGATCTTTGCAATAGACATTTTGCAACTTTTTAATGCCAAAATACTCTGTCCTATGGCTCTAAGCCATGCATTATATCTACTACTTCACAGTGATGTATATATTCTCAGATGAGAATTATAGCTATGATCATTTCTTATCTTGTCTACACCTGCCTCTATGGAAGAGGTGTCTCTTCACCTTTCAGGCCAATTTCCTCCCTGAGCTCTGGATCTCATCACCTAGCTCTTTCTCCCAAGAACTTTGCTCTAGCAGTTCTCTCCTGGTCCTTGTATCTTCAAGGTAAAGGAGATGGGGAAGCTGAGAGAAAGTGAAAGACAATTCTGGAGGTGTAGCTAAATTTTTAGCGATTCCCATACCTTGAGGGAGGAAGTGGATCAAGATCTTGCAAAGGATGAGTGGCAAGGAAACGGGAAGCTGGATGTTTCATATACACACAGTAGGGGTTGTGTCCTCACCGCATCCCACTCAGAATGTTTTAATAATCTATGTCCATACGTGGGTCCTTGTGAAACTCTTCTTAAGAGTATCATAGGGCAGGGCTGTGTGTTTTTGATCTTTGAGTCTTCCATGCCTACTATGGCAACAAACAAACAAACAAACAGTACTAGAAGCAAAAAAAAAAAAGGGGTAAGCTTTGGCAGAAATAATTTTTGGTACATCCTTGGATAAACACCTGGAATCTAATGAAGAGGTGAATAGCAAGTCCTGGGGAAAGGCACAATGATGGATCAGATACATGACTGCCACAGGATCCAGTCTGTGCTGTTTTTCACAGTGTCAGCTTCAGTTTGGACTTTCTTCAGCTGGCAAACATTGTGACCCATCACAGCTCCTGAATATTTTATCTTAGGTTTTCAACCATTGACCAGAACTTACCTGCTATTTGCTTAGTCCCAAGTCCCCAAGTGCTAAGTCACTTGACCATTGCTTGTGATCATGGAATAGAGATTAGGTAAGAAACTGGAATTTCTGCTGATACATGTAAATAAACTGGAGAAAGGGAAAGATCCAAAAAGGGAAATGGTACTGTTCTAAGTGGAAGGGATGCTGGGCAGATAAAGCACTGGCTGTACCCTGGTATAGCTCTTGATAGATGTTGCCTATAATAGCACATAAGAGGTGTTTAATCAATAAATGAATGACTGAGTGAAATGAATAAAGGAGTTAAGTTCGAGTGTCTTCTACTATAGGAAGGAATAAAATTTATCTGATAGGCTTGTGTGGAGAATAAAGCACTTATGCAGTGTTTAGCAGATAATAAATACTCAGTAAATGCTATCTAAATTTCCAGTCACTTACCTGGGTTGGAAGTGGGAGTGGACTTAAGGGGAATTTATCCTAGCAGGTCACTTTTTAAAATTCCATCAACATGATCTGATAAAACCTCTGTCAGTCTTTCTGTTTCCTCTTGTCTTCTAATCACACCTAAAGTCAATATAAATAAGGCCCAAGACTCTCCCTTGGCTCATTCTGAGATGACACATTTCCTAAGAGAAACTTCAGGGCATCACAGAGCAAAGTCCTCCGTTTGCACCAATCAGAGACTACAGTCACATATTCAGAGGGCTAACAGAAACTCGAGGTTAAGAACCCCTGAGCTACTGGATTAATGTTTATTCTTTCATTACCAAAGCTTCAGTTTAACTGTTTGCCAAACTAGCTTACACAACATACACCTGAATCATTGCTTCTTGCTTTCTTGTATGTGCCTTCTTTCTTGGCCATAATTAATACTCTTGATCTCATATTGAAATGGTCCTTTTGCCCTGTTACCTCCACCTGCATACTCTTTAATCTTCAGTAGCTGTTCTGGCTTTATAACTTTCCTAATCCATCCCCATCCACCCCCAGTAATCATGAAACAGCTTTTTCCCAGACCTGGTGCTGAACATTCTGCTCAAGTTAGGAACCTGTGGCTTTTACCTTCTACCCCAATTCTTTTACCAAACTGTTTCTTTTAAACCTATACTGGGCGATGCAAAAGATTTCTAATGAATGAAAATTTCTCTCTACTGACAAATGCTCTGTGGGCACCATTTATAGTTTACAAAGCTCCCTACAACATTCTGACGGTAGTGCTTTATTAAGGCTAGCCCACCCCTAATCACGGTGCCAGTCTTGCCAGTCTCCTAAGTGATTGGTAGTTCTGGGAGATGAAATTCTCTTTTACTGAGAATAGTTTCCTAAATCTTTCTCTTAAGGAAGCATTGTTCAATGGTGTCTCTCATTGCTGGAAAACATGCAGAGGTTTCCAACCTGCAGCCTGTGGGGCCATGCAGCCCAGGATGGCTGTGAATATGGCCTGACACAAAATTGTAAATTTACTTAAAACATTATGAGATTTATTTGTGATTATGTGTTGCAATGTATTTAATGTGTGGCCCAAGACAACTCTTCTTCCGGTGTGGTGTAGAGATGTCAAAGGCTGGACACCCCTGCTTAGAGGTTGTCTATTATACTGGTCCTGCAAGGTGCCTGAACTTCTCTGCATGTCCTCCAGGAGCAGTCTAGTCTGTACTTGGTTATGATTTCTTTGCACCTTCTGGAGAAATACCTATTTTTTTCTTCAGCCAAATTGTATATCTCCTGCTCTTATCCAGTTTTTTCTCACCTATCAAGGAACATTTTGCTCCCTTGCAATCTTCAACCATGAAATCCTTTCATAACCATTAGAGACAGCCGAAGTCCCTTCTTCTCCATAGGGCAGCTTGAGCAGGCATGTGGAATCAAACCAGTCTCTCCTTTGCCTTCTCTCTTCCAGCACCATGAGTCTTAGAACCTTCAACTCTTGCTCATATGTTATGGTTTTGGGTCCTCTTTGCTTTTCTCAGATAGATTCTGCTCCATTAATTTTCTTTTTAAAATTCTTAATTTCAACAAGCCAACTTCTTGTGACACCTACAGAATAGAGGATGTCTACAATGTCCTTGAGGCATAATAAATACTAAATATATCAGAATTAGGAATTTGCCTTGGAAATGGAGATATTCTCAATTGAAAACATTTGTTGAAGATAGAAAGTTTAGCCTAAGTAAAAATTAGTGCACCATTATTCATCATTGTTCTATTCTCGAAAGTACTATGAGGTCATCATTATGGTAACACAAACAAAAATCATCAACGGCCACTCTGGCCTTCTGCTAGTGCCTTGAATATGTCAAGCTTTTGTCACTTCAAGGTCTTTGCTTGTGCTTTTCCCTTTGCCTGGAATTCTCTCTGAAACCTCAAATGTTTGCTTTTGAACTCTCCATGCTTCAAGTCTCTGGGAAACTTTTTCTTGATTTTTTTTTTTTACCTCCCATCCCAGTCCTCATCTAAATCAGGTCACCCATCATTTTCCAACCTGCTTTTTAATTCTCCTTATGGCAAACATCACAATTTTAAATATGTTTATTTGCATGATTATTTAGCACCTGTCTTCTCCACTAGACTGTAAACTCTGGAAAGGTTGCAATTCTGTCTGCTTTGTTTACTGTGAAATTCCCAGCACCTGGCAGAGAGCCTGGTTTATGTTGGAAATTCACATTATATGTGCTGGATGAATGAATGAATGAATGATTCCTGCAGCATACTGTTTTTTCTTTCCTCCTTATATTTGTATATAGCTCTGTTGTTTTCAAATGGTTTTCATGTTCCTGTCATTTAAGGCATGGAAGAGTGGTTATTATTGTCTCATTTCCATGTGATGAAACCAGGGTCCAGGAAAATGAACTACACAAATTCACTTAGCTGGTGGCATATGGAAGGAACTGTGATCGGAGCTGAGACTGAATGTTGATTCTTAGTCTCGTGCTCTTTTCATTGGTCATTAAAAGATAAAGAGTTTCTCTTAGAAATAATTTACTCTCACCTAGAAATAATTTGAATGCACATAATGTGGCTTCTTTTTTCTAAATCTTGGGAAAAATTAGTGTCTGCTATCTGGAAAGATCTAGGTAAAAGACAATCTCCTGACTTTTTGGTGGGAGGTACACTTTGTTTTTTAGACCAGCTTTAGGTTTACAGCAAAATTGAGTAAAAGATGCAGAGATTTTCCATTGTCCCTCTGCAATGCTATAATTTGTATGATTTGATTTCCTCATGTGACCTACTGTGGAGAAGAATGTGAAGGGAAGAGCTCATCACTGACTTAATCCTGTTACTTTTGTTAAAGAACTTAAGATAGGCTGTAGAGAACACATATTTATTAAAGGCAGAAAACAATTTCTCCATCTGAACACATTTAATGTATTTTCCTATGAGAGAAATTAGTCAACAAAAATATTAGTTTTTGTCAAGCTAGTAGCTTAAAAAATTAAAAATTCCCTCTAACATAGTTCTTGCTTCCTAATATGTCCACTATGAACTTTGTGTTTTTTTTTCTATTGACTCGCTTTACTTATTGATCACTACCTTTGTAATAACATGTAGACTTGAAAGCAAACCAACATCCTTTCCTTATAGAAATTCCATACATTAGCCTTTTCTTTCCTCTGCTGAACCATACTGCTCTTCTTTCATTATTTCAAATTAGTAAGGTTTGTAGTTCATTTTTCTTCATTCAGAAAATCATAGAATCCCAGCATAGTCATAACACAAACTCACTTTAAAGAAAATTGTTACATCACTTCCAGGATTTTACTGAATTGATATATAATTTAAAAATATTCCCTAATATGTTGACTTTCTCTGATTTGTATCTCAAGTTACATAATTTCTGAATATGGAAACATGTATTTTCATTTCTCTAAGGAATCAGACAACCTTTGGTTCAGTGAGGTAGACAACTTTTTCATAATGTAGTATTCTTTTCTCATTTCCTTGAAAAAAGGGAATTTCATAGAATCATAAGGTCTTATGGTGGTCCTATGGTGGCAGGAGATTTTCTAGGCAATTTAGAGCAACTGCCTTGGAATCCCCTCTGAAATATACCCTCCATCGTCATCCATCCCCTGCCTGAATACTTAGTGTGATGGAGAAGTCACCACCTCGCTTCTAATGCACACACCCAGGGGTAGACCAGGATGGTTGCCTACCCACGGAAATGTGGTCCCTCTGAGTCACCAGCAGGATGCGGGCTTCATTTATGTCCGAACAGTAACTTCCCTGAAAAATGGACCTCTGGAGAGTGCTCCAGGAAATTGGAGCCAATGTGCAGGTGTTTCAACCGTCTGGCGGCAAGGTGGGCTGACTTCATTTGGGGCTGAAGGCAGGGGCAAGCTGGCAGCAGGTTTTAGTACGTGCAGATTCCTGGCCAGTTGCTTGCCAGAAAGAGAATGTTTTAAGCAGGCTTCGGTTTCCAGATGTCCCCCTCAAAGTACATGATTGCCATTGGAGAGGATGAAAAAAGGAGAATATGTAATATGTGACTTAATTACTCTTTTTCACTGATTATTTTTTGCTTAACATTTGGCAGCACAGTTTTTATACATTTTATTTTTTAGACTCTTTTTTTTTCCTCCAGAACAACTGTCCAGAATGCTGATAGGCCCACAATTTTTCATAGTATAATTTTATGCACATTCTTTTCCATGTGTTGGTTCACACATTATTCCTTACATTCAAAATTCTTTCTCTTTCTGTATTCTGTAGAATAACATAATTTTCTAACACAATTTTAACAGTTAGTAAAACCCAACATTATGGTACCTTGTGGAATGGCATTATTTGCTCAGGTATTTCTATATTCTTGGAGGAAACTGCCATAAAATAGCACCATTAAAATGTGGTACCAAAATGAGGTGGGTCAATATTTTAAATATCAACCTGTTTTTTCTTTCTCCCAACGTTTCCATCTCCCGTACCCCTATCTGGACCCCTGTAGTGTAGTTAACCCCTGTGATGAGAACAACTGAGTTGATGCCTAGGCATTTTATAGTGTAATAATCGTACTCACACCCGGAGTCTTGACATTGAGATACCTTTTAAAATAACCACTAAGAGTTAAGCTCCTGAAAAATTAGTGACCTTCACCCCAACCACCTTGTGTCTTATGAAGTCACAGGTGCTTACCCGCGCTACCCTGCCCTCTCTCTCCTGCTTGCTTGGGCCCTGGGATGGAGGGCAGCCCTCCAGCATCTCTACCCTCTTTCTTGCTTCTGGAATTTATAGGTAATAAAGCTTGTGACTCTGCTTCCTTTGTGTGGATGTATGGAACCTGCACCTTCAATAGAAACGACCCTGTGGGATTCACTTTCCCAAACTGTGAGCTGGGATGCTGAGGGAGCCTTCGGCAGACCCCTCGAGGGTGGCTTGTGCCCCTCATCCAGCAGATCAATCTGTGTATCCTTTGTTTCCTTATTTATTTTTATTGTTGACACTATTACAGATATCCCCATAATCTGCATATTCTTAATTCAACATACTAGCTCCAGCTTCTCAACACAGCCCTGTATTTGATTGCCTCAGGGGAGGCAGTGAAGGGCTGAATTCAGAAATAGACTACTTGTCTTCCTGACATTTGTCATGGAAAAGCCTGAGCCCTCAGGGGAATTTTGAGAGTTTTGTGCAGAAGGTAAAAGGTTGGTATTTAAAGGTATAGACAAAATGTTTGGCCAGAAGCAAGCAGAAGGGGAGGGCAGTGTATTCCTCTGGGCACTGTGTATGTGTGAGAGGGTGGCAGGTAGGGGGGTGAGAAAGAGAATGAATATGACTCAGAGGGCTCTGTAGTCCAGAGAGAGGGGTCCTGACCCCTGCTTCCTCACAGAACTGATGCAGCAGTAAGGAGACCCTAAAGAGGAAATGGCTAGCTCGTACAAGGAATACAACGCAGAAACTGATGTGCAGCAGCCTTGCAGAAGAATTCCTTTTCCCCAAGAGTGACAGGAAAACCATGGGGAGTTACCAGATGTTTTGGGCCATGCAGCATGGGACAATGGGTACAATGGAACTCCTGTGGACCTATGACTATGAATCATTGCAAATGTGCTCCCACCTTGCTGCTAAATATGGAATCCTACCTATGGCATAGCTTGGGAGGAACAGGAAAATGGGTAAGTCTTAGGAAGAACTCAGGATAAGTTTGTTCACCAACCCAGCAGAATAGAAACTCAAGGTATAAATATTACACTGAATTACAGAAAATAAGTGTTTATAGTACGTCTAAATGTGTGGGCTGAGGGGCATACTTGCTATATAATCAAGAACTATTTTTCTCACTAAAAAATAATAATAATAATGAGCCCTGCTGGGGTGGCTCAGGGGGTTGGAGTATTATTATCCTCTAAACTAAAAGTTTGTGGGTTCAATTCCTAATCAGGGCACATGCCTAGGTTGCAGGTTCAGTCCCTGGTTGAGGCATGCACAAGAGACAACCCATCGATGTGGCTCTCTCAGATCCGTGTTCCTCTCCCTCTCTCCCGCCTTGCCCTTCTCTCTAAAATCAATGAACATGTCCTTGGGCGAGGATTAGAAACAAACTAAGGAACCACTTACATACAGTAAATGCTTCTTTTTAATACACACTTCTGCAAGTGTGGGCAAACATTTTGTCTGTAACCACAACCGCAATCACGGCATAGAACACGTCTCTCCCCCAAACACACCAGTGCTTCTCGCAGTCCATACCCTGGCAACTATTGATCTGTTTTTGTCCCTTAGCTCTGCCTTTGCAGGAATGTCATATAAATGGAATCATATGGTGTTGAAGCCTTTTGAGTCTAGTTTCTGTCACTTAGAATAATACATTTTGACTCATCCAAATTATGCGTGTCAGTAGTTTGTTTCTTTTTACTGCAAAGTAGTATTTGACTGTAACTATGTACCATGACTGTTTCCAGTTTGGGGAAATAAAGGTGGGATAAGCAGTCATATGCAGGTTTAGGTGTGAATGTAGGTTTTCATTTTACTTAGGTAAGTACCTTGGAGCAGGACTGCTCTGTGGTGTGGTTTATGCTTAACTTTGTAAGGTACTGCCAAGTTCATTTCTAAAGTGGCTGTAACAATTTTTGCTCTTATCAGCACTGTATGAGTTCTGCTTGCATCAGTTTACATTGTGGGTGTTTGTTTGTTATTCTAATAGGTTCTTAATGGTATTATATCTTGGCTTTAATTTGCATTTTATATTTTTGATAAATTTTGTGTTCAAATGTTTTGCCCACTTTTAATTTTGTATTCAATTGTTAAATTTTGAGAATATTTTATATATTCTGGCTACAAGTTCAGACATATTTGGGAACACTTTTCAAAGTCTGTGCCTTCTATAACATTATTCTTATCAGGTGGGTTAAAGACCAAAAAGTTTTACATTCGGCAAAGTCCAATAGATCAAATTGTCTTTTATGACTTAGGCTTTTGTGTAATCTAAGAACTCTTTGCCTGTTCAAAAGTTACTATGTTTTTCCCCCTTTTTCTTTTGGAAGTTTTACAGTTTTTTACATTTGTGTCTGTGGTCCATTTTGAGTTAAGTTTTACAGAGGGTGTAAGGGATCTAGATTATTTTCTGTTGCTGTTTTTGCAGATGGACATGTAACTGTTCCAGAATATTTGTTGGAAAGGTAACCCTTTCTCTGTTGAGTTGTCTTTGTACCTTTATTGAAACTCATTTGAGCATGTGTGAGTCTGTTTTCCAACTCTCTATTTGTTCCATTGGGCTCATGTATAAACTTTCTCTAACACCAAACTGTTTTGACCATTATAGCTTTATAGTAAATCTGAAAATTAAGAAAAAGAAATTCTCCTAATTTCCTAAAAGATTTGTTTTCTCTTTTAATTTTTCACCTTTTCTTGTTTTATTGCCTTACTCTGTAAATTTTAGAATCAGCTTGTCGAGTAAAGAACTTCCTACTGGAGTTTTGATTGGAATCATACTGAGTCTGCAGATCATATAGGGAAAATTAACATCTTAACAATGTTGAGTTATCTGATGCATGAATGTGATGTATGTCTCTATTTAAATCTCCTTTGATTTCTTTCATCAGTATGATATAGTTTTCAGCACAAAGGTCTCACAGATATTTTGAATATTTACACGTGTTTCATACTTTCTTCTGTGATTGATTGTAAATAATTTTAAAATTTTAATTTCCAATTCATTACTAGCATACAGAAATATGCTTGAACATCCATTCTGTACTCTTGCTAAACTCATATATGGGTTTTAGTAGCTTTTTTGATACATTTTTGAGATACTCTCTTTAGATAATTGTTACTGATAGACTCTTTTATTTCTTCCTTTCCATCCTGTATGACTTTTTCTTTTCTTTCTTTCTTTTTTTTTTTTTTTTTTTTTTTTTTTTTTTTTTTTTTTTTTTTTTTTTTTTTTTTTTTTTTTTTTTTTTTTTTTTTTTTTTTTTTTTTTTTTTTTTTTTTTTTTTTTTTTTTTTTTTTTTTTGCCTGTTGCTTTGGCTTGTACTTTCAGTACAATGTTGAATAGAAGTTATGAGAAAAGACATTGTCACCTTACTCCTGGTCTTAGGGGAAAGCGTTCAGTGTTTTACCATTAAGCATGGTGTTAACTTGGCTTTTTTGTAGGTATTCTTCATCAGGTTGTAGGAGTTCCCTTTCATTCCTTGTTTACTGAGAGTGTTTATCAAGAATAGGTGTCGGGTTTTGTCAAAAGATTTCTCTCTGTTGAGAGTATCTATTGTTTTTTCTTTTTCTGTTGGAATGAAGAATCACTAGTCAGTATTAGTATTGACTAATACTGAAATGTTGAACTAGCCTCACATGCAGGCTTGTGATAAACTCCACTTGGCCACAATATATTATGCTATTGGATTTTATTTTACAGTATTTAATGGAAATGTCTGTATCTATATTCCTATGTTTATGAGAGATATTGGTACATATCCTTCTCCCTCTTTTTTTTTTTTAGGTCCAGTTTTAGTATCAGGGAATTCCTTTTTTTAAGAAAAATATTTATTATTTATTTTTAGAGTGGGAGAAAGAGAGAAAGAGAGGAAGAGAAACATTGATAGGTTGCCTCTCCCATGCCCCCTACTGGGGACCTGGCCCACAACCTAGGCATGTGCCCTGACTGGGAATTGAACCCACAGACTTTCAGTCCTCAGGCTGGCACTCAGTCCATTGAGCCACAGCAACCAGGACTGTATCAGGATAACACCAATCTCATAAAATTAGTGGAAAGTATTTCCTCCTATTCTGCATTCTGGAAGAGTTTGTGTAGAATGGATATTATTTCTTGCTTAAGAACTACTTTTCACAATAAAAAATTCCAGATGTTTGTCTGTTATATATGTTCACTTACCTGGTAGTTAAAGTACTAAAGTACGTATTACGTAGGGAGCTTCTGTCGAGATAATTTTACTGAGGTGTATTTGAGAGGTAACTAGTGAATGTAGATCCAGTTCTGCCAGCTCTAAGGCAAGCTTTGATAATTTGGAGGGAGAAACCAATTTATTAGGTGCTGGCTTTGTGCTAGGCACCTAGGTGCTAGGTAATCAAGGTATCCTTCATGTCTTCAAAATATAAGCAGTAGGTATGAGTATTTCTCCAATTTCATAGATGAGGAAACAGTGCCTCATGAAATCTGGTAATTTTCTTATAAGAACTTGAACAAGTGATAGCACTATACTATAATTAAAAATATTATCTAGTGCTCTTTTTTAAGTTTAAAGCTAATTCATGGTTCTTATAGAAATTTTAAATAAAAATGATTAATACATTTTATTAACTAGAGACTTATAATATTATTCCATATGTAGTAAAATAGTATTTGGAGATAGTAAAGTAAGAAATAATTTTATCTCCCTTATGCTTTCCAGAGCTCTCTCCCACCATTCAGGTACTAGATACAACTTTTTTTGAAAGGTAAACACAACACTTTGAGAAAATAAAGTGCATGTGTGTTTTATTCCAAAATATGTTCTTTGAATAACTACAGGTAAAATCTGGGAATTCAGATCACTGACTTTATTTCATGAATGACACCCAGGGTAAGAGGTGTTGTTCCCTCCCCATCTTCCCCAAATAAGAGTTTGACAAGGTCAGAAAAAAGAGATCTAGCAACACCAATACTAGATTCATGCTGGACCTATGTCACTGAGAGAGGCGCAGCATCCAATTTTCCACTTTGTCTAAGCCTTGCTTCCTGTTATTTGGTCCCCAAAAAGGCAGATGGCAGAAACCCAACATAGATTAGGCATATTTGAGAATCAACTAAGTTATTGATTGGGGGGTTCCTTTCTTATAACATTAAGAGGCTGCAAGACTCATAGAAAAATCTCCACTACAATAGGACTATTGAGCTAAACCATAGCTGTAGCTGAAGGAAGATATAAGGAGAATGCTATTCCTACTGTAGCTCTCTTAGTACATGAAGTAAGAATTTCTGTTGTTTGCAGAAGTAAAGGGGAAAGAACATATATTTTTACTCCATTTCACTCACTCTTGGAGAAACTTGATTTCAGGACAGACAAGCACTCTGCTTGGTAAGAGCTTGTGGTTATATTGTCCAGCCCTGCTTAAGGTAGGATGGGTGTAAATGCTCAATTCAAGGAGTATAACACTAAACTGAGGAGGAAGAAACAGCATTTCTATGTAGTAAAAATGCTATTTTCATCTTGCATAACTCTTGAGTTATTTCTCAAGTAGACCAGTTCTTAAAAGGAAAGAGGAGTGTTACTTATTGCCTCCCTCTGCAAACTCCATACATTGGTACATGGGCTGGGAACCTTGAGAAATAGTCCCAAGTGTTGATATTTGGAAGCTGACCTTCAGGAGAAATTGAACATTACACAATAGTTGGACAATAGGTATAGGGTTTGATACTTTAGAAAGCCAAATTCTCTTGGCTATTTGATCTAGGTGATTGTTTTATCCATACAGCTGGATTCGCATTAGAATGGACCTCAATAGCTTACCTTGGACCAGAGAAGGCATACATTCGTCCAATGCAGTTGTGCTTTGTTATACAGGCCTCTAACATACTAGTGGTTGACCAACGTTTTCCTGATCTATGTATTCTACCAGGCTTGTAGGTCTAGACTTTAAAACTACGGAAGTGAAAACTAAGTTCCACAAAGTTACAGTGGATGTGATGTAATCTCTAAATTGTATTCAGTATCAGCAGTTAGCATTAGATAAACCTGCCTAAATTCTGTTACTCTTTGTCTTATTTGGAATTGCATTCAGTTCTAAGGCCAAAGAGAGAACAACAGAGTTCTACTTCTTATCATCAGCCCTCTCCCCCTCTGAGACTTCCTTGGGCTCTTTACCTATTTAATCTACTAACAACAAAATAATTTCTTTTAAAAATCCCACTCAGCAAAATGCAAATCAAAACCATACTGAGATTCTATCTTGTACCCATTAGGTTGTTTACAATAATAAAACAAACAAACAAAACACAAACTAACAAGGTTAGGCAAGATTATGGAGAAATTGGAACACTTGTACACAGTGGTGGGAATGTAAAATGGGACAACCACCAGAAAAATGGTATGACAGTTACTCAAAAAATTTAAAAAATAGAATTAACACATGATCCAGCAATTCCACTTCTCAGTATATATCTCAAAGAATTGAAAGTGAGGTCTCAAAGAGATAATTGTATACTCATATCCACAATAGCATTATTCCCAATAGCCAAATGGTGGAAGCAACTTGTGCCCATTGACAGGTAAATGAATAAACAACATGTGGCGTATACATACAACGGAATATCAGCCTTGAAAATAAGGAAATTCTGACACATGCTACATGTATGAACCTTGAGGACATTATGCTAAATGAAATAAGCCTGTCACAAAAAGACAAATACTGTATGCTTCTATTTACATAAGCTCTCCAGTATAGTCAACTTCATAGAGACGGAAAGTAGATGGTGGTTGCCAGAGGCTGGGGGAGTGAGAAATAGAGAGTTGTCTAATGAGTATAGTTTCAGTTTTGCAAGAAGAAAAGAGTTCTGATTGGTTGCTCAACAATGTGAATGTACTTAACACTACTGAGCTGTGCACTTAAAAATGGTTAAGATGGTAAATTTTATGTTGGCATATTTTAACATGATTTAAAATAAAAATAATTTAAAAGCTCTAAAAATATTCCTTTCAAAGACAAGTTAGACTTAGCTGTATCTTTTTTGTTGTTGTTATTTTTTTTTTCATATCAGTTAGTCTGTCCACCAAGATCCCAAACTTGCCCTTGAGGAAATCTCTCTTTCTCTAGTTCAGTCTTGCTTCTTTTACCTGAGGCAAAGTTTCATACAAATACTTACTGGGAGGTACAATCTCAGACAGGAAGAGTGAAGGAAAAGAGGGTAAAGAGGAAAAGAGGGATACGCAAATACAAGGTGATAGGTACCAAACTGGCCACATCTTTATAAAAATCAGCAATGGTTGTTCAGTCATGTGGGTCATCTCTGGAAGGAGGAGAGGAGAGGAATTGACTTGCCAGCTTTTTCTCATCACCCATCATTCAATAGCCTAACTTCTCACTGTAGAGAGATATCCTTGTACTTGTCAGTTTCATCAGCTGGCTTCAGGAAGGCCAGGTTCCATGCCCATGTGAGTTTCATCTGTTGTGTTGTTTTCTTAAACTCTGTTTTGTTTATTCCCTTTATTTAACACATTTTGAGCTTTGTTATTCTTTTTCTTGTTCCTCTAGGTGTAAGTTTATATTGTTTATTTAGTATTTTTCTCATTTTTAGAGGTAGGCCTAGATTGCTGTGAATTTCTCTCTTAGGACTGCTTCTGCTGTGTCCCATAGGTTGTTGTGTTTTCACTTTCATTGGTCTCAATGTATCTTTTGGTTTCTTCCTTGACCTCACTGTTAATCCATGCCTTGTTTAGTAACATGTTATGTAGCCTCATGTGTGTTTGTGTGTTTTCAGTTTTTTTTTTCCTGTAATCGACTTCTTGTTTTATGTCATTGTAGTTGGAGAAAATGGTTGATATGATTTCAATCTTCTTAAATTTACTGAGTTTTTCAGTTGCCTAATATATCTATCCTAGAAAATGTTCCATGTACTTGAAAAAAAATGTATATTCTGCTGCTGTGGGATAAAGTCCTATTAAATTATCAATTAAGTCAATTTTGTCTAATGTGTCATTTAAAGCCACTGTTTCCTTTTCAGATGTCTATTCACTGATGTCAGTTGGGTGTTAAAGTCCCCTACTATGACTATGTGACTGTCAGTCTCTCTCCGCATGTTCATTAATATTTGCTTGATAGATTTATGTGCTCCTATGTTGGGTGCACAAATGTTTACAAGGGTTGTATCCTCTTGTTGGATTGATCCCTTTATCATTATGTAATGTCCTTCTTTGTCTCTTATTATAGCCTTTGTTTAAAGTCCATTTTGGCGGATATAAATATTGATACCTGAGCTTTTTTTGTTTCCATTTACATCAAATACCTTTCTCCATCACTTTACTTTCAATGTGTGTGTGTCTTTTGATTTGAAATGGGCCTCTTGTAGATAGCATATATATGCCTTGCTTTTTTATTCATTCAGTCATCCTATGTCTTTTGATTGGAACATTTAATCAATTTGCATTTAATATAATTATTTATAGGTGTATAGTTATTGCTCTTTCTTTCTTTCTTTCTTTCTTTCTCTTTTCTTTCTCATTCTTCTCTTTCTCCTCCTTCTCCTTACCTTCTTCAAAAAGTTAGTCCCTTTAACATTTCTTTAATACTGGTTTTGATAGAGAACTCAGGAGTTGGAAAATTTTAGTTTAAGGTAAATAGTTATAAGCCTAATATGTAATGTATATTTTAAAGCTTTTGTTTCAGAAACTACAGATAAGGCCTATCCTGGCTCCTGGGAAAACAGCCAACCTCCTGGGGCACTGCTAAAGTTTACCACCTGGGGACAAGTGGAGGCATCCTGGCCTTTGTGTTTCAGGGAGAGACAGGTGACCACCCACCCCTGGGAACAGCTAACTGCCCAGGACAGGAATGTTGCAGTTTCTTTCACCTAATCCTCCCTGAACTTCAAAACCCCTCACTGCACCTTTATTATAAAAAGTCTGGCCTGGAAAGAAAATACAAGATGGTCTGCTAGGGTATGAACCCACTATCTTCTCAGATTGCTGGCCATCTGAATAAAGCACTTATAAAGATTCAATCACTGTCATTACTTATTGGGTTTGGTAGTGACAGGCAGCCCAAATGCCAGTGTCTTCTCCAGTTCAGTTTGATGGTGATGAATTCCTTCAGCTTTTTCTCGTCAGGGAAGCTATTGTTTTGCTTTCAATTTTAAACAACAGACTTGCTGGGTAGGGTATTCTTGGTTGTATCTATTTTCTTTCATCACTTTAAATATTTTCTGCCAATCATTTGTGGCCTGAAATGTTTCTGTTTGAGAAATCAGCAGACAGTCTTATGAAAGCTCCCCTGTAAGTAGCCAACTGTCTTGCTCTTGCTGCTTTCAACATTCTCTCTTTGTCTTTAACTTTTGCCATTTTAATTATGTTGTGTCTTGATGTGGGCCTCTTCAATTCATCTCATTTGGGACTCTCAGCCCTTCTCAGACTTCTGTGTTATTTTTATTTTCACCAGGTTAGGAAAGTTTGTAGTCATTATTTCTTCAAATAGGTTCTCAATCTCTTGCTCTCTCTCTTATCCTTCTGGTACCCCATAATGCAGATGCTGTTACACTAGATCTGCTATGTGTTCCAATCTTGGTAGAGTGGCCTTATGCAGTAGGTATCCTGTGGGGCCAAGGGGGGCAGTCTGCCTGATCACCTGAGCTGAGTGCTCCAGGAGTGTCCCTTGTGTTGATTCTGTGTGCCCTTCTGTTTTTGATGAGCCTTGATTGCTTTTTGCACATACATGGGTGGGGTTGATCCTCAGCCTGGCTGGTTATGAGGATTGGCCACTACTACAGTATACAAGCTGCTTTGGGGAGTTGACCCCATGAAGCTGAATTTGCCCCAACAGGGTCTGGTGCTTGCTGACCAGTGGATGTGCTGCTTGTGTAGATAATTGGATGGTGCTCTGTTGTGATCTGAAGACAGCCACCAGGAGTGTTGGTTCTGGGGACTCTTTGGAGGGACTTTTGCACAGTTCAATATCAGACACTGCCTGTGACCAACCATGGGATACCTGGTTAGAAGATACAAAGTGATCCACAGTTGGTAACAGGCCTGTGCTGGGCCTGTGTACATGTGGGAGGGGCCAAGCTCCAAACAGAAGCTGGCTTCCTCTAGTATCAGACCTTGGGCATTTCAGCAAAATGTCCATAGCACCTCATGACCTGTTACTACCTGCAGGCTGCCTGTTAGTCTCAACTACTAAAAAAGCTTCAGGTGGCACTTGAATTGCATGAGGCCAGTTCTCTGGAGGTCATCAGGTAAGGGTGAATGGTGTTTACCAGGTTAATACAGATTCAAAGTCATTGCCATTGCTGGGTCTGAGGTCATTCATCAAATCTCGGGGTACATCAACATCAGCTGCCACCCACCTGGGGCCAGCAAACCTTTGCAGTGAGACAACGTCTCTGGGAGATATCAGGATGGAACTAGTAGGGTTCACCAGGCTAAAGCAGATTAAGATATGGCCTGAGGAGGGAGGGCTTAGCATAGCAATGATGGCATATATTAGGTGTGTGGGAAGATGGTCCTCACCCCAAAGCCACACAACTAAGTTTCATCCTGTGTGTCTCTGGCACCCTTCCCACCATATGCTTTCCCAAATCCTAGAGAATTTTTTAAGACAGACTGCAACACAGGCCTAGGCTGGTTGCTGCCGATAGAGGGTCTAGCCATGCACAAGTTGGGTAGGGTGAGGCCTCAGGGAGTCCTAAGGATGGAGCTACTGTAGCTTACCAGGCTAATGCCATGTGGAGAGAGTGCTCAGCCCAGGGAAGATGGCACCCATGGGCCATATAGGACGTAAATTCAACACAGGGACATTGGCAGTCAGCTGTCCCTTCAGCCCTCTCTCTGAAACCACACAATTCAATCTCTTCCTTTATGACTCTGGCATCCCCTGAGCTGCTCTCCCTCTGCCAGAGCTCAGTGTGAGTGCTTTTGATCAAGAGTTTGTCAATGTTCTTTAAAAAGGATGCTTGGGTTTCTAGCAACCTTTCATCTCACTTGGGAAGATGGAGTTGTTGCTGATTTTCACAGCTAGATATTATATGAGTTCCTCCTCCTGGCACTGGTGCTTCAGGCTGGGGAGCCAATATGAGGCTGAGACCCCTCACTTTTCAGGGTTAACTCTGCAGCTGAGATATTACTCTGGACTCTCAACTACCTCACATGGTTGTGTAGCCATCCCTTTCCACATCTCTGCCCCTCCTACCAGTCTTAATGCAATTTCTTATGTATTTCCTTAGTTATACAACTCCTGTTCAGCTGGTATTCAAATGGTTATCCAAGTTGATTATTCTATAATTTAGTTGTAATTTCAATATGGTCATGGGAGGTGGTGAGTACAGCTTCCATCTACTCTGCCATCTTGAATGGGAATCTAAGTATGAGCACTGCTAAGCTGAGGTGACCAGACCAAGTTTTGTGAAAGAAGTGATATTCAAATTTGCCTTGTAAGCTACCTCACTTTCCCAGAATTAATTCTAAAACTTTCTTATTTTTATCTATATGGGCTTCAGCCATGGCCATCAATTGCCAATAACTTTTGGCCTCCCTTAAATTAATTACTCTAAGATTTCTTTAGATGCTACTTTCCTTTTATATATATATGTTCATTTATTCATTCAACAAACATAATTTTAAGAATCATAATGGCCTTAGGAGATGGAAACGTAACCCATACCACTACCACCTCCACCACTACCACAACTCATTCCTAGTGCCAAAGTTCTTATAGGTCATTGAGGAACACTAAAACCTTCCCCCTCCTACTTTTTCCCCCATTGGTGCTTATAACATAGAATGTGGCAAGAACTATGAAATAGGTAAATGCAGTGTACTTTGAGTTCACTTAAAAGGCCATAAAATCCTTACAGAAAAAAGTGATATCTAGGTATAGACCTAAAAGAAGAGTGAGGATTGAATGGCTAAATGGGGCTGGAAAAGCAAGAGTATCAAGAGGGTTCAGAAAATTTTGTCTAAATTATAGGTAAAAGGGTAACCTAGTCCATCTCTATGGTATAGGTTCAGTAATTTTGGAGTTTTGGAAATCTGAATTTCTCTGCATGGTCAGACACTTCTATCGGAACCCAGGTCTTATTGAGATCTCTGTAGTTTCAAAGGAGTGTGGGGAGAATGGGAAAACTTAAAGAACAGTCAAGTATTTTATTCTGTAATGGGAAAGAAGAATATTTGTGTGAAAGGTAACAGTAAATTATTAGATGTACGGTCTTTCATGAGCAAAAGTCTTTTATCCCAGAATGAGAGAGGTGAAAATAAAGATTTGTACACTTTTGTTCTCTTAGAGGGTGAAGCCACAGTAATTACAGGAATAGTTTAATTATAATTTTTTTTCATTTAAATAGAGAACCCTGAGAGTTTGTGAATCTTAGTGCAAAAATATATCTTTAAACAGGGTAAATGATCTAATTTAGGAATCAGTTTTAATCTAAATTAGTTATTGGTTTCTGTGTCTGAGACAGTGTGCTAAGTTCACCATAAAATTTTCTCTTCCTGTATACTCTAGCAGACTACATTTCTTAACTTTCCTGAGGTCAGATTAAGAACAAGTTTCTTGTGACTGAATTTTGGCCAATGGGATGTGAGCAGAAGAGATATAAACTACTTCTATGCTTGGTCTTTAAAAATATCTCATATAGGTCCTGGTCAGTGTGGCTCAGTTGGTTGGAGCATTGTTCTGTAACCAAAAGGTTGTGGGTTTGACTCCCAGTCAGGGCCCATACCTACGTTGTGGTTTTGATCTCTGATCAGAGCACATATGGAAGGCAACCAATAGATATTTCTCTCTCTTTCCCTTCTCTCCCCCTAAAGGCAATGGAAAAATGCCCTTGGTTGAGGGTTAAAAAAATATAGATAAAAATATCTCACCTACTTTGTTTCCTTTTCTCTTTTTATGGTGAATCTATAAGATAATATTATACTGAATCTGGAAGACATTATACTTTTTGCTCCTAAAAAGCAGAAGCAACTTGAATCCTTGAATCATGGCTTGGAAGAACCACTGAGTAAAGCCAACATACATTAGACTGTAACATGAGCAAAAAGCAAAATGTTTGTTATGTTAAGCCACTCATGTCACAGGGGTTCTTTGTTATTGAGGCATAACCTGATTTAGTCTTACAAATATACTCCTCCTCCTAGAGGTCTTTGCATGCTTTCCTTTGGATGTTGTGAGTGGTTTGTGAAAATAGGTCTTGATAACTCATTTGTCATAGGAAGTGAGGCAGCAGAAATCAAGAAAAGCTTTTGTGTTTTTTGGGTTGTATATGTAAAATGGTGTATTAAGATGGAATTTTTCAAGATAGGCCAATGGAGAAAAGTAGGTTTGAGGATTAAACTTATGAAATTAATATGGGACATGTTATGCTAGAAGGATATTTAGCTTCACATCATAGATGACCTTATAAATATTCTTGAGGGAAAATCTCTTGTCTTCTAAGTTTAATACCCTAAAATATCTAGGATCTATATATCATTTACACTATATTTGTTGATGGGTTCATTCCTTCACTGGGCCAGCTGAATTCTGGAGAAAATTTTCTCACCCCTTGAGTCAATAAATTCCTCTGAGAGCTCTGAAGATTCTTATTCCTTTTGTGCCTGGAATTGCCTTGAGCTGTCTACATACTCAAAAGAAGTAACTTGTTTAAATCACAATAGCATATTTATGCTGCTTCTTTTCTTGGCTCCCCTCCCCCCAGATCTACATTTTCCTGAACTCTTTTGTGCAGCATGCACTTGTTCTTTGTAATGATATTTCTCATTAGGTTGATTTTAAAAGCCAACACCAAATGTCAAATCCAAGTTTGTTGCACAAGCAGGTTGGAAGGTCAAAATGATCTCCACAAGATGCATACCAGCAGCTAACTCCATTTTTCATTTCCCCAAGTGACTTTTCTTGTGAAATATGGTTTTCCTATCTTCCCATGCTTTTCCCTAGTGATCTGCTTTTGTATTTCAAAAAAATAACCAGGAAGAATATTTTAGAAGAGTTATTGCTTTTATTTTTTGTTAAAATCTCTGATTATTCCTTGGTGTTTTTTTCCTAGAAGAGCAGTTTGTATTCAGTGAGTACTAAATTAGTTTTTGTTGACTAGTTTAAAGATCTTGGTTTGAGCTGGAAAAGAATCTAGGATCACCTAATCTAATCCTGTGCATTTATTGATGAGAAAAAGAAATCATAAAGAATGGAAATATTTTGGCCAAGTTTGCATGGCTGATTAGGTGCAAACCTGCTGTTGTTTCTGATGTACTTCTGCTTTAATCATGTGCATAACTCAACAGTTTTATAAAGCCATCATTTATTTCATCTGGGCCTTACAATAACTGTGTGAGGCAGGAAACACAGACATTAGCAACCCTTTTGGTTTTTTAATCAACAATGAAATTGAGGCCCAGAAAAATCAAGTCAAATCCTTGAATTCTCTTACACATTTATTCCACAAATACTGATTGAGCCCCTATTGTGAGCTAGGCACTGCCTTCATTTTGTTCTAAATATGAACAAGACGGACAAAGTCTCTGCCCCACTTTATCAGAAAGAAGAGAGGGAAAATATTATAGTGAATAATAGTCTAAATGAGTGAGCTTGTCTCCTGACACCAATCCAGTGGTGTTTATCTTTACATTTTTGTTAATTAATTAAAAACAAGTAAAATTTCAGATTGATTGGCTAACATCTCTTTTATTAAGGAGAACTAACCCCTTTAAAGAATTTCTTCTGTAAAAAATGCAAAACATTTAAATACAGCAGCAAAAAAGAGGGTTTTAGAGAGTTATATAATTTTATGTGCTCAAGGGAATATGGGGAAACATCAGTACATGTTCCCTTTCCATCTTTGAGATTTATGATTGGTCTGTTACAATAATACTCACAACTGAATGTTGGCGCAAGAAATAGATTTCATTCAGTGGGTAACATTTGAAAAGCCTTAACTTGTGAAATGTAGAAAAGTTCCTGCAGGAAGCTCCAGAAGAATATGCAATGCACAAGAAGGTATTCAGGGAACAGAAAAATAAAATTAAAGGAACCTGCTACCCAATCTGTTTCATTAAATATGAAAATTAAAATGTCTTAACAAAATGCTTTCTCTTCCTCTCTCCTCCCAACAAACAAAAGCCTTGGTAGGCAGCCTGAAATTGCTCATCAAGGAAAAAGACCAGGCTCAGATGCTAAATGGCTTCTTTTGAATGAAGCAATTAATGCTAAAAGGAACATGTTGTCTCCACAGCATTTATAAGGTAAAACATTCATTGTACTTCCTGGCAATCTATCAAGCCACTCCTTGGCCTAAGTCAGTGGAGAAATGGTTTGCTGCATGAGCTCTTGACCTCTGATAATCAGAGAAATTTGGCTGATGATTTGACAGCACTGGTTCTGTTCAGGATGGGGAATGCACATGGGAACTATACTTCTGGGTCTTTCTCACTCAGACCCTGACTGCTGGCCTTGGCAGGCCCATCAAGGCTGGCCTCACCTCTGTTTACAACACAGAGATGCTACCCTACAATTGTTCAAGTTTTCAAGTGCATTAGAGGAATGCAGCGGAGTATTATCTTAATTGTATTTGTTCTGATCAAATTTTTCAAGACTGTTGCCTTCTTAAAGATCCTTATTGTTCATTTTCTCACTAATTTATGCATTTATTCAGAACATATTAATTAATTAATGAGTTCCCATGTGTCAGAGACAGGGTGGGGAAGGCTCTGGAATACAGACATGGGATAAGACCTGGTGGCTGTCCTCAAGCAGAGCTCAGTCCAGTATAGGGGCAGATAGGTGTGGTGAAGAAGAAATTTTCTGCTACCCTTCTAGCTTCTTTCAGCTTGTCTAACAATTGAATCTCAGTGAAACAAATTAACAAAAAAGATAACCAAGTTTAATTACATTACATATGTATATATGGGAACCCCACATTCATGAGAAGTTCAGAGACAGAAAGGTAAAATGAAGTATATATGGCACCTTGACCCTTTGGTTCACAGGCTGGCGCTCAGTCCACTGAGTCACAGCAGCTAGGGCCTGAGCCAAGGCATGAGGTAAGATGCCCTGGAGCTTCAGAGGGGAGGAAAGCAACTTGCAGGGCAGTGAGGCAAGCAGATGTTCAGTAATTAGTAGTTTCCTCTGCCCGATGGATAGGTCATAAAAAGTTATTTCTGGTGTTAACTCTTAATATGGGAAAGCCCCCAATTTAGATTCTTTAAGGGGGAGGTAAAAATTACCCTTAAGCCTGCAGGGTCTCAATTACCTTCAGCTCAAAATAATCCATATGCCAAAGTGGCACATCCTGGGGAGGTCTATTCTCAACCTTTCACAAGGAAATTCCTTATGATCATAAATCATGGCCGCTTAGAAAAGAGGCAAGTGCAAAGTGCACTGGGATCTCGGAGGGGTGGCAAGAGCTCTCTCTTATACAGTGAACAAAGTGGTGTTTCTTTAACTGGCCTCTGGCTGGGGAAGGCTGGAGTTGGGGTGACTAGGAGGGCTTGGATTACTCTGTGCAACCCTCTCGACCTCCGCCCCTCAAATGGAGCCTTCTTCTTTTACTTCTTTCATATATGTGTATTTCTTATAAAAGTTTTTTAGAACAAAGGGTTTTACTAAAAAAAAAAACCAAACAAACAAACAAAAAAAACAGATAAACTATATAAATGGTCTTTATGAACTCTAATGTTTCAATAAATAATCCTGGCAACAGGAAATGATGCCTTCCCCATTTTTCATATGAGGAAAATATTTATCTTTTTAAATTTTTTCTGATATTTTATTTTATTTTTTATTTTAATTGTTGTCCTTGTACAGTTTCTGTCTTTTACTCCCATCCCAGCCCACCTCCCCAGCCCTCCTCACCTCCCTCCCATTTCCATACCCCCTAGTTTCTGTCCATGTGTTTTTTATACTTATTTCTCTAAACCTTCCCTTTTTCCCCTGAAATTCCCTCCCCTCACTCTTCTGGTGACTGTCAGCCTGTTCTCAATTTCAGTGTCTTTAACCAAAGACACATATTATACTTGTTTGTCTGTTTCGTTGATTAGGTTTCTAAGAAAACTAAAAATGGATCTACCTTTTGACCCAGCAATTACACTGCTAGGATTATATCCCAAAAATCCTGAAACACCAATCCAAAAGAACCTATGCACCCCAATGTTCATAGCAGCACAATTTACAATAGCCAAGTGTTGGAAGCAACCTAGGTGCCTGTCAGTAAATGAATGGATCAAAAAACTGTGGTACATTTACACAATGGAATTCTATGCATCAGAAAGAAAGAAGGAGCTCCTACCCTTCGCCACAGCATGGATGGAACTGGATAGCATTATGCTAAGCGAAATAAGCCAGGTGGTGAAAGACAAATACCATATGATCTCATCTTTAACAGGAAAATATTTATCTTAAGTAAATATTTGATATTTCATGGTCAATGCTAAAAATAGTCATCTGCATCTCTTCCTCCATGAGCTCCATCAGACCAACTGGCACAGAGCAAGGTAAATATTTGTTGAAGGGGTGAACAATGGCAGAGACGAGACCCACATTTGTATAAAATAACCATGTGAGAGAAATTGTAACATTTAGCTTGTTATCATGAAAAAAAATTTTCTACCTAAGCAGTAGTAGATTCTACAATCAGATCCTAAGTGATTCACTTTAATTCAGTTTAGTAGGTGACCTTTCAGGAACCCGCCCACACTAGTGTGCTTACACTTTTGTTTTCCAGTGTTGGATGGTAAGGGTAGATTTTACTCACTAAATTACTTTCTACGTAATTACATAAAGATGTCTGCTTAATGGGTGAATCTCACAGAAATTATGCTGGGCACAGAGGAGTACAAACTTTGATTCCTTTTAAATTACATTTTAGAACAGGCAAAACTAATGCACAATGAATAAAACAGAGCACCGGTTGCTTGGGGAAGGGATGGGTTGACTCTGAATGAATATGGGAGAACTCTCTAGGGTGGTAGAAGTGTCTTATATCTGAATCGGATGGGTGTATCCATTAATAAAATCATACAGTTAAGAAAAAAGAAAAGTCTGTTTATATTCAGACAATAGGTGTTATTCTTTTCATATCAATGTGGCATAATGAGGAGAAACCATTCCAGAGTCAGAAACAACAGTTCAAATGCTTGCTCTGCTACATACAAGCTGTGTAATGCTGGACAGTTTCTTTCCTTCTCTTGGCCTCTGTTTGCTCAGGTGTGAAGTAGGGGTACTAATCCCTGCTGACCTCCTCTTACTGTTTTTGAGGATCAAAAGAAATGATATAATTGATAGTGTACAGTGAACTATAAATTGCCATATAAATGAAGGTGCTTATTATTCATTGAGCCCTGCATCTTCAGATAATATGATCTTTTTCCAGGGTTGCTTATTTATAGTTGATTAATTCCTGCCCCCTTCCCACCATACCTGCTTTTTGAGGTACACAGAGGTGGAAAACTGGCAAAGAAATAAAAAGCCATAGCTTTCTTGTAAACAATTCCTCTCCCACTTAGTCCTTCTTTGGTCCCCCTATTCATATGTCTTTTTTAATTTTAATTTAATTTAATTTTATTTTATTTTATTTCATTTCATTTCATTTCATTTTAATTGTTGCTCTTATACAGTTATCTCCCTTTTACTCATATGTCTTCTTAATCACAAGCCACGAATGAAGCAACACCTTCCAGCCCCACATTAGGATTCTGCCAGCTTGGCAGCCTCAGGTCTCAGAGAACATCCCCCTCCTTGGCAGACTTTTTTTTTTTGTTCAGTGAGAGATTCCATCACTTGTTCAGAAAATGGACCTTCTGTTTTGTTTTGTTTCTATTTTGTTTTATTTTTAAAAATGTCTTTAGTGATCAGCAAAGTGCTTCTGCAAGAGCATTGCCCTGGTGGCATTCCATCTTTATCGTCTTCTATCAGATTAACTGTCTGGACAAAGCATGAAGTGGATTTCTCGCTGCCACGTGATAAGCACTGCTGATGCCTGGAACAGAGCTCGGTTCTTTCCCTTGGTTCATAGTGTCATTATAGACAATCAAGATTCTGGAAGCAGGTCTTTGCTGGCAATTTTCATTTGGGGGATGGTGCATGAGACAGAGGAAAGTCCATTTTGGACTATGAGCTGCTGACATGGGGAAAACTCCTTGTTTCAGATAAAATAAGGCAATTTCACTCAGAAGACACATTGAGGGTATACGTATACTCTTACAAGGTGGCATGACCTTCTTGTAGTATTAAAAGAAAAATCGGCTTTCAGACAGAACTGGATGGTTATGCTTCTTTCTTTATTTGGGGATCTGGTCACAGAAGCAGACAACTGGCTTGACTCTTAGTTTTGCCATTTATTAGCTGGATGACAAGAGGTCTGATGTACATTTACTTATAAAGTAGGAATAAAAATACCTGCCTTATCATCCCATAGTGTGTTGTGAGGATTAAGGGACAATTTCTTTATGTACATGATGCTTTCTGATTTTAAAACATTTTCACAAGAGAAGTGGGAAGTATGCAGTTAAGAACATGAGCTTAGGGGGCAGCAATATGTGTCCGAATCCCACTCTGGTTACTTTCTAGCTCTGTGACCTTGTACAGTTTGCTTAAACTTAGCATAGGTTTCCTCATTGTCCAAATGGGAATTGTAATATAAAAGTTAGAGGGCTGTTAGAAAGATTTAATGTTACATGTGAAGTGCTTGGTATCTGGCATGTGGCATGCACTTTATAACTGGTTGCTGGTTATATCTTACCTGCTTTCTACCAACTATGAGGAAAGAGGAGCAACTCTTACTCACAGGATTTCCACTGTGAAAGAGCTGGTGACCGCAGGCCCACAGAGATGAAGGGTTACTCTAGTTAAATCTAGCAGGAAGTTCCTGTAAAGCCGCATATGCACTTGTGGCTACTGTTGGTTAGAATAAAACTGAATCTTCTTTTGGAGTTAGCAAACACCCTTCCTGAAGATGACTTGGGGGACAAGATGCCGCAAGAGTTCATGCTTTTGATTCACAGAATTGCTGTTACTGCTAGCTCAGTGGAGTGGAGTCCTTAGAGTCTGAGATGTCTCCTATAGCAGTTCTTTGCTTTTAAGGTTTCTGACACACCTCCAAGGTGGGGAGAAGGAAACAAGGGCATGTCAACCAAAAAGGAAAATGTGATACCCACAGTAAGTTGTTTTCATAGCTTGGAAGGTGCTGGTAGCACAAGACCATTCCTCACATGCCTGCTCCGTCAGGTATCGGGTCCTGCAGGGCAGAATGTCAGACCTGGGAGGGGCTTAGAAATCACCTAGGCAATCATATATGTGAATAAACAGAAGCCATTGACCAATGTTAAAACTGTACCTGCAACCATTTGCACTGTTACCAATGTGCCATGTTAGTGGTTAATTTGATCCTCTCATCTCCCAACACGGAAAGTCTCACCTTTGCTTTGGAGGTGCTGTAGGAAATCTTGACATATGCATGACACAGTCTTTGCCCTCAAAGCCAAAAAAGGAGATAAAACGTGGACACATGACTATAACCGGAGGTAAAGATCTTATTCCTTTTCAAAATAATGTGGAGAATCAGAGAAAAATAAGCCATAGCTTGTTTGGAGAATTAGATGGGAAACTCACGAAAAAGTGGCCTTCACATAGAGCCTCGATGGTCAGATGCTATGGAAAAGAAATAAGTAGGTGCAATGAGTGACCAGAAAAAAAGATGATCACTTCTTTATGAGCTAGAGAGAGTCTAAGTTCTTTGCCTTTCCTCAGCCTCAGTTTCTCAGGAAAGTGAAAACAGGCCCACTTTCCCTCTGCGGTTAGCTGATATACATGCAAGTGTTCTGCTCAAACGCTTCCTCTTTCTTTTCTTCTTACCGCATCCCCAAAACCATACCACGGGGCCTGAGAGGTGTTCTATCTGCTGGACTTTGGTGGTTCTTCTTTCTCCCTGTGGATTAAAAATCTGCATAAGACACATCACTGGGTGGTTATCAGAGGTAGCTAATAAAAATACCCTAACAATTTTAAACTAAGTTTTGCACAGTTGAAAGTCAGAAAGGGGAAATTCCTTTGAGTTACACATTCCCCATGAACTCACTTTGCCAGAGTCAGAGTCCTGTTATTGACTCACCTTCATCTGTCTCCCCTGACACATGGGCTGCCATAGTGTTTCAGAGGAATCCTGGTCCCAGGGGGCTCTCAGATCTGAGAGCATCAGCTTGTGTAAAAAGTGGCTGCAAAGGGAAGGATGGGGTGTCAAATAAAGGCACAGAGTGTTGGAAGTTAGGTGGAGGTAGGATTGCCAGATTTAATAAATAAAAATACAGAATACCCAGATAAACAAAATACAGAATTTCAGATAAACAAAAATATGATTTTAATATGTCTCAAATATTACATGGGACATTCTTATACTAAACATTATTGTTATCTGAAATTCAAATTTAACTGAATATACTATATATCCTAGGTGGATGGGGCAGGAAGGCCAGCAGTAAAATAGTAGTAAAAATAATGTTTTTTTAAAAATGAGTCTACAATTTTAAAAATACCTCAGGTGTCTTATTTTATTTTGACCTCACATTAACAAGAGATAAGTGCTCTTCCTCTAACTTTGGAGACGATAAAAGGTGAGGCTCAGAGAGGTTAAGTGACCTGCCTATAGACATGCCGTGGATGGTGGCAGCATTAATCACTTGAGCTCAGTTATTTTATTTTAAACTTATTTTGAGATAAGTTTATGAAAAATCACAAAAATCAAGCAGAGCATTCCTATAAATCCTCCATCCAACCCCCCTAATATTAACATCTTATATAATTATAGAACAATATTGAAACTAAAAAAATAACCTTGGTATAGAACTAGCCATTAAAGTACAGACTTTATGAAGATTTCTCCGGTTTTTCCAATGATGTCCTTTTTCTTTCTCAGGATCCAGTTCTGATTCCCACATTACTGTCAGTTGTCATGTCTCCTTAAATTTCACCATCTGGAACAGTTCCTCACAGTTTTTCCTTGTCTTTCATGATCTTAACACTTTTGAAGAGTACTGATGAGTTGTTTTATAGAATGTCCTTCAGTTCCAGCTTGTCTGATGTTTTCCTGTAATTATTGAAGGCATTGGGGAGGCTACCACAGAGACAATGTGTCATTCTCGGGATGTATCAGATGATGCTGATATGCACTATTGGTGAAATTAATCCTGATCATTGGTCAGGATGGCATCTGCTGGGTTTCTCCCCTGTAAATGCACTACTTTTCCTTTGTGATTATAAAACATTATAAGAGGCAATTCTTTGAAACTTTACAAATATCCTGTTGCTACTAATATTCTACTCACTATTTTTAGCATCTATTGTTGGACCTTGCTCACTGTTATGATTATTATGGTATTCTAGTTATTTTCTATTTTTCTCATTCCTTCCACATGTATTAATTGGTATTCTTCTGTTGGAAATAGTTATAGCTTCACTTCCATTTACAATCACTTATTGTAATTTAAAGCTTATTGTTCTTTTTTGCTAAAACACAGGTGAAGAAGAAAGTAAGAGTTTGGGTTGCTGTAAAGGTGTGATTGTTTCAGGTGGGCAGAGGAAAGGGGATAGGAATAATTTGTTCATTTCCCAAGTATTGATCAAACATATATTTCTGTGCAAAGCATTGTATGAGGAACTGTGAAAAAAAGAAAAACATAAAAACAAATCCCAAGATGGTTCATAAATCAAAGATTTATACTTAAGGCTCTCTTTATAAAAGGGATAATGAAACTTCTCAACTGAATATTGAACTGATAAATGATGGCGTTGATGATTGTGGCCTGGACAAGTGCATCATAATGGGGTTATCAAGCCCTCACTGCGAGGTCAGTGACTGTGTGGTGTAGAACATCCCCAACCAGATGGCCATGATACATGTGAGATCCTGATGCTTCAGTCCATAGGGTTACAAGTATCATAGCCTCCTTCTCCTCATTCATAGAGAGAAGGACTCAACTAGAAGACAACTGTTTGAGTGCATTTGGGACTCATAACTTCCTTCCTCCCTGGAAGAGATTATGAGACTTTAGAGAATTCAAGCATTACTTCTCATTAGGAAATTGGGAATTAATCTATACATAGTACCTGGAAAAGTTAAACTTCTCTTCTTGGTGCATTTTTTCTTAACAGGTGACTGCAACAGACAATACAAGTATAATCCCAATGACCAAATATCATGAGAGGATGAAGTACTGGCATGGTCAAAGGAATCTCAAACTCTTGCCTATTATTTTAACCAGTAGGCAGTAAAGCAAAAAGACAGCTTTAAGGGGAACACTAATTGTCCCTTTGTATCGTGTGTAATGAGATTCAACTAGGGGCAAATGTAGATTCTCCTTGTGTGGATCAGTGGTTTACTAGCTTTCCTCCAATGAAGGAATCATTTGCATATTCAGGCAGCATGTAATTGCTTAGGGCAGCCCCTTGAGGAAGGCTGGTGTGAAGAGAACTTAGCTCCATGGCACTAACACCACTAAGAAAAAAAGAAATCTTCCAAACAGTAGAGTGTATTCAAACTACAACAGTCTTTCATTAACTTTCCTACTCAAATGTGGGTAAGTTTGTGATGCGGGTAATAGCCTGTATTTTACAGATGAGGAAATGAGATTCATTTAATCATGCCATTTTTACTAATAATGGTGGATCTAGATCTTGGACGTAAATGCTCTGATTCTGGAGGGTGATTTTCACCTTAAGCTATATTGCCTCTGGTAGGTGATAGTTCTAACATTTTTTATGACTGTAAGTAGAGTGGTCATATGTCCCACTTTGCCCAGGACAGTTCAGATTTATGTTTTTTGTCACAGCATAATTATCATCAGTATAAGTTTCTACTCTAAAAAAATGCCCTGTTTCGCACCTGAAAACCTATGATTACCTTATTTATAGGAAGACTAAGAGACATTCCAACTTGGGCTGCATTCAATCTTTAAACTTATGTTAAGGAAATCACTAATAAATCAGCTAAATGTTAAGACATAATTATGTTATTTAAATATACTATAATGCATTCTGATGTTGGAATGGTATGCAGATATATAACACACACACATGTACACACATGTATATATACCATATTGAATGACCTGGTAAAACAGCTCTCAAAAAAGGCAAAATTATAATAATTTGCTCCTAATTGTATATTCAAGTGATTACATCTAGGTAATGAGATTGCAGATTGTTTTTTAAAACTATGTTTCTGGATTCCAAGTAGTCTACAATGAGCATGTGAAAAATTTATAATCAAAAAAATGTCTTTAAAATCCCTCACTTAGAATTATAGGGTCTCTATTAACATGAGAATACAAAAATTGCTATCTTGGAGAAAAGACTCCATTGATAAGAGTCTAACAACATAATAATTTTTCTCACAAGTGGAACAGAGCTTTATATTATCAAGAACTTTTTGACCATATTTTCTTATTTAAACTTTAGAAGAACACTTCTAGTCATAAGCTTATTCCATATTTTGCAGGTGAAGCCAAAATGCAGACATACAGTGGATGAGGCAGATCTGTGACTCTGAGGCTGTCCTAGTTAAGACCCTCTACCACAGCCTCTTATACTAATCCTGTAATGGTTTTCAAAACTGACAGTGAGACACTGAGCTTATGATGGGAGGCTAAATCCTTTGCTCATGTTGCTAGTCTTTCATCTTGAGCATAGGGAAAGGCGAGCCCAACGCTGCCACATTGTCATCAGGACAGTAGGAGAAGGTTTTTCTCTATTTAAGTAGCAATTTAGTCAGCTGTTACATTTAATCTCAAACCATTCCAAAGAACACTGACTACAACTTAGAGTCTTAGGTTCCAAGTATGCATGTGTTGTGACTGCGCCTGCCATGTGATTTATGGCGACTTGCTTTTCCCCTCTGGCTCTGGGTTTCTCCAGCTGCAGAATGAAAACGTGTAGCCAGATCATCTCTATGGTTCTCTCGGCTCTGACAGTATGTGATTTCAGGCTTCTGAGCTTCTAGGGGAAAGAGTGCATTCCAAGGCTGTGTCCCAGAAGCACCCTGTCTAACTTGGGCTCTACTTTTCTTTGCATTTGGAAAAAGCCCAAAGAAAAGGTCATTTTTGCAGACATCTTGAGGTTGTGCTCCAATGTCCTCATTAAATAACAGGAGCCCAGACTGGCAGGCTCAGGGGAATATTCAATCAAGGAGAAAAAGGCCAAGTCATTACCGGAACCCTATCATCAGAGCTGTAAACACAAGCATTTATTCGTGGGCTTTAGCTGAAAGCGTGTTCAATTGTGCTCTCTCTTTTTTTATACAGGATCCACTTGTCAAATGTGTGTGACCATTCTGATAAGTTACCAGAGGAGGGAAGGGAGAAAGAAAGAAAGAAAATTATAACTGTAAATAGACTTTGAACATAGAAAGATCAAAATAGACAGCCTCTGGCCTCACTGGATGAGTCACTGCTGCTGCCCAGACCTCAAAAACAAGCGTGGCTTCTCTACTTAGCAGCAGTCTTCCTGTCTGGAAAGGAAACACAGCTCTGATTGGAGATACTGGCCATTTTTCAGACTTCAAAGCAACTGAACAGACAAGATGGGGAATAGGTAAAACAATTATTCCAAGTGTTTTTCTGGAGAACCAGCTACTATTCAACTCTAATGTGAACTTGTCTGGAAATGCTTTCATCTTTAGCCAATGCTGGTTGTTTTTTTATTATTATTTTTATTATTTTTATAGTGGTCTTCACCTCTGGTGTAGGGCATGTATTTAATATTCCTCAAATAATATACATTGTTTTTCTGACTGAGACTTGGTTTCCAGTCACTGGGCTGAGCGCTGTGGAGGATGGAGTGATGAATTGACATAAGGATCATCTAATGAGGAAGTGAGACAAGCACATGCATCATAATATTAGGGAAAAAATGTAATGGAAACAGGAAAAGCATGAGACCATTAGGGTGCATAGATGCAGAGGTGGACCTCGACAAATGTTCTACCAGCTTGAGAGACCAGTGTGAAGCAAGGCCTATGTGTATTCAGGATTTAGCAATGAGTCCAGGTTTAGCTGGGTGTGGAGTGGACAAGCAAGTGAGTAGAATAAATAAACCTCAGAAGAGAGATTGGGACCAGACCTGGAAGGGATTTGAATGCCAGGATGAAGATTTTTGAGCTTTGTTCAGTAAGCTGTGAGGATGGGGCAGGCAGAAGTACTGGTAGTTACTCTATGGGAAGATAATGCCAACTGTGAGGAGGAAAAGATGAAGGAGAAGAAAGATCCAAAAAGGTCAGTTAGGAGACTGTTGTCACAGCTCAGGAAAGAAAGAAATTATGGTTCCTATGGCATAATAAGAGATATATGTTTTGTCATTGCCCATGGTTCTTGGCATGGAGCTCCTGAAATCATTACAATTCCTTAAGTGAAAGGCATGATAAGAGCATCTTTTAATCTCTGCCACAGAGCTCTTAAATCCCTTGGGATTCCTTGGGTGATAGGGATGTCTTTTTTTTTTCCCCCTAATGAGATAACTGGGGACTTCTCGATTCCAGGGCAAGTCACCAGAAAGATCAAGGTATGATTGGAAGGTTGGAAATTTCAGCTCATCTCCATCTGGAGAGAGGAGAGGAGAAAGAGACTGGAGCCTGTGTCACCTATGGACAGTGATTTAATCAATCATGCCAAAGTAATAAAACCTCTGTCACAATCGCTAAGCAATGGGGTTCGGTACCATAGTGAGGTACTGAGAGGTAGTGTGCTCAGAGGACATGGGAGCTCCATGCTCCTTCCCCTGTATGTTGCCCTCTGTATTTTGTCCATCTGGCTTTTCCTGACTTGTATTTTTCATAAGAAACCAGTAAGAGTAACTAAAGTGTTTTCCTGAGTCCTGTGAGTTGTTCTATCAAATTAACAAAGTTGAGGAGAGGACTGTTGGAACCCCATGAATTTAAAACCAGTTGGTCAGAAGTATAGGTGGCAAGATGGGCCTCTGGAGTAGGGGTGGTCTTGTGGAAACCAGTTCTGAACCTGTGGGGTCTGCACTAACTCTGAGGACTTAGTGTTAGAGGGTTGGAGAATTTGTTGGTGTGGGAGACCCTCCCAATACATTTGGTGTCAGAAGTTTTGTGAATAAAAACAGCTGACTGTCCCCCACCTAGAACATTTCTGCTGGGATTAGAGAGGAGAGGATGAAGTTATTATGTCTGAATTTCTAATCGAGTCAGTAAGGATACCAATATTAAAACATTCACAATCACAAAATGGCTTAGTGTCTGTTAAAGTTATTGAGCTGAGGGCCCAGGTAGACTCAGCTGTGGCCAACTCAGCTGGACACAAACAAAAGCAGATTGCCCACTTGATAGAGAAATTTGGGGCAACTACTTTTAGCGGGCACACTCACACTGCAGGCTGTATTTGCTGCTTGGGGTTCTGAATTCCATAGGTTGGCCACTCAACCACATACTCTTTCCAGTCTGCCACTCCTTCCTAACAGTGCTCCCAGCTCTTGGCCTTTAAAAGGCAGTGGTGCTTGGAAGGAAGAGGACCCACCTATCTATACGTTGGCTCCACACTTCTGCCTGTCTGACCTGGGGTAAATCACCTGCCCTGTCTGGGCCTTGGTTTCCTAGCTGCAAAGTGAGCATGTTATATTACTCAGTGTCCAGGGCCTCTTGCAGCTCTAACAGTTGAGGATGTATATTTAGAACAAGCAGTTTCCATCACTAACATTTTCTTTCACAAAACCAACCCATCTCATTGAGCACTCCTGACAGCCCCCGGGAATAAGCAGTGCAAGTATCATTATTTAAACACACTTTAACAAATGTGTAAATAGAGGCATAGAAACATAGAAGAGGGAAGTAATATTCACAAGGACATACAGTGATTTAATTATATATCCAGGACTAGATCAGGACATACAGTGATTTATTGACATAGTCAGGACTAGATCCTCAGCCACCTGATTCCCAGCCCAAGTGCTCTCTCCACTCTCCCAGGCTGCACCGACACCTAGGAAGGGTCATTGAAGTACATTTCAAGGAACATGATTGTTCATAAATACCCTGCATGTTCATTGTTTCTCCTCAATGTGTCCAGGTCAAAGAAAGGGAACCATTTTACCAGGATCACTGCAAAGTTTTACTCCTGAAAGGCATTTCTTTAAAAACCACCTCCTTTCTTTGGGATGTAGCTACATCAAGCTCCCATTTGTAGCCATTAGTTCCATGATCAGCTGCAAGAGGTTATGCACTTGTATGTACTCAGCAGGCAGAGGCTGGACCATCTATCTTCATTAGTGTGGGTCCCTCTGGAGACCATGTAAGGGCAGAAAGGGACCATGGAGCTTATCTAATCCACTGCCTTGTCTAGTGCTCAGTCATTTCTATAACATTTATAATGGTGATCCACCATCTTCTTGAACTACAACATCACTTCTGGAACCTAGAGCTATATTGTCAGCCATCTGTTGACATCTTCACATAATTGCCTCACAGTCAGTTCACATTTGATACACTAAAGCAAAACCTGTATTATCTTCCCCAAATACTTCCCTTTTCTTCTTACATTGCGTTGCCACCAATTCACTCCAACAAGCTACAACCTGGTCTTTTAAACCTGTTCTTCTGCATTTAGAAAATCTGATTGTGCTCCCCTGAACCCTCTCACATGCATCCTCTTTTGTACTCATGTCCACTGCCCCCCTTCAGGCTCTTCACCACATTCTCTGACTGACCTTGTAGCCTCCTGACTGTTAGGCACACATGCATTTTACATTTCTAAATAGGAATATAGGATGCCTTTTCCCACACTTATTGACCATAGAACATTTTTGTTTCCAGAGCATCTTCTGAGAAATGCTAATCTAGCCATTCCAGATGAAGTATAGTCTATAATCATTGTCACATCTGTCCACCCCTCTTTGTCACTGCATTTGTTATTTCCTCTGCTCAGAATACCCTTCTTCCTGACTCTTGGCATCTGGGGAAATCCCACGCAGGTTTCACAACCCAATTCCAGTGCCTCCTACTCTCCGAAGTCCCAGCAGAGTCCCCAAACTCTTAGGGGACTGAGTACTTTTGTCTATTAAAACATTTAAGTTATATTCTATATGTGTGTGTTTGTTTCAAGCATTTTAAGGGCTGGAGCTATATTCTACTTAGCTTTCTGTCACAAGTCTAAGAATGGTGATTCTGTCCTTTTTCACTTTCTTTAACATTGATAGAGTAACTTACGATTCATGCTTGATGAACTAGATGCAATAAGCAAGCTCACAGTTCTAATACAGAGGTCTCCAGCCCCTTTGTCTCCCCCACTGCCTGTGCCTAAATGGGAACCACTGGGGGTTATGCTGGGAACATTGGAGAGGAAGATGGGACAAATGTACTGGCAATCATAGTACAAGATCTTTATGGGAGAAGATGTCTGGAAAAGGAGAGCCACTTTTAGAGAGCACATATTAGGAAAGATTCCTGAAGCTTTGGTATCAACATTTTACATTTACTGAGAACTCCATCTGTGAAGGACATTGGGTTAGGGCAATGGAAACATATGAACCCTCCAGGAGCTTCTGGTTTATAATTGGATTGCTTATGACTCCTGGTTCCCATGAAGAGAAGACTACCCCGCTAGCTGAGCTATAAAGAGAAATTTATTTCAAGGTTGTGGGGTGTCAGAATCCAAGGGCAAGTAGCTAGATCTTGAACTGAGCTAGACCATGAGATGGGGAGCTACAGGAAATCCAACAAGTGGTTTTGCTTTTGTCCTTAACTGTCTCTATGTATCTGTTCATTTTTCATTCTTGCTATAGGTCAGCATTCTTAGTGATTCCAGCTATGTATGATTCAGAAGGCTGTGCTAGGCATGTGGCTGACACTGAATATCACCTTTAGCCTAGTTACCTTAGACACATCATTTCTCTCATTCTCCCACTTATGAGATGAATTGTTTGACCTGTTCAAATCTGGGGTGGTCTATTTTGACAAGTTCTGTCTTAAGTCATTTTTCATACTTGATGGAATTATAAATAAAAATAAAACACATGAGGAAGTAATGACTTCTCAGGAAAATTCACATCCAACTCTGGATTCCAATGACCTTGGCCAGACAATAAAAGCTGTTTTGTTATAACGAGTGAGCACAAGATTCCTCTCTGATGTGTAACTCTTTTCAACCTAGGAATATTCCAGGCCTTTCTAACACCACTGCCTTCATTCTCTCCTTATTTCTGTTAGGGCAGCAATTACCCCTCTACCCTGTCTCCCATTTGAATTGCAACCCTGGGCTACCCCAAGAATATATGTATATTTGAGATATATTTGCCAAAGTATCTTCCAATAGCTTACCATAGCTAAGTAACTTCAGTTTTGGACAGTCCATACATTCCCCATCTGTTCAATAATAATACCTTTCTGTGTATACCACTATAGGACTTACAAAGTGTTTTTACATCTATTACCTTAATTTGATCTCCACAGCAGTCAGTCACTCAACAATATTTCACTCAATCAGTCACTCAACCATTTTTATTTAGGGCCCACAACATAGCAGGAACTGGGGCAGGTGCAGGGGTTCAGTATTGAGCAAAATGGACATGATCCCTGCTCTGATGGAGTGACAGTCTAGAGGGGCAGAGTTCATATTTTTGTTTCTATTTTAAAGACAGAGACTAAGGTGAAATGATTTGTCCCACATAGGTGGTAGAACTAGGACTCACATGAACTCTCCATTTGCAACGCAGTGTCTAATTTTTGCCATCGTTCTGCCTCACTGTCATTGGATAATCCCTGAACATTCTCTAGGAGTTAACTGGAAAAAAAAATGCCAATGAGGATGTCAGGATGGCAAATAGAGAAGCTCAAAGTGTCAAATATACGAAAGTAAGGAAATAAACCAGGTTCTGAAAACTCTAGAATTGGGGGAAGGAAATAGATCCCAAACCCAAACGGGAAGGACAGAACGGTAGCAGCCACTGGCAAACAAAACCAAAAACCATTTTTCCGTAAAAACTGGAACCCAGCAGGGTGTCCTTAAGTTGTACAAAGCCATGTGTGATGTGAGCATGGTGGTCCCACTGTGAACAGAACTGTACATTTGTATCTTTCAAGCAACAGTTCTGATTGAGTGGCCGGGCTGGACTCAGAAGTGAACAGGCCACAGCTTTGCTCCTTGCCTGTTGAAGGATGATCAATAGGGGTCCCAGTGGGGTGGCAAGGAAGAATGGGGTGAGCAGGGAGAGGGAGGAGGCCTTCATTCACCGGGGCGTCCACCATGCTCACAACGTGTTGTGCCAGCCCTTCTCAGGCCAGCACCCCCCCTCCTCTCATCTCTGTGTGTATCAAGGACAGGCTTTGGATGATAGATGGGTAGGAAAGAAGTTGTGTTTTTTTTCCCCCTGACTTGTGAAATAAGAGATCTTCTAAACTTCAAAAGTCATTTACATGTACCTCTGTGCCCCTCTATCTTTAAGCTGGGAAATATTTTTCACTCACTTCATAGTTCAGGGCACCTAATCCCAAAGACAGTGTATGAAAACAGAGGCAAAAGACAAAGACAGCACTTTCTCAGACATTCATTAAGGGTTTGAATGAGACAGGGACCCTGGCTCAAGAGGAGGGAGACATGTAAATCACAATTCAATTATAATCAAATAAAGAGGCATGTGCACATTTTGTGAAAGCCCAGAGGAGAAAACAATGAACTCCATCAGAGGTGGGGGCTTTAGAGCTGGACCTCGGAGGTAGGAATTTTCTCAATGAAAAGTGCAGTTGGAGTTGAAAAAAGTGGGAAGCAGGGGGAAAAATCACCATGTGAGCCACAGCTTGGAAGTATGAAAGTGCATGACGTCTCAGGAGTGTTTGATGAGGTACTGATTGTGTTTCTGATAACAACATACTTTGTGGAGTGAGATAAAATAGGTGATTGTTTGGTTTTTAAGGTAGCTAGCTATTTTTTTACCACCAACTGACTAACCTCAGTAGCTTAAAAGAGTAGACTTTGATTTCTCACTCACTTCATAGCCCAATGCAGGTTGGCAGGGGGCTATGCTCCAGATAGTTATTGAGGGCCCCAAATTCCTTCCACTCTGGGGCTCTGCCCTCTCATAGATCTTTGAGTCTTTGCCACTCAGCTTGTGGATGGAGAAAGAGAATGAGGATGGATCATGTACACATAGTTTAAAGGTAAGGCTAAAAAGTTGTGTACTTCACTCCTACTAATATTTCTTTGGCCGGAACTTAGCCACATGGCCACACATAACTGCAAAATGTCCTGAGGTGCAGAGGGTAAGGAGAGAACATATATTCTTCAGCAGAACATTCTCTACCCTATTTTGGAGTCTGGACAACAGGAGGGTGGAAAAAATAAGAGTGCTGTGCATGCCTGCCGAGGCCTGATGAAGCCTCCTAGCTTCGCGAGGGGGGAAATGTGTGGTGAAGGAATCAGGGTGAGATCTGCGTGAGAGGGGCCTATAGCCAGACTCTCGAGAAGAAAGAAGATGAAAGATGCTTGTATCAATACAGAAAATTTCTGCTTCAGCCATGAGTAAATGGACAAGAAATCTTTTTGGCTGGGCTCTTAAAATGGGAATAAAAAAGAAATGCAACCAAGTAGAGAGCTCCAACATTTCTAGAGTACTCGGTGTTTACTATTCTTAGCTGTGATCTTCACAATACTCTTGGGAGGAGGACCTGGTTGAGAATTATCATTCCCACTTTTAGAAGTGGAGAAACCTATGCTCAGAGGGATTAAATGGCTTACCCAGGGTTGCACAGCAAGCCAGAGAGAGACCTGCCACTCAAACCCATATTGTGTTCCTTCCATTTTTCCACAAATCCTTCTCTGCATGGGGCAGCTGCTGACCCACTCTGGGAAGCTGACCTAGATTCAGTCCTAGACATGAGACCAGGATCCTGGGAGAAATTCTCCTCAGTCACCCGCCCTTCTGCCTGCCTGACTTTTTGAATCAGTGAACCAACTCCTCGTTCAGAGAGTGTACATGTTAGCTGTCAAACAGTGCATGCAACATCTGACAGCCCTAATATCGCTGTTTGTATTATCAGACAATTACCAGCTGAGCTCGTATTCATAATTTGACTAACAACTCGCGACAATGATTATTTTTCCTTTCCTGGCAAAACAAATATAGCAGCATTTTCTTTTCAGCATCAGCGCTGATGCTCCTTGGCATTCTATCAGCTGAAGGATTAAAAAAAAATGTTAGTCCTACTCCCCCACATCTCGCTAACTTTACAGTCCCCCATGGCATCTGTGTGCAGTGAACTGAGCTGTTGAGACTAAATGTAATTTGCAATCAAGCTTCTGTTAACATGGAAATGTACCGGCTGGTCTGCTGCAATATGGGTTCTCATTCTGTCTAGCATATGGTTGCATTAAATCCAGTCTCCAGAATGTCTCTTGTTACCACATTGTCAATCCGTGCAGAGCGGAGAACCCTAAAAAACCACTAAAGGAACATATTTTTGGAATTGGCTCTTCTATTGGATCTTGACAAGAGCTGTCCAAAGTCATGCTTGGTTACTTGAAATGAACTAGCTCTGTCAGATCTATGTTCACCTACACACAGAGACACAGTAAGCTTGAAACTCGGTGAGGTGCTCTGTACTCACAAGTGCAGGAGGACAAAGGAAAAGCAGAAGGCAAAGGACCCAGCTCCCTTAGATACATGCATTTGAGAGTCATTTATTGTTTTTTTTTTTTTTTTGCTTGATATCTCAATAGTTAAAGTGCCCCAGAATATTAGGTTAGTAGTATTTGCAGCTAAAAGTACAGATTCTGAAGTCAGATGAGACTGGGCTTGAATCCTGATGCCATCCCTAGCTTGGTGACCTTGGGCACATTCTGAAGCTGTGTGTGCCCCAATTTCTTCTTCAGCGGAATGGACATGTCGATAGGATGCTGTGGGGGATTCCATGCGTAATCACAGCACCTGACTCAATCAATCATGCTATTAGTATTCAGTACCTCTGTCCCATCATCCCTTTTCAGATGCCTAAATATCCCACACATCACTTACCATTGTTCTCTTGCTCTGGTCTTGTACCCCTTGCAGTCGGGGATGCCAGTTCCTCCTAAGGCAGCCCATTCTCTCCTGAACAACTCTGTTAAGCAGTTTTTCCTGATCTTACACATAAATCTCACCCTCATATTTAGCCTTTCTCCTGGGACTCACAGAAAAAGCCTAATTGGGTGGTAACCCAAGTATTTGGGGAGGCTACCTGCACCCTGTACGCATTCTCTATTCTCATTCAGCACCTCTTATTCCTTCAACTTCCAGTGAGACCCTTACTAGCCTGGCCTCTCTCTCAGGGTGGCTTGGGCATGTCCATGCTGCATGGAGCTCAGTGTTCAGAGGGGACATGTTACCAGCCAGATCCTACCTGGTGGTGAGAGACAGTTTGTTCGATTATATCAAGCCTTAAAAAATGGATGTGTTCTTGGAAAATTTACAAATAACAGTTCTCAATAATCATGTTGTAGTTTAAATTCAATGAGGGGACCTTCATGCCTATGCCTCTGCATCTTTTTTTTTAGAGAGAAGTTGTATAGGTTTTATTGGATGTGCTCCCAACAGAAAACAGGCACAGAGAGTGTATGAGACACCCAAGTGCTGGGACATAATATTCTTCCAACATCTGAATAGTACTTTGGAGGATCAGGACAAAATAGAAAAATAAAGTATATTTATTCATTCTCTTAAAAACTATTTGTGTGCCAGATGCAGAGCTAGGTACCTGGGATGTAGAGGTAAACAATCTCTTCCTGCCACAAAGATGCTAGCAGACAAGATGAAGCCAATTAAGATACAGGGTGGTGAGATCTACAGTATTTCCCACCAAGGGATGCTCTGGGGACCACATCTTGAATCACTCAAAAAGCCAGAGACAATAAATATGCAAGTAAACAATTGCCTTCCTGTGGAAGAAGTGTAATATTTAAAGATTACACAAAGTGCTCTGAGTACTTTGAGGAAAGAATTTGTTCAACAAATATTTATTGAGCACCAGTATGTGCTGGAATCTTAAATGAAGAACAGAACAGATAGCCCTTGATATTTATCAAAGTTACAGTTGAGTATTTGTAGGCGTGAACTTTAGACAAGTACACATGGAATTTACCATTTATTCATTACTTCTTTAACAACGGTGATAAGTGTGATGAAGGAAGAAAACAGGATTCAATTAAAAAATTAGGTCAAGTCCTGTTTTATATAGGAGTGGGGTATCAAGGAATGCTTTCCTGAGTTGTATGTAAGTGGACACCTGAGCCATGAGTAGAAATAAGAATGAGCAATCTGGAGGAAAGTGAGTATGCCAAGATCCCTAAGAGGGAGTGAGCTTAGAGAGTTTGAGGAACTGAAAGAAAGAGAGTGGAAGGGAGGTAGAGGTCATGAAGTGCTCCACAGGCTAGTTTGTCCCACAAGGGAAAATTGACCATGTCCAGAGGGAAAGACAAGGCATTTCAAGAAGGAGGAACAGCACGTTCAGAGGGGTGGATGCCCAAGAGGACATATCAGGTCTGAGAGAAGCTCCATCCATGTGCCTTGTGCATATGGGTGAGGAGTTCAGGACATGGCCAGACATGAAGAGGGGCTGGGTCACATCATAAATGGCCTCAGAAACTATGTCAATGGGTTGATTAACGGGATTGATTATACCTGGAGACACCACAAGCACTGAGGATGTTTTAACTTGTCTTTTACTTTTAAAATTTTATATCTAGCACATCAACTTGTTCATAAGCTTTATGAGAAAGGCAGGGGCATAATTTTGTATCCCACCTTTGCCTTCATTCTCAATTATCTTTGGTTAAATTAAATCCCATCTTCTCTTTGCCACTTTGTTCTCAGCTCCGATTTGTGCTCTGCGGTGGCTTTTTCTTTGTGATTTCTGACCTCCTTACGTCTCTTGACATGAGCAGTTGGCAGCTGCCGAAGCTCCCAGGAGGATCTGACTTCAGCCCCGCATGTGCTTGCAACCCGATTTTGTTCTGCTGCCGGAAAGGCCTCACTTAAAGGTGTGAACGATGAATCACACCATGACGCAGATACTCTCAGCAGCCAGTTGGCCATCCCTTGTTGAGATTACAGAAATCCCAGGCTTGTTAGATTATTCAGTTCAGCACCCAGGCTCAGTGGAGAAACTCATTAGCTCCATTTAATTAGGGAACCAAACACTTCCATAACTACTTTACTGTCAGCTCTCTTCCCACAACCTCATTAATATATTTCTTAAAAATTTCACACCTTTAATGTGGTAATGACTTTGTTAATTTTTTTCAGCATCAGATTCCATAGATTCAAGCTATTTAGCTAGATGACAAGTAGAACAATTAACAAGTGGTAGTCACAATACTTTGAACCAATATCTTTGGTATTACTAAATATGAGATTATTTTTTGTCTGAATTTTCTATGTATGGGCTTAAAAAAGCAGCCATTCAGGTTTAGTTTTGTAGTATTGCAATTATTAAGACTGTCTTTTTTCTTTTTTAGCATTTTACAGTTTTTAAAAAGCTTTTACATCAATCAGTTGGTTCTCTTAAAATGCTGAAACAAACTAGGGCAGATGGCATCATCTTCATTTGACAGATGAGAACATTGGACTCAGAACAGTTAAAGATTTCTCAGGATGACAGGTATATGTATGAAGTCCATTCCTTCCCCTGCCCTTAGAGGGGTAGAAGGGTTGACAGTGAAGACAGATTTCAGGACCAAGTGGCTTGAGGTATTGCTCTGTCAGTACCAGAAATAGGGATGACTGGCATTCTGCAAAAGATGCTGAATTCCGCTTAGGGTATTATGAGTTTTAGCTCACTATAGACCTGAAGCCTGATAAATATTAGTATGGCTTTGTCTCTCAGTTACACCCATATTGCATAAGCACTTTCTTCTCAACCTGGTGGAGGTCAATGTTTCTCCTAAGTCAGAAATAGTTTTACTCTGCTGGAGAGTTCACAGTGAGGAGGCAGTCTCTCATTCCACCCTGAATGTTGCCTTGTCATGTGCTGTCCTATTCAGGTCTTCTCTTCAAGCGGGCCCCGACACAGATTCAGGTACAGGTGATCTGACTTGACAATGTGCTCTCACATTCTTTACCTCACTTGATGCTCATAGCACTTCTGTGAGATCTGACTTCTTGTCTCTGCCATATCACTTAGGAAATGGGGCTCTGTTAAGCTGTAAGAGTTATTAATGGCAAATAACTAATGCTGGAACCTCGGCGGGGGGGGGGGGTTGAACCTCGGACCTCTGTCTCCCATATCATGGCTGTTCCACTGCTTTTAGCTCAGGCCCCAACTCTTCCACGTTTCTCTTCACTTTTCTCTCTTTATGTCTTTCCCCTCCTCCTTTAGGAATCTTTGAGAACGTTTCCTGAGGTATTATGCTCAGACCTGCTTTCTCAAAAGGTTCTCATATCAATCATACATGGTTTAGTATGAATGTAAGACCTTGAGTTCCCAGTCCTAAAGGTATACATATTTTCATGATCATCTTCTCCTCCCTTGCAATAACAAATACTTCCTGAGCACTTACTATGCTCCTGGCACTGGGAATACACCCAGTGGCATGGGTGGAGATTACCAGACATCACCTATGTCCTCCTGGATTTAACATGCTTATGACATGAAAGCTCTTTCCTGCAAGTGGACTTCTAAGATCCACATTATTTCATAGGCAACCCTTTGTTCCTACAATTTAAAGAGATTTTAACCTTTAAATTTAGGGTTAGGAATATTTAGGCAAACACTCTGCCAGGTGATACACAGTCAATGAAGAGAAAAAAGATACACGAAATACTGATATGTCTCATACTACAAAACAAAGACGCGGAAGGTTCTTCTGTCAGACAGCATTATAATGTAACTGGGGCTGTGGGTGCGCATGCCTCTCAATAGCCCTGAGAGCAGCTCATATTTTGGCAGGTTCTAAAAAGTTTCTTCTTGCCTTGACTGATGTGGTTCAGTGGGTTGGGCATTGTTGCATAAACCAAAAGGCCGCTGGTTCAATTCCTGGTCAGGGCACATGCCTGGGTTGTGGGCCTGGTCCCTCATCGGGGGCATGTGAGAGGCAACTGATTGATGGTTTTCTCTCTCCATCTCTCTTCCTCCCTTCCTCTCTATCTAAAAATAAATAAATAACATCTTTAAAAAATATTTCTATTGAATGTATTGGGGTTATATTGGTTAGTAAAATTATATCGGCTTCAAATGTACAATTCTGTAATACATCATTTTCATATTGTACTGTTTGTTTACCACCCAAGGTCAAGTCTCCTCTCAACATTTATTCCTCCTTCACCCTCTTATACCTGGCCCTATCCCCCTTCCTCTCTGGTGATCACCATACTAGTGTCTGGGTATGAGTTTTCTTTCTTTTTTTTTTTAGTTACCATTTTTTAAATTTTAATTGTTGTTCAAGTACAGTTTCCTGCCTTTTACCCCTAACCCAGCCCACCCTCCCCAGCCCTCCCCACCTCCCTCCTGTTTCCACCCTCCCCACCTTGTTATTGTCCATGTGTCCTTTATACTTGTTCCTGCAAACTGTTCACCCTTTCCTCCTGAAATTCCCTCCCCTCTCCCCTCTGGTCACTGTCAGCCTGTTCTCTATTTCAGTGTCTTTGGTTATATTTTGCTTGTTTGTTTGTTTTGTTGATTAGGTTCCTGTTAAAGGTGAGATCATATGGTATTTGTCTTTCACCACCTGGCTTATTTCGCTTAGCATAATGCTCTCCAGTTCCACCCATGTTGAAGCAAAGGGTAGGAGCTCCTTCTTTCTTTCTGCTGCATAGAATTCCATTGTGTAAATGTACCATAGTTTAATAAAAATCTTTAAAAATTAAAAATAAAAGGTTTCTTTTTTCAATAAAGGGGTTTACTTTGTGCCTATCACAGAAGCCAAGAAACGTATGAGTTTTATCTTGGTTCCTGCTAAAATTTTGGGACAGATCATTATGTAATTGATCTGTGGGCATTTTGAAGAAAAGGCACCGACCCCTAGAAGTTAATGCAACTTTACCACCAACAGGTTAGGCTAGACACACCACAGTTTCTTTTCTTATCATGCCACTAATTTGGTAAATCAGCAGGATGAGGAAATTTTAGCAATGGACTTGACACAGCTTCCCATGATGTGATTGTCACAAGATGGTGAAATGTGAGTGGGATCAGGTCATATTCACTGAGTTTCACAGTTGGGCAACAAAAACGGCTCTGGAGGTCTGCTCACGACTCTGCATAAACTAAAGAGATTTCTGGAGAGGATCTAAGCCTTTTTTTCCTGGTGAATATCCTTTTTTTCTGGTCAATATTTTTTATTCATGACTTGAATGGTTATCTAGAAGAAGAAACACCCAAATTTGCAAGTAACCCCAAAGTAAAATGAAGAGCAAACACCACAGACTGGCACCAAGAGATGACATGGTGTGGTGAACTGGCCTTGCAGGAGGGCTGGGCTGACCTTGTCTCTTGTCTCTGATTCTGTCCACAGCGTAACATTGAACAGGGGTTATTCTCCTTGATAACTGACTCTCATCACCTGTGCAAAGAGGCAATATGGTTGCTTTTGTTTTTATTCTATATGAGAATATTAAAAAAAGGCCTAGAATCATGCTTGGCACAGGTTTTCAATAAATTGATGCAATGTTAATACCAATGATAAAGGGTTAATATCTAAAATGATCTAAAGCTTTAGAACCCAGAATGGAATCCAATATGATAAAACAAATAAAAACTTAAGGTATGTGTATGTGGGTGGTGTTGGATGTATCAGGACTAAATTTATGACTCGAAGCTTCTAAGAAGTGCTCAGCATATGTTAGGCACTTAAAATGTGTGTTAATGATGGCTTAATTAGCTGTTTTTGTTCTAAAAGAACAAAACACTAAGGAGGATCTCATATTGCTATCATATGTGTTTGATGTCTTCATATACACAAGGAACTGCTATATTGAAGAGAATATGTACATATTCATTCTGCATTGCTCTAAAGAGCAAAACAAGACCAAAATTGGTGGGATAAAAGGTAGGAAACTTCGGAGGACATCAGAAAACTTTCTGTAGCTATCAAGCTGTCCTATAATGGGACTGTATGACCTGGGGGACGAGAGCCCTTCTGTGAGCTCAGCTGGTTTTCTGACTGACTCCTGGACCATGATGGTGGCAGAGGGGTGCATCAGGGCAGGGCTTCATTTGGGAGTCACCGTTACCTAATGTCAGTTTTGGATTGGGCTCTGAGTCAAGTGTCAGGGCCAAAGTAAAAGTATGTGGTTCCCACTTTCAATGAGATCACAGCTAGTGGGGAGGAGCCCCTAAGCCTCCTTGGAGAGCTGAGAAAGACTTCTCATAACTGCAACCTTAAGCAGAGACCTGGAGGGTTAGTACGGAGTTTTCCCACAGGGGAGTATTCCATTTAGAGAGGAGAGTCAGTGTCAAGGCAAGAGGCATTGAACCATCATAATCGTATTCTCAGAAAGACAATTATTTCTGGGAGTAGACATTGTTAGGGAGGCAAGAGTTAGATCACGAAGGACCTGCAGTGCCTTGTAAGGTGGGTGAGGGCTCTGGTTCCTTCCCTTTGCATCTGTTGTGTCTTCTGAGTACCCATTTTAAAGCACGGATCCTGCTGTATTGTAATTGCTCGTGGGTGGGTCTCAATACTGTGAGCTCCGTGAGGCAGAGATCATGATTTGTACATCCTTGTATCTTCATAACCTTCCCTGAGCTTGCCACAGCTCATATACTCAGTAAGTTCTACTGAATGAAAGAATAAATAAATGAAAGCAATACATATCTTCTTTAAAATAGGGTTTCCAGCATGTTTTAAGAAGAGGTTCTGGGCTCTTAGAAGTTTCTGACTCTGTGCTGAGTGTAACAATGAGAACTACTTCCAGGGATCTGTGCCTTCTGCGGGTACGTCTGCTAACGTGAAGAGTAATTGCTAACATTTATTTTTACTTGCACTGGAACTGCGCTAAATACTGTTCATGCCTTATCATTTAATCAGTATAATGTCTCTATGAGTTTATGTATATATTTTCCTTATTGTATAGATGAAGAAGCTATGATTTAGAGAGGCTAAGTCACCCAAGGTCACATAGTCAGCGTCTGATAGCACCAGAATTTGACCAAGTTCTGCTGATTTCAGAGCCTGTGTCTTAACCACTCTGCCACCCATTTTGCCCAGGATGGGGCAGAGTTAGCTGGTGAGTCTCATCTCCAGGGTAGATCCCCTTAGAACTGAGAGGTTTGTTTGATTAAAAGAAGTTGAACTCTCTGGAATCTTCTTCCCTGTTATGCCATTATAACTCCTGCTTCAGCAGTGGAGAAAGAAGCCCGTGGGAGTAGGACAAGTTTGGAGCAGCTACCGCCTGGTGGGTGGTGGTGGAGACAACACAGGAGATTACAAAGTAGCACGAGGGGCAGGTTCCTTCCCTCTACACTGTAGTGAGGAGGGAAACACACAGAAACCAAAATGAAAGACATGGAAAGGTGAGGCCCTTCTGCCTTTGGGCTTTTTAAATCTGGGAGGTACTTTGGGAAATGTTTCTCTTTGTTTTTCTTTGGGACTGAGGATATCTTCCATTTGGGAGCCCTTTGCTTCTGAGGAGCTCCAGAGCTGAGCACAGGGTCCTGGGTAAAGCAGCTAGGGCCTCTAAACTCGGAGCACCTGTAGGTCTACTGGGTGGCTAGCTCCGTGCTCTCAACAAGGATGGGAGAAAGAACCCCAGGGAAGATGCTGTTCTCAGAAGACATGTTTGGCTGACTTTTCTTGCTGTGTGGGTCTGACAGATGGGGATGGGCAGGAGGTTAGGGGACCTAAACAGATGGCAGCAAGCAGTGGGTGTTGGTGTCTGTTTTTCGTAAGTCTTGGAAGATGGTCACCTTGTGCCTGTGATAATCAAACTCAGCTCCAAGTTCCTCTGTCCTGTCCTATAACACAGAACAGGAGAATCCTTTCTCAACTTACCTGAGAAAGTGAGCATCATCTAAGGAATGAAATAGCTTCCTGAGGTTCTGATTCAGTGGAATTCTACTGACCAGTCAAAAGTCCTGGTGTCTGTAGAGATTTGTTTGTCTGTCTGAAAGGACAGAGATGAAAGTCAACTTGCTATAAACCCTTCCCCTGTCTTCTGATTGGTAAGAGAAAAATGTCTACATACTGCCATCTGGTGGGCAGTACTGATCACTACTGTTTGAATGAAAAAGTTCACTCAACACTCAGAAGGGTCCAGGCTCTCTGCCAGTTTAACAAAGTAGCAAAGAATAAAGCAGGTTTCTGCCCTTAAGGGCCTCCCAGTATAATGGAAGAAATGGACCTGTCAACAAACAATTATAACTTAAAAAGCACCATTTTAAGGAAATGGTGCCAAGTGTTACCAAAGCAAAGGATGTGTCTCTGGGGTCCTTGAAGCATGTATAAAAATAAATAAAAGAAACCTCATTTAAAATGGAGTGGGAACCCCTGAAGGAGAACACCTCCCACACTTGCCACTGGTTGCAGTCTGCATAATCAGCAGGAAGGAGATAGGAATTATTTTAACAAGGGAGGACATTAATCACATGGAAATTTCATCTCCTGCTTTTAAGAAAAGGGAGGTAGTTCTCTCCCTGTCCAAGTAACAACAACACACTGACCACCGTTTGCAGTCGATGATAAATCACCACAAACTTAAACTCTGTGCTTCTCCAATGAACTTTTGTCAAAAATATCCTTCCCCCCTTACCATAGCTTGCTTGTCCTGAAATGCACTTCTCTGCTATTTCCAAATAAACCCATTTTGTTGGTAAAGTAACTGGCAATTTTGTTGTTAAAGTTGACATATGCCTTGTAGTTAACCAAGCAGGCAGGAATAGGAACACAGAGACCCGAACGGGCGAGAATGGGTTATAAATTGTCAGTCTGGTTGGTGATTAAGGGAAATGGGAAGGAAGCTATAGACAAACCTGGGAGAAGGTGGCAGCCAGCCCATGAAGGGCCATGGATGTCTGACCAAGGCGACAAGTCTACTCAAGATTTGTTAGCAGGAAAAAAGGGGGATCGGATTTTGACGGTAAAGTAATAAGGACAAGTGGCTGCACATTCTCTCCTGCATTCTGTGCCCTCTCGTTATTTGAAACCTCCTGTGCAAAGATACCCATTATTGAAACAGGGGAAACCATAGCTATTCTGATTGAGGTGGAAGTGAGGTCCTGAGCCCGATGAACTATCTCCCATCCCACTTCTCTGTCTGTGGTGCACGTGGATGCTTTGGGTTAGGGTCCAAGGCCCAGCGGAAGTGCATGGGCAGCTGCTGCTGTGGAGGACTCCTTACCTAATGGGACCATCCCTGCCCTGGTTTTAGGGGCAAGGACCCCCTCTCCTTCCTATGACACGGGTTTTCCTAAATTGGGGTCTAGATCTTTTCCTACCTTTTAAATTAATTGATTGGTTTTGAAGCATTTTTATGTTATTTGTTTTTTTTTAGAGCAGTTTTAGGTTCACAACAAAGTTGAGAAGCAGGTACAGAGCTTTCTCCATACACTCCCTGCCACCCCACGAACGTAACCTCTCCCGTCATCAACACCCCCCCACCAGAGGGATGCATTTGTTACAACTGATGAGCCTGCATTGAACACTGTATCATCCAAAGCCCCTCGTTGACATTACGGTTTGCTCTTGGTGTTGTACACACTATGACTTTGGACAAATGTATAACCCCAGGTACCCATCACCGTAATGCCATACAGAGTATTTACACTGCCCTAAATACCTTCTGTGCTCCATTTTTTCATCCGTCCTCCCCGCCCAACTCCCTGGCAACCACTCATTCTTATGCTGTCTCCATAGTTTTGCCTTTTCCAAAATGTCATATAGTTGAAATTATACAGGATATAGTCTGCTCAGACTGACATCATTTTTATCTCTTTTGCTAGAGCAGCTTACTGCTCTGGAGACCCCATTTTCTCGTAACCCCCATTTTATGGGTTACTTAACTTTCTTAAGCACAAAACCTATATCACCTGGGTCCATGCCCCCAGTTTTATACTGCTTGAGAGCATATGTAGAGAGGTGGATAGAGACCACTTATCTCTGCAGCGTTTGTAAAGCTTCACTTGTCTGTCTCCCAGCATGTGAATATGAATTCAGCATCTACAACATATGTGCCATCCTCAACCCACAGATCATCTATGATGGAATTCTGAGAAAGAATTCCGACTCTTCCTAATGGCATGAAAATTATGGCTTTCGTTTCAAGAACTTCATTCTGGGAAGTCTTCACAAGCCTTCTGATGAGTGCCTGAATTATCAAGATCTGTTGGCCTTTGTGTTGTGTGAAGAAGTATTGCCTCTAGGCGGCAGCTGCCCCAGGGAGGGTGATCTCAGTGACTGGTCCCCTGATGGCAAAGGCTGTTTGCTCCACCCACGGGCTTATCTTCCTGCACTTCTCAATCCACACCTTCGGAGGCAGAACACAAATTCCGCCCACTCAAAGGCGTTGCCTCCAATCCCTTCCACGCTCTTTGTCTTTCCTACTGTCTTGCCCGCTCTCCGCACGATGGGGTCAACTAACTTTCACTTTTCTACACAAACCTCTCTGCTTCAAGCCTGTGTCCAGAGCTGCTTCCTTCTTGCCATCTGGCAGCTGACATCTGCCACAGCTTTTCAACACAAGCCCCCACCTTTTCTTGGAGGCCTTCACGAAAAGACCTGCCCCAGCACTTGATTATGTACACAGCGTTTTCCACATGGCTGAACAACTACTTCAGCATCCAAGCTCGCCTGCATTACTTAGGTTAATTGCTATTTTCCTGAGGCCACACAGACCAGTGTCCTTTTATGTTCCCAATGCCAAGTTCAATAACCATTAACTGAGTGAATATCACACTTTAGAATGAATGGGTTGGGCTATTCTATGTTTTATTAGAGAAAATGAAAATGTAACAGCGCACTGACTTTGACGAAGAGCAGCCAGGCAGGAGTGTCTCTGCACACTTTGTATCGATGTCTAGGACTCACTCACCTCATTTACTTGTAACTGTTGGTTTCCATGCGTTAAATTGTAAACTTCTGAAGGACAAAAACCTTCCGTGCTTGGCTTGGGACCTGACTCCCAGTACATGATCAATAATTACTTTTTTCAGTCCATTTTTAATGTCAGGAAAACCTTCCCCATCAGGCCTCACAGCTCCTGGAGTGGGAAGGTGCTCTAAATCCAACAGATGAACTTGGATCTGCTCTAGAGACCGAGGGCCAGAGCACATGACCACGTCAGCCCATGCTTCACCTTCAGGGCAGCTCAGCTCCTCTGGTCAGTTTCTGCTCTTCTTTGAAGCTCTAACTTCCTCTTCCTGCTGCCAGGATGCGCCATTTACTCCATGTTACAAAATCTGGAGAGATCTATTCTGATTGCTGTGGTTAATTATCATAACTCCCTGGTGTTGTAGATTTTTCCTTTAAGTGATACCATAGTTTCTGAACAGCCTAAACTTTAGCAACCCTTGTGCCATGTGTACTTCCTGGTCCAAAAACCTTTGGCCAGAGGCAGGGTCTACTTCTAAGCCGGAGGGAATCCCATGCCCCGGCGAAGACCGTGCAGGGGCAGTTTCCTTTACAGAGGGGTGTGCGGTGGTGGGACAGTTACGCCTGCTCTGCTGGGAATGTTGTGTTGGTAAGGAGAAACCTAAGAGGATTGCTATTTTCTGTTATCTGCATGGCTATTTTATGAAAGGGTACCAGGCATTCTCAGATTACTCTAGAGGAGAGAATAGAAGCAATATGGAAAAGAACTTTAGCCATAGGAAAATATTTTTATTTTTCAGAGATAGAGTGCTGAGTGAGTTTGTCATTGCCAGACTTTTACAATTATCATCATTACCACTTGTGGAGCATGTATGTGTCAGGCATTGGCTAGTGCGGTTTTAAATAAATATTTTATTTCTCACCATCTGGTATCTGTTGAGATCTGTCTTCATTCGGGTTCCCCAGGAGTAGAACATGAAAAGGGATTTGGGTACACATGGTTTATTGAGGGCATGCTCTTCAGAGAAAAAAAAAAAAAAAAAAAAACGATTTCTAAAGGAATGAGGATCACAGGATAGGGAAGGGAGGAGCAGCCAACAGTGTAATCACAGATGACATCTAGTCTTGTTCTGATTCAGGGGAAGTCTAGAGTATAATGTATACTGGGGAGTTGTCCCAACTTGAAGCAGAGGATCTGGGCTTTTTGACCTCTGCATCAGTTAGTTACTGCATGTAAGGAGTGAGGAGCATTGTAACATCCTGGGTGTCTCCAGTGAGGGAACTCCCATCAGCCCGGGGCAGTTCTTTGTAACTTGAATGTGTAAGCTGTTGGCTGCAGCACCTGCAGTGGCTGCAGGATGGGTGCACCAGCTGGCCAACAGGAGCTCGGTGGGGCACCAGCAACATCCGCTCCAGAGCTCCCCCCATCCCAAGTCTGTAGTAGGCTGAGTAGTGATCCCCCCCACCAAAAAACCCCCAACCATTTATGTCCTAATCTCTGGAACTTTCTGGCAAATGGGACTGTGTGGTTATGGTTCAATGAAAGATCTTGAGACTGGGAGGTTATTCTAGTCCTTATAAGAGGGAGGCGGTAGGGTTAGAAAGAGGGACAGCGATGTGATGATGGAAGAAGCAGAGAGAGAAGAGAAGATGCCAGGCTCTGGCTTTGACAATAGAAGGAGGGGCCGTGAGCCTAGGAGTGAATGTAGCCGGCTTTCCCCTTGAGCTTCCAGATGGAATGCAGCCTTGCGGACATTTGACTGCCTAAACTATATGATAACTAGTAGGTGTTGCTTTAAGCCACCACGCTTGTGGTGATTTGGGACAGCAGTAGGAGACAAACACAGGCTCTGTTAGGCAGTTACAGCCTGCAGTGCTTACTGATGGATCAGATGCAAAGTGTGAGGCAAGAGAGTCAGGGATAACTTTAGAGTTTGTGATGGAGCAAGCGGAAGGCGGGTGTGTCCTTTACTGTGATGGGGAAGACCTTCTCAGGATGACACTGAGACCATGTCCACCTGGCCACGGCCTTCCTGCTCTTACTATGCCCAGAGGCTGAGCCAGGATGATGCTCACAGGAGATGCACCCAGCTCAGCGGGTCAGACGGTTTCTGCGCTGCCATCACCCTTCCCCTGTTTTCCCAGCAGAGTTTCACACTCTCTCCAAAGCCTTCTCTATCAGCACTTCCGCACTGTTTTGTGAAGGCAGCAGGCAGCACGGAGCTGGATGGGATTAGACACATAGATTTTATTTTAAGGCACAGCTGAGAAAACACTCGGGAAATAAAAGTTGTTTTGACATACACTGTATTATCTGGAGGCCTGCGGATGGTCTGTTGGTGGGGTTCTCAGGCTGGGGGATAGATCTCTTACACGGAGCATTGCTGGGGGTCACTTAAGCTACTGCACTTCTCAGGCTACCCTCAGCCAGCGGGGACAGGCATCAGTGTGGGGAAAGGAGACGTACGCTGGAGGTGGAATGTCTGATTCTCGCTCTGGCTTTGCTACTCATCTGTTGTCACTGTGTCTTTTTAAACCCCAGTTTCCTCACCTATGAACTGAGGGTGGTTGAACCAGTGCTTTCCATGAGCCCCTTTGAACCTGCTTCTCTGGTTCTCACTGAGGAAGCTGGCGTGAGTGTTGAGCCAGACAGGGTCCCAGGGCTCACCAATATGTCTTGGGTCCTGATGGGAACAGACACGGAGCTACTTTTCTCATCTTCCCTTCCCTTCCCTTCCTTATATCTTGGCCCCAGAGCCGTCATTGCTTAAGTTGCATTAGACAGCTTATTTCTGTTCCAACTGGTCCATGATTCCCATGTCCACAGGATGGAGCAGTGAGGACAGAATCCATTTGATAGAGTCCAAGGCAGATGGCCACGCTTCCTTTCCAGACTGAACCTCAAATGCCAGGAACTCAGTGAGGGGCACCCTCCTTCTGGCTTGGAGCTCTGTGAGGCGGACACACAGGCCAGGTTCCGGCCACCTTCTGTTCTGGTTTGACTGATGATGTCTTTGGCAAAAGACAGAGAAAGAAAAGGAGGAACTGATTAGATGTTAAGGAAGTATAGTGGGCATTTTTCATCCTTTGGGAGGAAGGTTCCATGACAGCAAAACAAACACAGTATTGCTGCATCCCAGGGGCATGGGCAGATCTGCTTAGTGACCACACTCCCCTCTTCTTACCTGGGCCAGGTTAGCGAGTGGAAACCTGATGGGTCTCTGTGACAGGAGTTCTCATACATTCTGCTGTTCTCTCTCGTTTTGGATTGTAGGGAACCTGACCTGTCTCATAGCACCAAAGACTGAATTACTGGTGCCATGTATTGTGCAATGCATGTTATGTAGACTAATAAAGGCTTGAATAAATAAGTAAATGCACTGGAGGAATATTATCTATTTACTGTGGTGTGGCAGACCCTTCTGCGTGGCGTGGGCCCAGCTCCCACTCAGAGATGCACGGGACCCACGCCCACAGATAGGTTCTTTCGTGGGTAATCAGATTTGCAATATACTTAGGCTATTTTCGAGATTTGCTCTTTGCCTAAAACCCCCTCACCTTGCAAGTACCTTGTGGGCCCAGTGTAACTGCCTGCCTATTCATTTGTTAATGTCCTTCTTCTGTGATGTAATGAGGGGCATTGGCTCCTTTGCTGTAACTGGGATAGTGAGGAAGAACCATTTTAGAATGTAAGGAGGAGAGATTATTAGAATAAAGGCCTGTCATGGTGGAGGCTGGGGCTTTGACTGCTCTTGAGAGAAAAGCCACAATGTCCTCCTTATTCCTCCGTCAGACTCGGTAGTCTGTGTGTATGTTTTAAGTCATCCACAATGACACGACACTGCTGGCCGGTGTCCGCATCACTGTGGGACTTTATAAATGTTACATCACTCTGTTGGTTCTCTGGGGCCACATTTAAAAAACAAAGCCTCTGGCCAAACATGATGTAATCAAAGAGATACTGAATGTCAGCGCCATAGTCAGTCACCAGCCACACTGGAGCATCCCTTGAACCATCCCATATGGGGCAGAGTAACCATCACTACGCTTTTCAAGCCCGTTTTTATTGTGCACTCCCCAGACTGCCCTGGGCACTATGCTTCATTATCCTCTGCTTTATTCGGCTGGGGGAACTGAGGCTCTGAGAGACTGAGCAAACCTCTAGCTTTTCCAGACCTTCGAATGGCAAGAGCAGGCATCAGCTTTTTAGAAGTGTCTTTCGGCTCTCTCATCCACACGTGGTTTCACCGACCCCCCTGCTCTCTCAGTGTGTCTGCATCTTGCTGGATGTGTCTTTCCTCTCACTTCACAGCTCAGTTGTCTTCTTTTCACACTCCCTCTTCTAAGGAACAAAACCAAATTACTCTCATTTTCACCACAGATGTTTGCTCACTTCTCTGAAGCTGTCCTCAAAAGCGCATGTGCTATCCCAAGAGCTTATCAAGGTATTTTCATTTTGTCCTAGACAAAGGCAATTTTCCTCTTAAAAAGATTTGTTGTGAAAGCTGTTAAGATAATAATGTGTATTGTCTCCGGGATTTTCTTCTAAATAGCTGGCAGTTATTCTTACAATGACAAAAATGTGCTCCTCACACACTACCTTGACCCCCTGCTGCCCTGGGTGTGTGTCATTCTGTACTCACAAGTGTTTGCGTCAATGCTAAATCATAGTACACTTTTAAAAAATATTCAAAATGGTAATTAACCTGAGAGATGCACTTGAAAAAGATAATAGTTTCTTTGTAGTTTTTTAAAATAAAAAGATGAGCAAAGGCAGACCCAATCCTGAGAATTAGAAAAGGTTTGCTGAGGAATGGGTCTCAGGAAGCTGGCAGATTCCACCAGGCGAAGGAAGGGATGGAGGTGGTGTTTCAGGCAGAGGCACCGGAAATGACTGGAGTAGAGAAGCAGAAACAGGCATGGTGTGTCAAGGTAATGGAGAGGGGTCAGCTGGAGGGAAGTGAGAAAAAATTCTTGAGGGGGAATTTAAGAAGAGAGAAGGGCAGAGTTAGAGCTGCTGTCCTGGTGATTTCTTAGAACTGACCGGAGGCCCAGCGGCTCTGAGGGGTGGGGCGGGTCCGTAAGCTAGAGAGCTCTGCGGTACTGGGCGGCAGCAGTGCTTGCTGATGCCGTGCTGTTATTTATGTGTTCCTGCTACTACCAGCAACCCGGTGTCAGCCACGAGTCCCAGACAGGAATGATTCACTGGCTGGTGTGGTTTAATTATCTTGTATGTTGTTCTTGATCTTCAGAGTGCAGTGTGGGATGGGAAATGAGAAAGAGGACATCTGTTTTACTCAAATCCTGAATATTCACACCCACAGCCCTTGGGTTAACACTCTTACGGTGGGTGACACTTGCTGGAGTGTTACGTGGTGGTCATGAGCTGCAAGGCCCTCCTGCCTGCAGCCTTGGAGAGGATTGTGGAGAGGAGAAGAGCGTGGTTTCCTCAGAGATTGACACTCTGTGTTTAATGTCAAAATAGATACTAAAATTCAATTTCAAAGGAACATCTCTCGGTGGTTGAGTGGGTGGATGGGGGCGGGGGTGGCGGTGCTGGCAACTGAATGCTCAGGAGGAAGCCGGCAGAGTTGCTAGCCTGAGCTGAGGTCAGCTGCAGACCTCGCTGGGACTTAAGGATGTCAGTTAGCAACTCTTGGTAAATGACCCATGAGTTGAATTTTCTGAAACTAAAGTAGAATCGAGTGGAAGGAACCGAGGCAGCCTGCAAGTTGACTCTGGGGACCTGACCGGGTGATTTCTTTTTCATGGTGGGAAGATGGTCTCTCATGGGAGTCAAGATGACCCCCTGAAAGGTGCTTGGAAATTGTTTAAGATAACCTTTGGCTGGGGAAATGTGAGCAAATTTGGTGCTCAGTGCCCTTCTTTAATTAGAAGTCTTGGGATTAGTCATCTATTTTGTGTTCTTGTTATTTTCTTTATTTCCATTTAGGGTTTTTTTCTCAGTGTTTGGTAAATTTCATTTTGAATATATCACCCTGTCTCAGATGTGCTAGGGAAAACAATTAGAAAGATTATGTTTACCTTAAACCTAGAAGAAAAGAAGCAAAGTGCTCCTCTCTCATTCTCCCCTCCTCCTCAGCCCTGGGAGGTGCAGATTTAGCTTGGTGGTGGCAACAGAAATGAAAATAAAGGCGCTCCAGGGAAAGGGAAAGGCTCAGGGGGAGTGCTGGGGTGCTCGTGCTACCCTGTCCTCTTTGCCTGCCGCGCCGGTTGCCAGCTATACTCTTCTCTGGGGAATGAAATTGTAGATTACCAAGTGGAAAATTCTTACTGTGCTCTTCATATTCAAGCTAGCAATTCCTTTCAAGGCGGTGATTTTTTGAAAACCTTTTTAATATACCACCTACGGCTAGGGTCAGTACAGAAGAGGCAGTGAGGCATAATTGCAATGGTATCTCACAGAGATCTAAGTTGGATTTTGGCTTTTCACTGTGGCATGACCTTGGATACATCTCTGAACTTCATTTTCCTTCCCTGTCTTGAGATTTGTAATACTCACCTCATGGGGTGGTTGGGAGAATTTGGGACAATGGGTGTAATGAACCTATTAATTGACTGGTTCATGGTAGGCATTTAGGAGGCATTAGCTTTTATTGTTATTGGTTTTTTAAAATTTAATCTTTATTGTATTTTTCCATTACCATTTAGTCCCCTTCTACCCTCCACACCACAATCATCACACTGCTGTCCATGTCCATGAGTCCTTTTTCCTTTTTGCTCAATCCCTCCACCCCCTAACCTCCTGCCTCTTTGCTGTCATCCTGCTGTCCATCTATGGGTCTGTCCCCATTTTCCTTGTCAGTACAGTTTGTTCACTAGATTCTACATATAAATGGAACCATATGGTGTTTGTTTTCCTCTGACTGGCTTATTTCACTTCGTATAATATTCTTCAGGTCCATCCATACCGTCAAAGGGTAAAATTTTTCTTTTTCATGAACAAGTAGTATTCCATTTTGTAAATTTCACATAGTTGTTTTGTCCAGTCATCTACTGATGGACACTTGGGTTGCTTCCCTGTCTTGGTGATTGTAAATAACGCTGCAGTGAACATAGGGGTGCTTATGTTGTTTTGAATTAGTGTTTTGGGTTCCTTCTGCTACACTCCCAGAAGTGGGATCACTGGGTCGAAAGGCAGATGCATTTTTAATTTTTTAAAAGATTTATTTATTTATTTTAGAGAGAGGGGAAGGGAATGAGAAAGAAGGAGAGATACATCAATGTGTGGTTGTCTCTGATGTGCTCCCAACTGAGGACTTTGTCTGCAACCCAGGCATGTGCCCTGACTGGGAATCAAACCAGAGACCCTTTGGTTCACAGGCTGGCACTCAATCTGAGCCACACCAGCCAGGGCACATTTTTAATTTTTTGAGGTATCTCCATACTGCTTTCCACAGTGGCTGCACCATCTGCATTCCCACCAACAGCGCACTGCTGAGGTGATCAATACAAAATCATCATGGGGCTAGGGTTGGAGGAAATGGGTGTGGCCTTTCTCACTTTTCTGTTGTTATAGAAGCAGTGTGCATAGGCTTTAGAATCCAACTACCTGTGCAATTTTGTGAAAGTTACTTACTCGTGTTTCTCCTAAGTTGCTTCGATCCTCAAGTGGATGGATATTGTGGGAACCAAATGATACAAATATATTAAGTGCCTAATGAAATCTTTCCCCTTGCTTAATAAATAGCCAGTTCTTCCTATTATTTTTCTTATCCACATCTGCTTACCTGCCCTCACCAACTATTTTTTTCAGGTGCCACGACTGGACATAATATTCCGTTTTCTAGACCCAAAAGGCTGGCAGACCCTAAATGCAATATCCATTTCTTCACCTTTTATCTGTTTATGTTGTACCATTTTATCCCATGAAATAAGTGTTAATTGAGTACCTATTAAATGCCAGGAGCAATAGGACTTGCAGTGATTAATGGGACAGTTCTTGTTTTTAAAGAGCTAACTGATTAGTCAGGGAATGACACAGCCTAGAAATACACTTATATTACAAGACAGATACTGCATGTACTGCAAAAGAGGTTAAAGGATGTGAAGAGTCAATGTCAAGGCAGGGAGCATCTAGTGGTGGAAAGTGGATAACAACTGGAGGAAGCTCCATGGGGAAGGCACGTTTGGGATACAATCTTGAGGCTCTGAAGCCTTTTTAGTTGGAAGTAATGGGTGTGACTCTAGGCAGAGGGAACATTCTGAGAAAGGGCATGGGTGTAGAAATGTGTGAGACATAGTGGCGTCGGTGACAGTTTAGTTTGACTGGACTATAGGATATGTGAAAAGAAATAATGAGAAATAAGGGTGAGGCATTATTGTTAAGAGTCTTTAATGACAGGTTAATAATTTTGCACTCAGTTTGCTTTGCAACAAAGAAACATTGAGAGCTTTTTGGAGCACGTGGGTAAGTAATATGACAAAGAAGCCACAATAAGTTAGGTCAGAAGCGGTGTTTGCATCTGGCTCTACAATGGCTAGACCATGGCATTGTCTGGGTCTCTGATGGCTGATACGGGAGAGGGTGGTAGCATTTCAAGTTCTAAGGCAACAGGAGGGTAAGGACATGGAGGTAGGAAAGCCTCAAAAATCATGTGAAAACAGCTTTTTCCAGGCTTCTATGAGCATCAGATACAAGTAGGAAAATTTGCAGAGATGACATTAAGGGAAATATCATGTAGGATTTCAAAGATTTGTATCAGGGCTGCTGGCTTCCATTTTAAAGGAGATTAGAGTACTTGTAAGGCTATCAAACAATCTAAATGAGCTTACTTTGATTACTGATTCTTTGAAGTCTGGTTTCTTGGAAGGTTCATGTGTGATAGAAGGTTTTTTTTTAGTTGTGGTAAATACATGTAACATAAAAATATAATTTTCAAGCCCTGGCTGGTGTAGCTTAGTGGATTGAGTGTGGGCTGTGAACCAAAGGGTTGCTGGTTCAATTCCTAGTCAGGGTATTACAGAACAGAGCCAAGGGGGGTAGTATGATATACTATTACCAAAAGGACCCCCCCCCCACTAGGTTCGCTATGCCCACCGCCAGAGGAAAAAAGTCTCTTAACCAGAGATTTGTGAAGAGGAAAGGAAATGTTTATTTAAAGCTATATGGTCTTAAAGTAGTGACCCAATGTCTTTATTAAAATATTAAAGTCCTTTATGATACCCACAGACACACACAGTCCTTCCTTCTCCCTCTGCCCTAATCTAGGGTACCATATCTCAGGAAAAGAAGTAGAAGTCCATGATTCAGGCTCCCGGCACCATCAGCTGTGTTGCCACCACGATCTCCAGTTAATCCAAAGCCATGTGGCACCTACTCATGGCCCACCAGCAAGAGTCCTTTCACCCCTTTTCTTACAGGCAAAATCTCTCTTGCTTCCTAAGCCATGTGGCAAAAGGGAGCACCCCACAGCCTGGTGGTCCTGACTCTTGCCAAAGCTGTGGGGTGCCCATTCTGCCAAAGCTGCATGGTTCTCCCTCCAATGGCTGCCACATCTGGGTTTAAATCCCCAAGCCAGTCTTCCTCTGCAGCCCCATTTCCAACTCTTCCCACAATCTGCTACACTTGCCAGCACTCCCATATCCTTCAATCTTTATTGGGCTGCCATAGTGCATCCAGTCAGGCGTGGCCCCATAGCTTGGAGCCAATCATCTCGAAGCTCACACACAGGCACCATAACCAGGGGGAGTTGCCTCCCAGTTACGTCTTGGGTGGAAGTCACTCCCATCCCCCTTGCTCAAAGCAGGGCCACAGCTATTTAACATATCTATGAAACCAGTTAAAGGTTATAGATATGTTAAATGACCGTTCTAGAGGTTATCTGCTAAACTGTTGCTGTACAAAATGGCTCTGCATGTTCCTGCCCCATGTGTCCCTTCCCCCAATTCACACCTGGGGTGGGGGGTGGGTGAGGACATCCTATATATCTTTCTAATATTTCCTGCGCACCTTGAGTTCTGGACCCCATTCCAAATCCCTATTTGGCGCCCCCCTCTTGGCTGCACCCTGTTACAAGGGCACAGGCCTGGGTTACAGGCAAGGTCCCCACTAGGGGGCATGCAAGAGACAACCACACATTGATGTTTCTCTTCCTCCCTTTCTCCTTCCCTTCCCCTCTGTCTAAAAATAAAATAAATAAAATCTTTAAAAAAATAACATTTTCACTATTAAATACATTCACATCTTGTGCAATCATCACCACTCTTTAGTTCCAGAACCTTTTTATCATCTCCAAAAGAAACCTCTAACTGTTAAGCAGTAACTCCCTACTCTTCTCTCTGCAACCTTTGGCACGCAAAGCCAGATGAATGGGTAAACAAAATGTGGTTTAGCCAATGGAATATTATTTGGCCATGAAAAGAAATGAAGTACTGATATATGATACAGCAGAATGAACGTTGAAAGCATTATGCTATTTAAGTTTTAATTTTGTTCTTAATGTTAATAAAAATTACCAGTTGAAATCTAAATCTCATTTCTATATATGTAATAATAATTTTCAGTTAAAATATTCAATTGTATTTTAACTTAATGATTTTTGAATAGGGCTCTGCAAAATCTCAGAAGTTTTTGATGTATTTCAGAGGTTCATGACACTGTTTTTTTCTTGTGAAAGACATCTATGCATTCCTCAAATTTGAAAACTCTGAGTCTACTGCCAAGATCACCTGCCATGAAAAGATACTCACAGAGTATCCTGCCCAACAGCTAAGGTGCTTCAAGGAACCAGGCCAGTCAATAAAGGCACAAAGTGGCTGGGTGTGAAATGATGGTGAGTGGTGGGAACCCTGGCATGTTGGAAAAGTGCATGCATGCCTCACCTAAAGAGGGAAAAATCAGACTCTAGATTTTTCATTGAAACCTCTCAATTATTAGATTTTAGCATCTTGTTTAAAAAACTGGTAAAACGTTGTGGATAAAACAAAATAAATCTCCAGAGTTAATTAAAGACCTTTGCTAACACACATGGTGTACCTTTGGTTACCAACTCTACCCTTGAGATTCCCATGATTTTTGGTGTACTCTATCCCCTTGCTGAGTGTCTTCTTTCATCTGCAAGATGGGTCTAATGGCAATCTCTCCCTCATAGAATTGTCATGTATGTAGAGCATTAACAAGGTGTTGGCAAAGTACAAGGTGATACTACTAGTAATAGTATCAGATTGTTAGTGATGAAATTAATGGGCACAGATTCTAACTGGTTCTGCTTTTTTGAAGGTCTTGGAGTAACTTCAGGGGAGTTTGGTGAAATGATCCTGATAGTGATGTGATACCCTTTATGATAAATGTGATCTAGGAGAGCATCTTTGAAACTTGTCACACTGAACAGCTCTGTGATAGTTGTCAGGTTACTCAGTCTCTTTGTGCCCAGTTTTTCCATCTGTAAAATGGCAATTATATATAGTACCTTCTCCATGTGGTTATTGTGGGGACTAAATGATTGATTAATATGTGTAAGGCATTTTACAACAGTTCCTGGTACACAGTAAGCATCACATAAATAATTAGAAAGAAAGAAATATTAAGACATGAGTTGATCCAATATAGGGTTCTTACTGGTACTTTTTCCTCTGAGCAACTACTTCTCACTGAAGCATTGATTCAGCTTGATGACACCTTTCTTTAGTAGGTATTTTAAATGCAGTTTTAGAGTATGCTCACCCAGCTTAACTGTGTTATGATTCAAGACGGAGCTGTGATCAGCGCTGACAATATTCAGCTATTCTGGGGACCTTTAAGAATGTCAGACTTGTTCAGGAAGCAAAAATGTTTGCATCTTACCTTCAGTTTATGATTATTTCATAGGCAGTTGTCTCGGGAATTTTAATGACTTACCAGTTTTAAGCTTAAGCCATAAGATTTCTAGGTGATAAACAAACTTTTTTTTTAATTAAAATTATAAGAGTTCCATGGGGCACCAAGGTACAATGAAAAAGTAAACAATGAACCCAAGCTAAAATGCCTTATATAACTTTGGGACAGTTACTTTTCTCTGTGTCTTATATTTTCTATAAAATGTAAAATTAAGGAATTAGGCTTCTGTGTATACTACTGGGGTCTACTTTCACCAATTTCTTAAAAATTAAATATTATGAGAACATTTGACATGTACCCAGGTAGCAAGCAGTAGCATTGCTCTGGTTGAATTGGGCTCGGTGCCTGTCAGCTCTGTGCTCTTGGGCTTGGTTTGTCTCACAGGGTAGCCCTGAGGCATCTCTGTGAGACCCTCAGGGCTCTCTGAAACTTATTCTGAAAACAACTGGTAAGATGAGACTATTAACTCTTAGCCAATAATCTGTGATTCTAAATATTTTTAAAAATACATTTTTTCAAATAAGGTAAACTTCTTTTAGCATAAGTAAATAAAACAGATATACATACATACATTTACTTGTATTTTACACAATCAATGGTAAAATGCAGTAAAATGAAAAATTGTTTTGCTGTACGAACAACAAAATGTAGAATATTTTCTAAATTCTGCGCTTTACTGTTCTTAAAGTGGCAGACACTTTGGGCTTGAAACACTACTGTGAAAACTTAGGATGCTAGCTTTTTGTTCAGGTTCTACTTTTTGAGTCACTGGCATTTGTCATTCTTTTACCTATTTTCAAAATTGGGATAATCAGAAAGAAAAGGAAAAGCATCCATTTAAAAAAAAAGAAAAAGGTATCTGAAATTTCACAAAGTATTCTGGCATCGCAGCATTCTATGAATATTTAATCATCATCATGAAGACAGGAGGCTGGAGAAAAAAATCAGGGTGATATTTGGCAACAGCAGGTGTGGGGAGGAGGGTGTCGACACCCTCTGAAAACGGATATGGCATGTCGCGTGGCAGGTTCCCTCTTGCAGTTCCCACAGCACCTGGGTCCCAGACGTGCTTTAAGAAGACTCTAGGGAGTGGGGGCTTGTCCTCTGCCTGTCAGGGAGTCTCCCTGGGAGCAAGGACGGAGTTTGCCAACTCCTCTTCTTAAACCCCTTCATGCTTTCCCTTTTGTGGACCTTTACATAAAGCAACTAGCTTTTGGCCCTGGTCTCTTTGCATGCCCCCCCCCCATTATTGTTATGAAGTGAGTACCTTGCTTATGTAGGTATAAGTCAGTGAAAGTGCAGGGATTCAGTTATTGGAATTTTGGATGGAAACTACTGAAACTCAGAATTCACCTAGGAACTCTACAATCTAGGATCTAGAACTCTACAATCAGGAGCAAGGTGACAATAAAAAGGTTGTGGGTCACCTCTGTACAGATTGCTTGTCTTCTAACTTTGTCACATGCAGCACTTGGTCTGCCACCCAATGTTCCAGACACACAGGTTTCTCCATGGCCTCCTTGCAGCAGGGCTGATTCATCCTACAAGCTCCTGCCCCTGGGTCTTATACAGCTTCCTCCATATTGGAGTTTTCTGACAGTAGATTGAGAAAGTGTGATGCTCCAGTTCTCAAACTTTGATATTTATAAGAGGTATCTGGTAGGACTTCTGAACATGGAGAATCCTGAGCCCACCCACAGAGATTCTAGCCTAGTAAATCAAGAATGGGGCCTGGGAATATGCATTTTGAATGAGAGGTTCTCAGGCTGTGGTCCAGGCACTTCCTGGACATCAAAGGATACCCTGTCATGAAGGTCCAGGCTGAGACTAGAGTCAGGATGACCAATCTGTGGGACAGGCTTTGGTGCAGATGCTCAGAGTGCTGTTACCAACGTGCAAAATTCCTCCTGTTGCAGAAACAAAAGCAGGGGTGTGGATGGGTCTGGAACTAAGACAGAATATATATATTCTCCCACCCCCTCCCCATGTGATTTGGGCAGCTATCTGAAGCTGTATGTTTGTAATCTGGTTATAGCTCACAAGAACTCATCAAATGTCAAAATAAAATCACCAAGCATAGTTCCTGCACATAATAAAGATGAAAGTAAAGTACAAGCTCTTGACTTAGTGTTTTAAGACTCTCAGTAATGTGGTCTTGGCCTTAGAGACCACCATCCCCTTCATTCTTTACACATCCCAACACAGCAGAATGACTCCAAGTGACTGTGCTTGGGGTGGGGTACAGCCTAAACTGAGTCGCCTGGGAGTGGGAGACTCATTGTTTTTGTGCCCCTTCTTGGATATCTGAGACCTACCCACCCTGATATGTTTCTGGCGCCTCAGAGTTACAGCCATGTCTATTTGGCATCAGAAATATTCTATAGCAGCTTCTTCTTGGAGTCACCTCTAATGGTCAGAACTCAGTCTTTTTAATTGAACTGTTTCCTTGCTGTCATTACTTTGCCATGCCAACTTAGGTTCTAAAATATAACCTAAACCTGGAAATCAGTCCTTTAGTCATGGTGCTGATATGACGATGGTAACAATTTTGTGCTAGAAGCATGGAATGTCAGCCCTGGAAGGGACATCGCTTTGAGCACATCCAAACCTCTTTACCTGGATGACGAGAAAGCCAAAGCCCAGACAGGGAAACATTCCCGAGTGTCTACTTGCCAAGTACACCTGGGAGTGAGTGAGTGGGGGCTCAGAAGTGACTCCCCATACCTGCACAGATGGGTGCTACCTTTCATTCTAACTAGTGCCCTTCAGACTTTGCCTAGAGTCTCAATGTTTCAAAAGTTTGTCTTATTTGTATATTTTATGATACACTCTTTATTCACATGTTTAAATTTTATAAGGTTTGCCTCCCTCCTTTGAGTCTTCCCTGCTGAAATATGCAAAATGACTCAGGCTATTAGAAGAAGAAGATAGGAGGGGGAAAAGAGCTGATGGTAATGATTTCATTATACTGAGGTTTTAAAATATCAGGGTCATTTGCAATTTAATTTGACCAATACATATTGAGCATCAGAATATGCTGGTTACTGTCCTGGTGTGGGACTGTGTTACCTGTGTGACAGAGAAGTAGGTTCTTTCCTTGTGGACCCCGACTATATTGAAAGGGGAAGAAATCCATAAGAGAATTAATGCCACGGGGAGCATGGGACACTGGCTCACTGTGTGAACTTGGGTCAGGCCAGTCTTGGATCTGGAGAGGTTGCTTCACTGATGAAGGAAGGTGGGCTGTGATGGCTGCCTGAGGTCTGCCAGAAGATCCTGTTCAGCTCTGTGAGGTGGGGTGGTGACTGGGTGGCTTCCACACCCACTCCAGGGCAACCCACGTTTCCTCCTCAGCTCTATGAGCAAGGGCAAGCCCTGTGCTTAGCAGGAATGGCGAGCCACACCCTGGGCATGAGTCAGGCCTCTAACCCACCCAAGACAGGGAAGGTTGATAGGGGCGGGGACTGTGGCAGGTTTCATATTCTCCCACCTAGCCCTTTCTTTGATTTTATATTTATAAGGCAGGGAGTTTCATGGCAAGGCTCTGCCATGGGAGCCCTCCATTAATGGCTGGCAAAGCTGCACCATTGTTTTCCTTTGTCTAATGCTTCTTAGTTTTGTATTGCTTTGGGGAAGTGGGGGTGTAAGGGGCTAGGACAGGACAGGTTACATCATGTGTGAACACCAGTGCAAAATGAAAATGCAGGCTCCTTGTTCAAAAATTGTGAAGAATTTCAAGATGGTGGCAGCAAAGCAAAACCAAACATGAGGCCTTTCTGTATTCAGAGCCCTGTGCAACTACCCACATTGCACACCCATGAAGTCACCCTGGGTCGGGGTGGATGAGGGAGTCAGATGGGGATCTGGAGGGGAAGGTTAGGTGGGGCTTCAGTGGGCCAGTAGACACCAGATCATTGCCTGGAACCAAAACCAGAAATGATGAGAATTCTTCTCCAGCTGCACTGAGTGTGGAAAATGTCACATGTTATTGAAGCTTGGTGCCCAGAGAGTTTCAGGCTATCGCAGTTAGGTTCAGCGGCAGTCAAAAGCAGACTGCATTTTGCAAAGGAGAAACAGACCAAGGTAAGAGAGGCAATCAGCAGACGATCGCACAGCTTGTTAGCGCAGGTGGGAACTAAATCTTAAGCCTTTTATCTGCCATGCCTTTTTTAGCCCTCAGTGAAGCTAAGTAACAATGAAATTGTTCTCTCTCATTGTGGGTTGCACTGGAACTTGGGAATAAGAGTGAGATGCAGAAAGGGAAATGAGATAAATCATAATTGAATGTAGAAAACAAAACAGTCTAGAAAGCCAAAGCAGTTTGTCTCAGTCCTATCTGATACACAACATGCAGCAAAGCAGACAAATGTCTGGGCAGTAAAACAAAACTGCACGAAGAAGATATTTTCAAATAAAATACGCATATTTCCACCAGCCTTGAGCTCATCTGATAAGGGACAGATTGTCCAGAGTAAATAGAGAGATGAAAAAAAAAGATGCTTTGGGCTAAATTTAGTCCCCTGTCAAAATCACAGGGAAACTAATTGTTTCTCCTTCTCCTGCTTGGCATCTCTCCAGTGGCCAGGCCTGATGGGGCTATAAAGGAAGACAGAATAATTCATATTTTTGTGTGCTTGTTCATTCATCCATCCATCCAACATTTCTTGAGTACCTCTGTTAACATTTTACTGTGCTAGATCCTAAAATAATGTTTAAGACATGGCCCCTACCTTAAGGACAATAGACAGGTATCTGGGGAGAAAACTAATCACAATAAGGTGTAATCTAGTGATGTGTGCTGTGTGCCTTTGGAGTTCAAAAGAAGGACAGGACTAGCTACATAGTTTGTGAACTCCATTCATACAGCTCTCAGTGGATAACCTGTCTGTAGGGTCCTATTTGCTTCCATGACTAGACCCAGTATCTTCATCATCACTGTGATCCTCTTCCCGAAAGCCTCCTGGGGAGGGAGCAGAGCTGGAAGTCACATGTGGGCTTCTTGTAGACAGTGCCCATTAACCCTGGGTGATGCATGTCTATGAACCAGGCCTTTTTTGCATGACCCTCTAGGGAGAAAAGCTGGGATGGAGGCGGTTTGGGCTCGGATCTGTTGAGGATCTGGGCCTGCTCGCACTTTCTCCTGCCCACACACTGCCCTAGGCATGTAGGTAGGAGAGCAGCCCCGCTGGGGCCAAGGAGAGGGCCAGCTGTGTGACTGTTGGGGTGTCACTCAGTGCCCATCAGAAAAATGTCAGGAGAAGAGGAGGTCCCATAAACCAGTATTTTCTAACCCAAATAAGTAACACCTACATCCTCTCTTAGTGACAGTAGGATTGAAGTAGAAGGGGAAGTGAAATACATTATGAAGGCTGTCATAGAAGGTGGAGAAAAGATAAGACACCAAGAGGAATGATGTCAAGGAATGTATGTAATAAAATTTTTCTGTGTTTCTCTGCTCCTCAGCTGTTGAGCATGTCACTCACCAGATCTGTACACAGCCTATGATATGACTGAAAATAGTAGACATGAGGTGAATCCCATGTGTCATCATAGGTCCCATCATAATGACGTTGTACCTTCATGCAAATACTTAGTGTTTACAAAGCTTATATCACCTCCGGCATTTTATTTTCTCCTTCAGCAGCTCAAGGAGGTAGGTGGGGTCTGCATTATAATTCCCATTGCACAGAACAAGCAACTGAGGCTTGGAGGAGACTAAGCTACTAGCTACTGATCCCAGTGAGTGGCAGATGAGGGAACAGGCCCAGGTTTTCTGTGTGACATTCTTTTTACCATTGGTGTTTTTTCTGGCTACATTGTTCCCTGCTCCATTTATTGCTTGGGTATAGTGTGACAGGAGCACAGCATGAGCTGGGAGAAGTATTGAGCAGCCACTGGAGATGTAGCGATAATGAGATAGCTGCCACGTGGACATGTGATATCTTTCCACAGAGTCTCTTGCCCTTTAAAATAACACACTTCAAATAGCAATGCATTGGTTGGTCCTACTCTTAAGAGACCAGGCTGGGATCCAGCATCTCTCAGCTCTCTCCACATTTTTGCCCCCTCCTGAGCCATCATAAAGACACTTGGAGCTGAGTGGGAACAGTATTTGTCTCACAATTACTTCTAATTGCCTTATAGTTTTGTGGTGTATAAATGGAGTGACCTAGATACCATTATGTGAAACTCCCTTTCTGTCCTTGGGTCTGTAGTAAGGAGGAGGTAAATCAGTTAGATCAGGGAACGGTGAGCGGTTCAGGGCATCTCCCAGTTACCATTTATATGTAACTCCACATCTTTACCTGTTGAGTTCCCAAGTCTCCTTAACAGACCAGATCTAAAGGTGTATCTTCCTCTGTAAAGCCTCTCTGGATTGCTCCCTCCTCTGGATTCCCAGAGTGCTTGTTATAATCCTATCATTGGTGCTTATTATTTTCCACATATTTCATCTTCCTGAACTCCTTGTGCCAGAGATGATATCTAATTCATTTTTCTTTATTGTCTCCTCAGAACTGAGAATTGCCAACCTAGTTGCTCAGTTAAGTACGTCTTGAATAAAAGTATAAATGACTATATCCTAGACATTGTGAAGGTATGTAAATTAGACTGTTTACTCACTGGGACTTTTTTAAGGTGGACTTAGGTGAGTTGGCAGTTGGAACATTATTTCCTATGAAATCTCTTCATGACCTCCATGTGCCCAAAACTGTGCCCAACCTATTTTTGAGGGGTGAGTGTCTGTTAGGTTTCTTTTTAAAAGAAGAAGGTGAAAGCATGGGATCCAGCCAGAGTAGTGTCCTAGTACATCCCAGTTTCTTCAGTCATCAAATAAATATAATCTGACCTGGCAGAATCTGCTGAATGGAATAGAATATTTAGGATGGAAGATACACAAATTCAATCATACATATACAGCACTTTGTTTTCTGTCCTCTTCTTTCTTCCAAAAATCCATCTATGCCTGTGACTATGTCTCATTCATTTTTGTCTATCTTCATCTATTTTAAAAACTGAGAATGGCCAAGATGGCTGCTGAGTCAACTGCCTGCTGAATGAAAGATAAAATGATGTCCTAGACATTGTGGAGGTGTGTAAGACAGGTGGACACGTGATGTCTTTTCACAGTTTATACTTTATACTGGCTCTCTTATACAGAAAACTCTTATTTGGGTTTTGAAATCAATTCATTAAGTTTCAATTACATTTTGCAGCAATTGTTGCTATATTGTTGTTATTCTGGGTTCATTTTCATATGCTTCCTTTCAAATTCAACATCTCTGAAGGAGAACTGATACCCCCAATTTATACATGACCAAAAATATCATCAGCTCAGGCCCTGGTTGGTGTGGTTTAGTGGATTGAGCACTGGCCTGCAAACCAATAGGTTGCTGGTTCGATTCTCAGTCAGGGCACATGCCTGGGTTGTGGGCCAGGTTCCCAGTTGGGGATATGTGAGAGGCAACCAATCATACCAATGTTTTTATCCCTCTCTTTCTCCTTCCCTTCCTCCCTCTCTAAAAATAAATAAATACCCTTCCCCTTTTTCTAAGAATAAATAAATAAAATCTTAAAAACCTATATCAGTTCAGAATATAAAAATATGACTTGCCATAGGGTGCAAAGTCATTAAGTGGCAAATTGGGATTCATTGAATAGATATTAATTCATCATCATTAATTCAATATGTGTTTATTTAGTACTTATTACATGATAAACTTCTTGGGGACTATATGGGAGAATATGATGTAGTCATTACCCTCAAGGGGCTCATAGTCTAGTAAAAGGGATATACACTTAAATGGGAAACAATATCAGGAGGCAAACACTTTGATAGGATTACCATCTGGAGATTCCAAGTGCTTGTGTTGTGTTTGTGTTTATTCTCAGAGATATACTACTCTACATGTCCTCTATACTTCTGGTACAAAAGTGGTGATGATGCTCAAAATCACAAATATCTATTAAGTCAAGTCATCATCAAAAATTTTTAATAATAGGACTGTAGGCTTCAGACTTAAGGTTTCTTACAGCTAACTGGGGGCACACACGCCATGGAGGAATGGACAGAAGGTTAATCCTGCTCACACCATGAAAAGATTTCAAAGGAAGAGGAAGCTGACAGAAACATCCAGTACTTCTTGAAAGAGAGGACAGGAGAGAGAGGTGTATCCCTGTAGAACAAGAAAGGCCCCACCCACAAATCCAGTTCCCTGTCCCTGACAGGTTGAGTTCCACCCTGTAAACATCCCCAGTCCTTTCATTGACCCTTTGTGACTGAGCGAGCACTTACCTCTCAGCCCACTCAGTGAGATGAGATTCACGCTGAGTGGGTGACAGTACCAGGGCACCCTCCTGTCTGGCTTCGTCTGTGTCAACCACACCTCTACTGACCACCACTTGTGTCTGAGCCCCTTCATCCAAGAAGAGAAAGAAGAGCCGTGAGGACCAGCACCAGCCTAGTCAGGTAAGGCCAGATGACTTGTCACCAGTTCTGCGAGGAGATATGGCTTCTCTCTATGAGCTGATTGCTCCTGTCCGTTAGCCTGCGTTTCTGGCTACCTCCACCACCACCTTGCACTTCCAGGTAGGCCCATTATCATCTGTGGTCATATGACAGCCCACTCTTCCTCACTGCCCAGGGTTGATGAGATTTGTAGACCAGCATTTCTCAGTCTATTCAATTACTTGACATACTTATCTATATATTGATTTTGATCTTAAATGCATTATAAAAACAGTAGGATAGGTACAATTTTCTCCACTCAGTGGTTTAGTGAGCTGAGGCTTGGTGCATTGGAGTGATTTGTTCAAGTTTGATCAGCAGGCTAGCGCTAAGATTAGATTTGCTTCCCCCTTGTCTCTCCCTGTTCTGTACTACCCAGCAGGTCATATCTTATCTCAAAAAAGCCAAGAGAAGTGGAAAGGCTTCCCGAACTGTCAAATGGCAAACAAAGTGTATTATTTCCTTGTAGGTAGGTTGGGAGGGATGTTTTTTAATTTATCTGAAAGAGATTTTATAATGATTAAGATCCATCCAACAGGGCTATTTTTAGAGAATAAATGAGAATATATATGTAAAGGGACCTCGTAAACTGAGAAGTGGTGTGCAGATGCAAGAAAATGACCACCTGGAGCCTGAAACGTGCCCTGGCTCCCTGGGTAGGAAGGCTTCTGTTTGGACCGGATGCCACTCTCCTAATGTCAGCAGCAGCCTTATGAGGCGTAGATCACACAAGTCCTGGGGAGATACTTAGCTGTAGAGTCTTTCTATGACATGGGGAAAAGCAAATCTCCACAGGAAGAAAAAACACCCCCAAATCCCTTCAAATTGACTCCTGTAATTTCCTCTCTTATGACAGCTATCATTATATCTTATTGTTCTACAGTTTTAAGAAAATCTCATCTTCCCTGATTACATCATTTATTTTTTAAGATGCTAATTTTAGCAATCATTTTTCCTTCATGCTCAAAAAGGTTGTATCATTTTTAGTGTGGGAGGAAATATTTTCTCTCTGTATGTGTGTGTATACATGTTTGTGTTTGAATTTGTTATGACAGTGCTAATATTTATCCCATGGGTTGAAATGCTACATAATCTTTGGCAGACTTCTGTATACTATTCTTAGTGTCTGTCTAACTGTAATGATCTTGAAGAAATGACATACTTAATTATGTTATTCAAAATAAGATCACTGAAGCCCAGAAAGATGACGTAATGTGCACAAGGCCACCAGCCAGTGATCATTAGAGCTGTAAGTCAAATGCAGGTCTCCGATTCTCTTACTGTCCATGACATGGGGTGAGTGGTGTGGGCGTCCTTCAACAGAAGCATAAGCTGTGTCATTTTAGGGATTGTACCCGATAGCCTTTAAGATTCCTTTTAATTAAAAGTTTTAGGGCACTTTGACATGTCCTCAGCATCTAGTGGAATGCTAAGCATCTTAGCATCATACCCGGTAGAGCAGGGGAGGTATCTGTAAAAGCATCTTTTCTCATTAGCTTGGTTCTTGTGGAATATTTGTTTCAGTCAAATTATGGAACTGCTCCTTAAGGGTAGTGTTGGGAGATGAACAAGCAGATGAGTCTTCATTTTATTCAAGCAATCTGGATTTTTCCTTGCATCTTCTAAGGTCCTTCTAGAGAGGTTTCATTTACTTTAGAAGTTGTAATGCTAGTTGGTCTTTTATTCAGAATTGTAGAATGTAATGGCACAGTTGACCTTGAGAATTTCTTTAATCCAGGGGCTGCAGACTAACAGCCACAGGTGAGTCCAGCATGTAAATGTGTTTTGTTTGTGCTGTAGTGGTAAACAAAATTGAGCTGGTTGCAAATATTTAACATCCAGGAAATTTCTTATAAAAATCAATGATCTCACATTTCAGGAAGATGAGATCTGGCGATAGTGAATCCACATTCCCACATAGAAAGCACATTGGCTAGATCTGGGCAGCATGTGCTCCCTCTACATGGAGCAAGTATTCCCCATTTCTCCACAGTCCCTGTGTGTCCGGACTTAAGCCACCAGGTATTTGAGTTTGTCGATACTGATCTCTTCTGATCTTTTAAGTGTTCAAACAATTCTCTTACAAGGGAAATCTAGGTCAATATAATGGTGCACCAGGTCACAGATCAGGGGAACCCAGGAGGAGATGAAATTAATTCTTTGGCCTAAACCTCTCATTATTTAAGGGGTAGGAGGACTTCAGCAGGATATGTCATTGGCCTTGATACCTATTCAGGATATTAAGCCAGGTACAGAGTCTCAGTGACTTAAACATAAAGTATTAATTAAGCTGACACAGCTTCAGGATAATCGCTAGATGCCTACCAAGAGAAAAGAAAGGGAACGTGGGAAGAACAAGGTAACACTTTTTACTAAAGAGATCAATGACATAAAATAAGAAATTATGATGCACGATAACAGATGGATAGCATCACAATGCCCCAAATTCAGAACAAATTGCTCAAATCCTGAAAACTAGCCAAATAATGTGTTTCCTATAATTCATTCACTAATGAAATAATCACCCCTTGATCACCTATGGTGCACACAGCCCTACACCTGGGGATTTAAGTATAAAAACAAAGACCCTTCCCCAGAGGGCCTTACTAGTACTAAAAATATGTACATAAACAACTACAACACAGGACAAAATATGATAAATCCTGCAAGAAAAATAATCAACTATTGTTGGTTTTACTGAGTAAAGATATATTCATGGCAACTGAGTCAGCTGCCATCAGAGATGGCTGAAAGGAGGAAATAGTGTTTGACCTGGGCTTTGAACAGGGAGAGAGGAGATGAGTTTCCAGGAACAGAGGATTTAAGCAAACTCAAACATCAGCACTGTCTGATGAGTACTTGAGGGATGGGATGAATTCTCTGTTTATTGGGCCAGTGGGACTGAGCGGGGAATGAGCTGGCAATTTGGTCAGCAGTAGATCCTGGGTGTTGACCAATCAGGCACAGCATTGGGAGCTTGAGAGCATTACAAGTATTGACTATCCAAGCCCATAATTTGGTAGTGACAGAAAATCCGTGTAGTATTCACTTAGCTCGGCTTTAAGTGTTTCAGAAGAATTAAGAGGGAAGAAAACAGAACTGACCACTTCTAAACATAGTGGACAATATCAGATGCTTAGTGAGAGCAATAAGTTGGTAATATACAATTAAATTAGAAAGATAGATAAAAGTATTTTTAAAATACATTGAGCAAATGTAAGAAATATTTAAGAAATATGTAAGAAATATTTTGGGTAAAATATGGTTATGTACTTTAAAAAATAAAGTCTATTTTTTTTTGTTAGAAATGTGATATGTAAATTCCTAACTTGTGGGATGTTGAGGGTTATGTTCAGTTGATAAGCTTTTTCCTTTGGTCTGGGAAGCAGTCACCCCTTTACCAAATAGGTATAGAGGGTCCTTGAATGTCCTGGCCCTAGACTCTTCCATAATAAACATGGCTGGAGAATTCCACAAGTGTGTGAATGCTCCACTGTCATTTACAGAACTCCTCAAGGGTTGAAAGGAATGTTTGGCCTACTGAAGGGCTGCACCAGTCACACATACACACAAAATGTTTGTACACGTACCCCAAGGCGTTTGTGTAATTAACCACCTTTTCTCATTTTCATGCACAAAGTTGTGTGTGATGTTGGTTTGGAACTGTACCTATATCTCAAGGGAAGTATATATAGGTGGTGATATGCCACAAAGTAAAATGAGGCATGTGAACAAGATTCATTCATTTGAAACTATTTCACATCTATTTAATACATACATCTTTTCAAGTCTCATTCATTCACAACTATTCATGAAATGTGTTCTGAAGTTTGGAAAAACAACATCATTGAACAAAAAGAAATAATTTCTGCCCTTAAGCAGTTTACATTTTTAATGAGACAGATGGAAGATAAATAAAACTAATCAGTAAAAAATGTAAGATATGAGATATAGAGAAAAATAGAACAGGAAAGGGGATAGGAAGTCTTGGAAAGTTGAAATTTTAGAGAGGGTGCTTAGAGAGGAATAAATTGTTGTTTGAGTAAAGCTCCTGATAGTACCAGGGAGTGAGCCCTGTAAACAACTGGAGAAACGGTATTGCAGGCAGCTGCAATAGCTACTGCAGAGGTGCTGAGGTTTGGAACATGGCTTCTTGGCACCTTCAAAGCATAAGGCTTAGACTGAATCGAGTGGGAAAACCTTTGAGGACGAAGTTAGAAAAATGATGCTGAAAGGGTGGGGGCAGCAATAATGAAGGGCTCTGAAAGACATGGTAGAAACTTTGACTTTCACCTTGAGTAAAATGGGAGCCATTTAAAAATGGGATAGTCTGACTTACATTTCAAAGGGATCCCTCTGTTTACGTGTGGAGAAGAGATGAGAGTGGTGTGGAGAGAGGGTGGGCAGAGGCAGGGAGATTCAGTAGGGAGTTATTGCTGTTGACCAGATGAGTGCTGTGGAAGCTCGGACAAGCAGGCAGTGGTGGGGGTGATGACAAGATTGGATCTGTGGTTAATGATTAAGTGAATGGGGAAGACAGGAAGCAGCCAAGGACGATTCCAAGATTTTTTTCTGAGCAGCTAGCAGAAAGGAGTGGCGTTTATCTGCAATGGAGAAGACCATGGGAGAAACAGGTTTTGAAGGAACACTAGGAGCTTACTTTGTGACAGGTTAAGTTGGAGATGTCCAGTAGTGAGTCAGTACATGAAAACGAGATTCAGTGAGGCTATCTGAGCTGAAGAGAAAAAGTGAGAGTCATCAGTAGATGTGATATTTACAGCAATGAAATTAAATTAGATCATCAAAGTTATTCTAGACAGAAAAGGTAAGTGGTTTAATGGCTGACTTGAGGTGCTATAAGGAGTTGGGTTCGGGAGGTGAGGAGAATCTAGTTAATAGTGTACCAGAGGGGATAGGACTGAGTGGGTTTGGTCCATGTCAGTAGAGAGGGGGCTTTTATCACTGAGATTGCTTAAAATCCTCAGTACATGGTATAATGAAAAGCATTGTCCACTCACATTTTTTATAAACAGTGCACCCCTTTATCAGGCCATACCTACCCCTCCCACAGCCTTCTAACTCTCCCTGGTTCCATAGGAACCACAAAAGGGGATGGAGGAGGAGAGCCAGAGTGGTAGGTGACCTCCAGTTGAGCATGGTGTGTTCTGGTAGCAAAGTGAAGAAATCTTCCAAGGAGGAGAGGGTGGTCAGACAGAACAGGTGTTACCCAGAGGTAGAATGACATGTTGTCAGAGATGTGAGCACACCACAAATGGCTGGTGTGGGTTCCAGTGAGAATGGGAGAAGAGGAATTGGAACTGACGATCGTACACATTCTTTCTAAGGACCTTATTTGTGAAGGGACCTAGAGAGATAGGCACAAGCTAGAAGGAAAAAATGATAGAAATATACTTTTGTAGAAATTGCAACTCGATTCACATAGATCAGCATTTTATTTATCTTTTCTACCACTGTGAAGTTGTCCTGGTCTGCAGTTATGGTCTTTTTTTTTTTTTTTTTTTTTTTGTCAGGGAAGGAAAATAAGATTCAAAAGTTTGAAGTTATCTTCCCCAAACCACAGGACATATTAATAACAGATGGAACTCAAACTTGGGTTTTAAATGTCAAGTTCATTTTTCTCTTAACTGCCACCACTTGTACTAGACAGATGAGTTTTACAGCTTTAGAACTCTCTATAAAGCTCTATAAAACTTTCACTTGGTCATTGTTTAAGGAACTTCCATAAACCCCAGAAGATTCTCAGTTCCCAGCAATGTCTCCTGAGCCACAAGTGCTACCATACCAGATGAAGAGTGTCTGGGACCCTGGGAGGAAATTAGAACTCAGCTTTTTGCATCAGTGAAAATTTGCAATATTTGGAAAGAGTCTTCCAAGTATGTTCAACACCGGTATTTAGGTTGAACCTCTGCATGCTGGAGGATGGGAATGAAATTTCTTATCCTGTAATCTCAGACTGAGTTTCACATTAATCTCTTCCTCTAGTGGTGAATTTGTGTCTATGCTTAATGTAGTCCGCTTCTTTCTGTTCACGTTCTTTCTGTTTACATGGAACTCCAAACCTACATTTCTTGGTTTTCAAACCTACTTTATTCTCAATTGGGGCTTTGTGACTTTTTAAGCAGGGATACACTGAAATACATATTGTTATATTGAAATACATATTATTTGATTTATCCCTGGACAATATGTTTAGAATAAATCGTTTGCACAAGATTTGTCACTGTGCCCCCCCCCACCCCCGCCCTGCAAAGTGGCGGCTATTCTTTCCCATCATTGTCACTATCAAAAGGCAGCTCCTGGAGAAAAATATCAATATAAGCGTTGTCTTTCAGCAGTGGGTCATACTGTGTCTGTTTAGTGTTTGGTTTAGGGTAAGAGTTTTTAGATGGCTCTGTATCCAGACAGCTCACTGTGACCCTACAGTGCTGATATAATGCTCCCATTTCACTTTGTACAGATTCCTATCTAGGGCTTTATCCTGCCTTCTTGTAATTATCTATTTGCAGAACTAATTCTTTCACAGACAATGTACTTCTTAAGGAAATAAACTGTATTTGCTTGTTTTCGTCTGCTCTCCACCTCTCTCTTTCCTCTAGCACAGCACTTGACGCAGAGAAGATTTCCTCCAAATGTGTTTAAATTAATGAGTTAAATTTAGCACTTTCATTTTGTAACATGGAAAGTTAATCTGTCCCACAGGAACAATACTGGAGTACCCAAGTTCAAGGTAGTCTTAGATGCGGAATTAATGAAATAGGCAAATAATATATACAACTGTAGAAGCCAAATGGTATGGTTCATTGTGTTCTACAGTCAGGGGTATGTAAGGTTGTGTAATGGGTGTGTCCATTTTGAAAATTTCATACCATCATTACTCACCCTATAAGCAATCTTCAGTAGTATCAGTATAATCATTAATGGCTGTTGGTACTGTAAACATTGGTTTAATTGTTGATGTGTTTAATAAATGAGGAACTCATGAATCCATAAGACAAAGAACATGAAACTAATAAATTGTCAAACATACATACACACCCTAAACTTTCAATCTCACAACTAAAAAAATATTACAAATAAAAGCAAGTATTGCACTCATTTAAACCATTAACTGTAATGTTTTAAAGTTATAAACCCCTCTTCTGACCTGAAGGAAAAAGAGCTTTGTATTTTTCATTTTTTTCAATTGAGGTATAACTGGCATATTGTATCTTCTCCTTATTTGGGGGAAGACGTTCTAAGACCCCCAGGCACCCAAGGGATATCTGAAGTCTGTCTATCTATCTATCTATCCATCCCTCTATCTGTGTCTTTATCTATCTAATATATATTATGTTTTTCCTAAACATATAAATCTATAAAGTTTAATTTATAAATTAGGCACAGTAAGAGATTAAGGATAATATTAACAGTAATAACTGATAATAAAATAAAACATTTATAACAATGTTCCGTAATAAGTGTCCTGTGAATGGCTTTGGGGCTATTATTGAGTAATCCCTGCACACAGGGATGATTCATGACTCGGGCAGGACAGAGCAGGACAGCACAATATTTCATCACACTGCTCAGAATGCATGCAATTTAAAATTTACACATTGTTTATTTCTGTGATTTTCTATTTCTATTTTGGATTGTGGTTGACTATGGTAACTAAACTGCAGAAAGTAAAACTATGGGCATATTTCTTGGTGTGCATGATGTAATGATTTGATATTTGTTTATATTGCTAAATGATCACCCTAATACACCACAATAAGTCTATTGGATACCCACTACTCGTAGGTACAAATTTTATTTTTTGTGTGTGATGAGAACTTTTAGGAGCTACTCTCTTGCCAAGTTTTAAGTATGCAATACAGTATTATTAACTATGATCATCATGCTGTAAATTCCATTCTGTGACTTACTTGTTTTATCACTGGAAATTTGCACCTTTTGACTCCCTTCACCCATTTTCCCACCCCTCATCTCCTGCCTCTGGCAACCACCATTCTGTTCTCTGTATCCATGAGGTTGTTTTTTTGTTTGTTTAGACTTTTTGGATTTCACATATGAATGGTCCTTGTTTTCTACTGAGACTTAAATTGCTGCAACATTTCTGGGAGGACCATGTATACCAATCTGACCATCTGTGCCAAGAGCTGTACATTTACAAACTCTTTGACCTGGTATTTGCATTTCTAGGAATTTGTACTGAGGCAAAAAATAAGGATGATGAAAAATTTTCCCCACAAGGATCTTCAGTGCATAGTCAATATAAAAGCAATGTAAAAAGGAAGCAGTGTGAATGACTAACAATAAGGGACGAGTTAAATAAATGTGAGTGAGTGTGTAATGGAACCCTACACAGCCACTGTTGTAGGAAATTATTTACTGTGTGATGTAGCGCAGCGGAAGGAACAGGCTTGAGGTCTGAGAGGCCTTTGATCAAGGTAGAGCTCTTATCACTTACAAACTGTATGACCTTGAGCACATTTTTCAACTTTTCTGAATTTTGGTGTCCTAATCTGTAAAATGAGACTAATTACAATACCTGGACCCTAGGGCTGTGGTGAGCTTGAAAGTAGCCAATGCAGATACAGCCAAGTGTTCCGCACGCTGTGAGTTCTGAGTGAGCGCTGGCCTCCGCGGTCGGTATCAGTGTCCTCCGCAATGTAAGTGTGAAAAGAAGCTTTTGAAATAATATTTACAGCACAACTCCATTTCTGAAGTAGAAACATGATATTATCTACAGATAAATGTAGGAGTCTGAAAGAATATACATCAAAATTATTTACTTTCATTTTCTCTGCATGGTAGATTTTTAAAAATTAAATTAAATTGTTAAATTGTTCACTTTTTACTGTATTTTTCCATTGCCAGTTGCCCCCCTTACAACCTATTCCACCTCCAACCCCCCCCAGCCACCACACTGTTGTTCATCTCCATGATGTTCTATTTTTTTTCCTTGATCCCCCCACCTCACCCCCACCACCCGGATCTGTCAGCCTGCTCTCTATGAGTCTGTCTCTAATTTTCCTTATTAGTTCAGATTTCTTTGTTATATTCCAGCTATGAGTGAAATCATATGGTATTTGTCTTTCTCTGACTGGCTGACTGGCTAGGGAAGAGTTCTTTTCCTCCTTTTGCTTTTTATGTATGGCCTACAACATAATTAGCAAAGTTAAATGTATCCAAATAATCATTAACATCAATCCCTATAAATGAACATCTGACACGGTAGTTCTTTGTCTGTGTTATCAGTTTTTCTCATTGTCGAGTCACAAAACCCTTGCTGTACCATTGTCATCAAGGCCATATATCCAGTGGTTGGCAGTGCTAGGCCAGTTACCTCCGGGTTCCCTCGCTCCCCTCCCCTTGTCCTTCTGTTGTAACATATGTGGTATACATCATAAACATTTATTAAGCATCTGTTCTGTTCTGAACACTCAGTGTTGGCAGTGGGAGTGAAAGGCAAAGCAGCACAGAGGATGGTTTCTGACTTGCTTGTTTATAGTACCCTTGCAGGGACAGGGCTCCTACCTACATTGCATGTAATGCTTCATCTTATTGCGGAGGTCTTTCTGGATCAAGTGAGTTTTGGTGGCTAAGGAGAGTTTCCTTAAGAGGGGAGGACTGAGCAATTACGTGGAATTGAAAATCAGGTATTTCCATGGTCCAAAAGTACAGCAATCTCTGAGTAGGATAGAGCCCTTCCAAACTCCTTGTGATGCCATTACCTTTGATAAAGTTTCTTATACAATTATCTCTTTACTCACTAGAGCTGGGGTCTTAGATTTTTGTTCTTATACCCATAGCCCTAGGCTTATGACTGATATTCACTTGGTATCCTTTTAAAAAACATTATCGTAACAATTTTTCCCTCAATTATAAGTATAACATATGTTCAATGCAAAAAACATTGGAAAAAAATTTTTAAATGTAAAAAAAGTAAAAGTCATCCATAAGCCAGTCATTCAGAGATAATCATAACATTTTGGTACATGTGCTTCCAGTGCATATGTGGGTGTTTTTTTTAATATAGTATTTTATAATCATTATTTTTTCTTCATAATAACATATCTTTTCCAAGTCAATTAATATTTGTCTACAGGATTATTTTCTGACATATTTTACAACCTCCCTGTCTCAGAGATAAACATTTTTTTCTTTTTCTTTTATTGTTGTTCAGTTACAGTTATCCCCATGATCCCCCCATTACCCTCCTCTACCCTACCCACCCCTACCTCCCACATTCAATCCTACCCCCCAATTGTCTTTGTCCATGGGTCCTATATGTTCCTTGACAACCCTTCCCCTTCTTTTCTCCATTATCCCCCTTCCCCCTCCCCACAGGTCACTGTCAGTTTGTTCTTTATTTCCATGTCTCTAGTTCTATTTTGCTCACTTGTTTGTTTTGTCGATCAGGTTCCACTTACAGGTCTTCTTTTAACACTTTAACATGTTAATTTCTAGTATTTTTATTTGCTTATTTATATGCACTTTAGGTTTTGAAAATAAAACCATTGGGTGTGTGTCACTTCAGATCTTGTTTTTTCACTTACAATTATTCGTTACTTAATTGTCTTAAAGATATGATTTTTAGGCATTGCATTGTATTTTACAATCATTATGTACACACAGTATGGTACAATAAGTCCCTTTAAGTTAAAATATCTCTAATTTAGGATTGATGCGTAAGTTAGTATACCCTCTACTAGGCTGTAAACTCCATCCAGGAAGGTCTATTTTTTGATTCATCTTTGAATTATAGTTGCACAGTCAATTAACAAAAACAGAACTATTCATTCTAGGTGAGATGAATTCTAAATGGTAGCTTTCATGAGTGAAGGAATCTGGGAAGCTACAACAGGGTCCTTTCAGAGGCTGGGGAAGAAGCCACAATCCACAATGTTATGTTGGTTTGCATAGGAGGGAGGATTTTACTTCGCATGCACCAGGTCGAGCTGGATGAAACCACGTGCTGGGTTGGTCAGTGCTCTCTGAAGTGCAGCTCTCATTGGCTGGTGGGAACAGCTGATAACAGAGAAGTTCCTACCATTTGTTTTTTTGTTTGTTGAATTCAAAAACAGAGATGAACTAATACCTTGTTCTTCTAATTGATTTATTATCCTTGTTGCTCTTAAAGATATAATTTTTTAAATATACAAGTACATATAACCAAAGACTAGAAAACTTATTTAAGTTGGGATAGAAGTGATTAAAATGAGTATATTCCGGCTTGTTGTTTTTGGTATTTGACTGGCTTTGTGAGTGGTCTCCTAGCTCTCCACCCTGATTTAGGATAGGGGCTCTACACCAGGCCCATGCAGAGCCCTAGACTGGTAGAACTATAAGGAAACTTGGGGAATCAAGTGGTTCAGTACCCTCCTGGACCATGTAAAACAAAACAAAACAAAACAATGCCCAAAGAAAAGAAATGACTTACATCTGAACCTAAATTTTCTGGCTCCTATTACTTCAAGGCCTTCCCCATTATCACTAGTTATTATACTCTATTCCCAACTATTTAAGTTCCTCTAATATAGATTAAGTTATTAGACTCCTGTAACTTCCCTTCTTCTCCAACCTTTAAAATTATGTTTTGAAATTCTACTGTATTGTAGGTATTTTGATAGTCCTTTAGATTCATTAGCTCCTCTAATTTTTATACCTTCCTGCAAGGTAAATACTGGATCCACTACACATCTGAGAAAACCGAAGCTAAGGACTTGTAAATTGCTACCAACTACAGGCAGCTGGTAACTCATGGAGTCTGGATCAAAGCCCAGGTCTCTCTGACTCCAAATGTTTCTCTACTGTGTCAGTCTAATTCCTGATACAGGAATTGAATACATAAAATAGATCAATTTATGTCATTACTTTTCCTGTCCATTATCTTGTGGAGGGCTTGGACTAATTCTCCAAACATTTATGCCTTTGATTTGTAGGTGAGTGATCTTGATACATCACTCACAATGTTGTGTTTAAATCAAAAGTAAGGACATCATTTGCTATGAACTTTTGAGGGGAAAACTAGAACTTCTGTCAAATTACCCACTCTATCCAGTCTGTCTTTAACTAGGGCTTTGTTCTCAGAGGATCTATTCATTGGAAGTGCGTGACTTTTCTTTCTAGGACAAGCATTTCCTACAGCTTTTTTCCTTATGGAATTTACATAATGAATTTATAACTTCTTGATCTATATATCAGTATCATAATTTCATGTGATAAAACTTACTCAAGAGGCAGTATCTTTCTCAATCTCTCAAAGCTTCTTTTGATTTTGATTTTTGGATGTAGCCTTTGCATATTAGTGGGTGGATGAAAGTCATTGCCCAATAGCCTGACTATCCATGTACAGGAAACAGTCTCCATCTGGGTGCAAATTCTAGTCTTTTTCTGACTCTAAGTTTTAGAGATTTTCTGAAGGTATATTTTCTGTGTGGAACAAAATTTATTTATTTTTTCCTTGATGATGGGTGCTGGAGTGTGGGGAATCTACAATGAAAATGTGAGTGCTTAAAAAAAAGACTAAGTTTTCAAATGGTATAAATAGAACTAATACTTTATTTCCTCATTTTATCATCTTTATAGTATTTTTATTGTAAAAAATTACAAAATATAATTAGGAAAACCACTACGATCCTATTACCTCTCACCCCTTCACCCTCCTCCCCTCCCCCTCCTAAAAAAACTGCTAACATTTTGGTGTCTATCCCTGTAAATTTTCTTGAATACATGTCTGTATTTTATTTTTTATAAAAACTAAGATCATGATATCATGCACACATACACACCTTCGGTGTCTTTCTATTATATTTGTACAATGTTAATTGTAATGGCTACATAATATTCTATCTAAAATACACTTAGGTAGTTTATGTATTGTAAGTGTATTTTTAAGAAGCATTGGGTTGGCCAAAAAGTTCATTTAGTTTTTTCCATACGATGGCTCTTGTAGTACTTAGTTGTCTTTAACTTCATTCAAAATAATTTTGTTAGATTGTATTGTGACATATGTCATATCAGTGTGCATTTAAATCTTTTCAATATTGGTGAATTTTTGTGCATCCATGTTAATATCGAAGATGGGAGAAATTATGCAACATTTTCAGTGTATTCTGATTATTTCAAGAAAGGTAAAAACACAACTGAAACCCAAAAAATGATTTGTGCAATGTATGGAAAGGGTGCTGTAACTGATTGAACACGTCAAAAGTGGTTTATGAAGTTTCTTGGTACTATTGACATTTTGGCCAAATAATTTGCTGTGGGGCTGTCTTACACATGGGAAGATGTTTAGCAGCACCCTGGCCTCTACCCACTAGGAGCCAATAGAGGGAGATAGCTGACATACTCAAAATATCCAAGTCAATGAAGTTATTGGTGAAAATGAAAAATGTGTCTTTTACTTTATGGAAAAAACTAAATGGACTTTTTGGCCAACCCAATAGTACATATTGCTATTGTTAAAAGGGCATTAGCATAAGAGATGCACTTGGATTGCCACTAGAAGATGATGAATTAAAAAGATGGCTAGCAATATCACTTATTTTAAATGAGCTCTTTATTTCATGTGTTAAAATATTCCAATGCAGCTTCTAATGATGTACTGGTTAATCCCACTCTATCATGAAACTTAAATCTATAGATAGGTAACATTATTAGTGAACCAAAGTAACAATCTGAGAGATAGCCATACTGGATATGATATTGAACTGGTGTTAGTAAGGTCCATCCTACATTGAAGTTTCTACATTCGGTCACTCCCAACAGGAGAGCTGGTTTCAGTAACTCTCTGCAGCGTTTTCTAAAAAGTTTATTCACTGTTTGTGCTTGAGTGGGAAAATTACAGATGCTCCATAGTCAAACATTACTGGCATTTGGAGCCTGACATTGCCTATTTAGGTGGGATAATATTAACTAGTAATAGTGCTGGGTAGTATAGATTGGCCCCAGCACACTGAGAAGGAAAGATAGTTAGCAGGGAATATATTTGGGAGACACGTCAACATTTCAGTGATCTCTTTAAACACCATGGGTTGTCACAGTTGAAGTTCTTTGATACGGAGATACTGCCCAACAGTAATGCTATAGGCTAACCTATGTTTGGTGACATATCTCAAAAAAGAAGTTCTAAGGAATGGTCAGATTTACCCATTCACTCGAATGTCTCCATTTACAAAATAGGACATATTATGTAAGCCACAGATGTCCTTTCACTGCTTTTATATTCTGAAGGGATACTCTAGAGGCAGGAATTGACACAGGAAGTATGTTTGCAGGTGACTTGGGCAGCATCACATTCTGGCCCTGTGAACTTCAGTTTCTGCCTGGCCCTCCGGGCGAAGCAGAACAATTGCTTCCCGGGAAGATTTGACACGTCCCTCGTCTAGACACATTGCTTCTTCTCTCTATCACTACCCACATCTTCCTAGTAGTTTTGACCTCATCGAGACTGGAAAGAGCCTTCCTAAAAGCTTTGGGCAGGGGCACGTTCCCTTTGGTATCTTTCAGCAACTGCTAAGAACCTGTGCTCCAATAGTATTTCATTGCCTCCTTCTCCTTCCATGATAATATACTAAAGGCTCTTCAAAAGATACAGGATCAAAGCACTCCATCATTTACAAAGTACTTTCACAACCTTTTAATTTGATCTTCACAAAATCTTATGGAATGAGCAGGGCAGGCACCAACATGCATATTTTTACAGATAGAGAAGTTGACGTGTATTATTGCAACACATATATGTACACTTAATATTGCGTATGAAGATGGCATTACTGACCACACCTGATGACTGTTTTGATTGATCTTTCTCTGGCCCATACTCCTACTCCTCACTTGATTGCTTTATGAGTGAAGCTGTACATTTACTAATCAAATATTACCCCTCCCCCAGAAAGCCAGCATTGAGAAACACATTCACATATCACAGGTAGTAGCATTTTAAAAAATTTTCTTAGTGTATTTGCTATCTACTCTAGCTAATGTTGCTTATTGCTTTAACGGTAACTATAGTGAGTCACACATAAGTAAATATACATTTATTCTTACTTTAATATTCTGGTGTGATTTATGTACTTATGTGCACATGTGCTGTTTTCTTAGACACTAATTTTCTTGTTTTGTTTCCTTACTGAAATACAGAAAAAAAGAAAAAGCTTTTTGTCATAGATGCTACTGTCCCTCATCTGTCCTTCTTATCCAACAACCTTTGCAAGCTAATAAAATCATTTTTTTAAACTTTTCATTCTTTTGTCATCTGAACTCTCCACTTTCCTTAAATCACCTCAGGTGAATGTGAATGTCATTCTTGAAAAAGAACTGCTTTTATTTTCTTTTTTTTCATAGTTATACTTTGGCCCCCATTATTTTCATGAGAAATATTCCTTTGGTCTAGCTCTCTTGCCTTTCTCGTTCCCTGGGTAGAACTCTCTGGACTTATTTAAATCCTCTTAGCATCTTGTAGAGCAGGCTGAATTCCAGGTGTTAACATTCTTGCCTAGGTCGAGTGGAAATGGGTCAAAGTTGAATTGGAATGATATTATCCTAACACTTACTCCTGTCTAGGTATTTTGCCCAATTTGGTGTCTTGTTTAACATTCATCATTTTAGGAGCCCAATGTTTATTTCATTATTAAAACACAAATTGCCCTTCAGTTATGGTGACCAATAAGATGAAAAGTAGGTGGTATCTGTTTTTGAAATGACTGGCTCCCTTTTCTGGTCTTGTTTCATGCCTCTAAGAGCCTGCTACTGAATATTTCTCTTTGGTTTCAGGATAAGCCCCTCTCCTCTGTTCTCTTGATCCCTAGATCTGCTCTCAAAGGCTCTCATATTTGTCACTTACTCCTCAGGGTAATGTCAGGCAGAAGTGAGTTTCTCCTTGTTCTGCCTGTCTCTAGTGGTGTAGAAACCTTCTGTGGCATCGCTGTGACTGATTTCACTGTGTTTCACAAAGGGTTAAGCATTCTGTGGGCATCCAAGGGGACAAATGAGGGCATGGTTACTCCCCGTGCAGAGCTCGCAGTCTTCTCATGGAGACCAGTCAAAGGCGTGACTAAAGAACTGTGCGACAAAAGATCATGGTGTCTTGAGAACATAAATTGCCATTCATGTTAAGCTGTGGAAACGGGTGAATTTGGAGTCTGGTTTAGAAGAAAGGGTTTCGAATCTTCTCTTCTCAGGTCTGTTTCCATCACCTTTGAGGAGAAAGATTCTCTAGGCTGTATCTCCTTTGCATTTTCTGTTATGATTATTCCATGGAGTGAAGGTATTTATTATTGATCCATTTGTCCAGAATTATATATATAATATATTAAATATATATTATATAAAATATGTTATATATAATATATAATATAAATATATATTAAATATATAATGCATGTTTCTATGTGTTATACTTGGTGCTAGGGATACCACAGTAAACAAAACTCTCTCTAACACCAGATCTTATGTGCTAGTCAAAAGAATGTGAAAGTTAAGGTAAGCTAACATGTAGCTACAATATACCATATTTTTCCATGTATAATGTGCATATTTTTGCTCAAATTTTTGAGGGAGAAATAAGGGTGGGGGGCTCCACCCACAGAGAACCCCTGGCCACCATGGATGAGAATAGTTCTACCAAGACATGATCTACTTGGGGAGGAAAGGTAGCCAATCTCTCAAAGGAGAAGGGACAAGACCCTTTTCTCCATAGACTTTTATTGGGTTCATTTTGCAAAGGAATACAGGTAAAACTCATTAATCATTGTCAGGCAGTAAGGATCAAACAATTGATAACATACAAAGAACTACGAGGGCTTATTCTGGGTCAGGGTCTGTTAGTTAAAGGGCTATAAGACTTTAGGAAACAAACTCATATCCTGCTCAGACACTTACCAGAAAATTGAGAGCATTCTTAGCAAAGCAGTTTTCACAGGATTTTATGTATTCTTTCTTAGGCCTTATTGCCTGGGGAACCTGCCCTTTCCAGCGCAGGGCAGCTACACCCTCTGTCATTGTTTCAGGCTTAAGTCAGGCAGGGGAAGTAAGGCAGACAAGAGATTAGGAGACTTCTTTCAGACAGAATGTGGACTCAGGCCATGTCAAAGCCAAGGAGCAAGAGGGTCCATCACCCCCTTTTGCTATAGACCCCCAAGTCCTTCCCTGGGGGTCCCCGTGATGGTGCCTGTCTTAGGTCATCCATCCCTTGAGGATCTTACCCGTCATTGGCTAGCTGATCAAGCACTGGGGGCCAGGCAGGGTGAAGTAAAAGGGGCAGAGGCAGTGCCCCTGCAAGGGAGATAAGCTTTTTCTCCTTAGTGGCTTATGGTCTGAAGGTTGCTCACTCAGCCTTAGCCATGGGGGGGTTACAGCTTCTGAACCCAACAAGGGCGTTTCCCAACAAGGATGAACATTATACATGGGTAGTATTAATTATGTATCTATATAAATGTTTTAAATTCTTTTATTTATGCATATGCATTAAAAATGTAACTCTAGAAAGCAATAACAATATCCATATGCAAAATACTACCCTGGAATACGATAATTAATTTTGTTTCTAAATATAAATACATTAAAAATTAAATTAAAATGAAAGATTTTTTTCCTGATAGTTTGGGCTATCCCTTGTATATTATACAAGGGAGCACATTATACATGGCAAAATATGGTAGTATGATAAGTACTATCATAAGGATAAGCATAATCTACAAGGAGAAAGAGTGGAAGCCAAGTAACTCGTGAGACAAAGTTGGTCAGGGAAGACTCTAGCCGCATTCTAAGCTGAGAGAAGGACACTGGGAGTTATCAGGTACAGGAAATGAGATGAAGTATGGTGGATTTTTGGTATAGTAGTATTGCTAAAATATTGATAGGAGAAGAAAAGGGAGGGAAGACAAGGTGAGACATGAACCTTCTCAGGTTAGTAGGAATTCCTACCAGGAAGGTCTTGCCTCCCATGCTCAGGAGTTCAGATTTTATTTAGAGTGTGGTGGGGATCTATTGAAGGTTAAGTGATCAATGATGTGATCCAATTTATATTTTAAGAATATTAGTGTTTCTGCTGTGTGTGCATAAATTTGAGAGAGTAATATTGGCGAGAAACCAGCTATAAGGTCTTTATAATGATCCTCAAGAGATGAGCTAAAGCTTTGGCAATAAGAGTGGAGCAAAATAGAGACTCAAGTAGATATTAAGGATCTAAAAGCTGTAGGACTAGGTACCTGATTTTTCGGTATTAGCCAAGAAGAGCAAATCAAGTGGGTCTCTAGCTGGGAACCTTGAAACTGGAATAAAAAGTGGAGCAAGTTCATGGGGGAGGTAAGAAGATGGTAAGTTCATCTTTGGATAGGATGAGCTAAAAGTAAATGTAGTAAGTAAACAAGATAATGTGTCTAGTAGTCAGTTGTGAAGGTGAATTTGTGACTTGAGAGAGGGATCTGGCTGGGAATAGGACATGGGAGTCGCAGATCTATAGATTATTGTTCAGCAATGTGAATAAAAGAGATTGCTTAACGAAAGCATCCAGAGTGCTCTGGTAAACATCAGCCTGTGAGAAAGAGTCTCCATGAAGGAAAATCTAAGCCAGGAACATGGAAGTAGGAAATTGGGAATCTGCAATTCCGAGGAAAATAAGGAAACAAACATTTCAAGAAGGATGATGTCAGCCATCCACAGTGCCAAAGAGATCAAGGAAGATGAAGAGTGGAAAGTATCCATTGGATTCAGTCCCACGAGCTTTTTTGAGAATATTTCATAGCTATGCTGGCACTAAAAAGAAGATTTCTGTGGACTAAGGTGTGAATGAGATAAAATTAAGTTGAGACGGCAAGGATGGATCATTTTTTTGCGAAGCTTGGTCATGAAAAACAAGAGATCCAACCATCATCCCCTTGTGCTTTCTAAAATCAAATGGAACAAATGTGTTCTTTTCTTTCTGGAGAACTTGAAATATCTGAAAAGAGTAATCAGTGTTCTCCACATTTTCTTACTTCTCAACTGAATTTCTCTAGTTTTCTCTATAGTTCCTCAGGTGACAGCCAGCAGTCACTCACCATCCAAGGGATGACTTCTTTAGAAGAGAAGACAGTCATCTCACAGGCCACAAGTCAAAGTGACCAGTCAGATAATGGAAATAGAACCGAAGGGGGATTTGAAAAACATCTGTTGATACCATGCTCCAAATGCAGTGAGGTTTGTGTGAGCTTCAGGGCTGAGTCTTCGGAACAGCTCCTCAGAACCCTGTTGTGTGGAGACTGGAGAGAGCTAACCTCAGACTCTTGGACGAGGAAGTGCACATGCAGAGCTGGTCTCTTGCTCCACAGGGCAGCTGAGCCTTCAGAGGAGGTTGAGGCAATAAGGACAGGGAAGAGAAGCCTAAAACTCGGGACCTTCATTGGACTTGCTTTGTGACCTGAGGTAAGGCATTCCTCTGCTCCCATCTGAACATCTGGTTTCTTATTTGTAATGTGAGAGTGTTGAGTTAGATGATATCCAAAATGCCTGGCAGCACTCTCCGATCCAATCTTGTGAAACAAACTGAATATTCACTTTGAGAAAAATAATCCTGTCAGGATGCCAGGAACATGGTATTTCTGGACCTATGTGATGGTTACATGGGTGTGTTTATTTTATGATACTTCACTGGTTGGCACATTTATGATTTTTTTGAGTGCATGCTAACTTTAATAAATATGTTTATAATAAAAATTTCATTAAAATAGTAAAGGATGTAGTTTTTATTTTCATTTTTTGGAGGGGGATACTGTTATCAGCATTTGGATGAATGTGTTTCCCTGAATTTCATGAAATCCGTACATGAGGAGTCACAGTTGGCCTAGCAGGAAAGCCGGGCTGTGGTGTGACTTCCTGAAACAAAGCTCCCGGGCAGGAACGTCTGCTTGGGAATGTGTGCTGGTGCCCCTACCTGGCTCCGGGACTGATGCTCGGTAGGTAGGTGGTAATCCCTGCTGGACTGAATCCACGCGCTCCCCTGGGCTGTCTCCATACCTGGGAAAGAGGCTTGTTCTAATGTCTAGGTATTGTCGCCACCTAGTCTCTGCATCAGCAGATTCAAACCCAGGGATCCAATTTACTTTGGAGACAAGAATGGTAACAACTGCAGTCAGCATTGTCAGCCTGGGTTGGTTCATTGATTTCTCTGCTCCTTTCTTTTTCACTTGTTCGTGGATAAAATATTTGAGAGCTCGCAGGCCCTGAAAGTACTTCATTGGGACTAACATCTTCATCCTAGACAGCTCCTTGCATTTCCCTTCCCTTCCCCTCCCCCCACACCCCTCCCTGCTCTCTCTCTCTCTCCCCCCTTGGAGGGTAGTGGGGAGGCTGGTGATTTAATCTTAATTTGTCTCCTCCCTCAAATGCCACCCCTTTTTTGTCTGCTCCCTGCCAACTGCAAGTAGGACACTTGTGCTGCTCCCTGTGATGACTCACCACACTGATGCTGGCCTTACAGGTTGGCTTTCTTCTGTTGTACTTTTAGATACATCTCCAGCCAGCTCTCTCCTGACTTGAACATCCTGGTACAAGGTTACATTAATAGCTACCTCCAGGAATTATCTTGAGGGAGCCTACTCTTTTTTGGGAGGCTGAAGGAGAGAACTTAAGAGACTTAGATACATGGATGAAGCTGATATTATTTCAAATACTAAACAAAGACACAAACAAAAAGAATTTGTTACCTTGGAAAAGAGAGAGAAAAGGGTGGTGCAAAGTTGGACTACGCACAGTGTGACTCACCTCTGCATGATATCTCTGAAATGTTAAAGAAGTTGTTGATCTTATGATAGTCGTGAGGCAATTAGGATCCTTACTGTGCTAGTCTAGCCTCTGTGTTTGGACTGACTGTGAAGGAACTGTCCCAGCAGGGATGGAGGGTGACAGAAGATGAGAGGGAATGGAGAAGGAGGTATGAAAAGGATTTCACTTTCACCCTCTTACAGAGCAGAGGTTTAAGCAACTGATACCAGGTCTTCAAGGATTGGGGGCTGGAGGTGGGCAGGAGACATCTCAGTGACACACACCACCTTACCTCCAGCTTCGGAACACACCCTCCTCTTCATGTCTCACTCCTTCACCTGGAATGTCCTCACCTGTCCTCTAACACGCACTCAGATTTGAGGTGCCTTTCTCCATACCTCTTCGTCTCCACACTCTCAGCCCCCTCTCTCCACCCTGTTACTCTCATCTTCTGTTTCCACTGTGTTTTCTGCATGTTCTCTCTTACTGTGTCTCTATCACATAGGTCTGCAATTACCTGCTTGCTCCCATTGCCTCTACAAGACTATGCACTTCAATAGCTGTGTGTGTGTGTGTGTGTGTGTGTGTGTGTGTGTGTGTACAGAAGATGTTTCCATGCATGCCTCACACAGAGCTTCATTATTCAGTCCGTAAGCATTTACTACTGACCACTCATGTCTGAGGTATTAGGTAATGTGCAAACAACAAAGGATCAGGCATGAACTTTGCCCCTCAGATCTCAGACCCGATAGAGAGACGAGCAGGGCATCCATTCGTTTGTTTGAGAACTTGTCCTGGGTCCCTAGTCTGTGCCATGCCCATGCCAAGTACTGGCTACAAACCTGAGTGTGGCATGGTTTCCAATCCAGAATTGCTCATGGCCCAGAGTAAAGACAGGAAAGCAAATGCTGATTATAGAACAGCATGACAAAGCTACAGGAGTCATGTACTCAAGGGCTATTATAACCCAGACAGGATGAGCAGTAGAAATGTTCATGGAATTGTGTAAGAGATTTAATCTCAGGGAGTCGCCAGGGACCTGTAGTCTCACAAGATTCTCTAGTTAATATTCTTGTCTTCATTAATTCTTTTTTCATATATATATTTTTAGGAAAACTACTCTAAAAATTAATATCATGTGTGGGGAGCTCAGCTAACCCCTAATTTATTCCCTTCTTCCATGAAAGTATGGTTTGGGACTCTAGCATGTCTCTGGCCCTGGCCTCACCTGGGTGAGGTGCTCAGTGCACTCTTATTGATGTCCCTAGCGGCTCTGATCAAGGTGGATTTTCATTGTGTTAGCAAAAGGTCAGAAGCCAAACACCCCAGAATCTTCACAATGGATGCTCAGATTTGTGACTACCATCACAATTCTCTTCCTTTGACCCCACAGCCTTTGAATCACAAGGGAACCATTGGGTCAGTAGGAGTCCCATAATGAAGAAGAGATGAGGAAACCCAATATGAGTAGCCCGAAACCCTATATAAGCAACAGCTACAGGCTTAAATCTAGAATACTCTGGGCACTGAAGAAAAATTAGTCACATCTAATGGAATGATTGAGTTGGAAGAAAACTTTGGAATAATTCAGTCCAACAGCTTTCAAATGTCAATATATTTCACCCCTACCCTCCATGAAAGTTTCAGAAGATGTCCAGAAACAGATAGATGGATCTCTATTGAGTAAAATGAGTTAGTCATTTCTAGGAGTATAATTTGCAAAGCATAAAGCCTAGCCCTTCATTTTGTAGATGAGGAGCCTGCAGTTCAGAGAAGGGAAGCCCCTTGCCCAGGGTGACTCACTAAGTGCAGGAGTGGGGATCCACATTTATCCTGGCCCTATAGTCTCACCCCACGCTTTGCTGCACTGAAGCACTGCCATCAGAACAGAGGGCCCTGCTGAGAGGGGAGAAGCTGGGAGGGAAGAGGCCCTCCACCAATTTCGCTTTCCCCTGGACACAGAGCAGTCCTGCTGGCTTGTTATCACTAATGTACAAAATGTGAAATTGTGATGAATTGTTTGCCAATTTTCTTATCTCAACTGGCACAAAGGAGGGCTTGTCGGAGAGGTTTGAGGTGCTAGAGTGTTGTTGTTTATCCACCACACATCCCGTGACTGTTCGCACAGAGACTCGGGAAAGGCTGCGCACATAAATTCACATAAATTACCTTCACAAAATGTCAAAATTAAAAGTGGATTTTTATTTTGGGGATCTGCCTGGAGAATGTTAACCCCTTCAGATGGATAGAGATGACATCATCAGAAAAACCCAGTTGAAATATTTGAATATAACACGATGCACAGGAACTAACTCCCACACTCCCTCCCCACCCAGCGCTACCCCACCTGCAAGAGGGTAGCAATTCTTGTTAACAAACCATAGACTCTCCTAAGCTCTCGGTCTACCCACAAGTATTTCTCTGGAGAGAATATGTTTAATCCTGTGGTGGCCATAACTTCATTCTTTATTGTCTTTAATTAAATTTTATGTGACCAAACTGAAAGTTCAAGGGAGAGACATAACCCATCTCAGCCTCAGTCTCCTCATTTACAAAATGTGGAGGTTAGAATACATGAATATTTTCTAACTGGGAATTCTGTCTTCCCGAGGAGCCAGAGAGGTAGCAAGAGCACCCTGCAGTAGTTGTTAATATTCCAAAAGCTTGTGGAAATCACGCATACCTACAAGACGGTTGCAGAAGATTAAAACAAGCTCCATAGAGACTTGGGGAGACATCAGGAGACACCCTGGGAAAGTACAGAAGGCAAAGGAGACCTGACTAAGCCAGGTTGCCAGAGAGAGAGAGAGAGAGCAAGAATCCAAGGACTTTTTAAAACCAGATGGAAAAAGGAGGAAGTGGTGCTGAGGGAATGGAGACTAGCAGGGCCCTTGCGAAGATGCCCATGATGAAACAGCTCAAGTTTCACCAGTATCTCTGCTTAATGTCAGTCCTGTTTTCTTGATCGAAACTGTGATACTTTTTGTTATGCCCAAACTGTTTATTATAAACTCTTGTGAGGTGAAAAAACATCTCCAAGCTCCCCCTTCCTTTGCCTCTGGCTGGAATTGTGGCCACTTAGTGTGGGCAGCTACTCCTTCCAACCTGCTTAGAAGATCTCAAGGTAGTTATTTATCCTCTTCCCTGGGGGACAAATATTTATTTGAGGTCAATTATGCTGAGTCTCTCTTTGATTTTGAGAAAGCAAAAATCATTATCTTAAGATTGCACAGCTTTTCTACAGAGCACAGGCATCTAGCACAGAGTGGAACAGAGTTCTCCAAAATAGAAATTGCGAAGTCCTGGAGTGGGGGAAATCTTTAGCTCTAATGGTCTCGGATAAAACCCCAGAGTGGAATATTGAGCAGGGGATGCAAATCATACTCTGGATTCAAGTCAGGGCTACTTTATGTCTTCCTTGTGCCCAGGCTCTTTTGCCTTTGTTGACCTCTTCACTATAATAATATCAATATCAAAATGTATATTTCTATAACTTTATTTTTAAGGTTTTACTTTATTTTTAGGCAGAGGAGAACGTAGGGAGAGAGAGGGAGAGAAACATCAATGTGTGGTTGCTTCTCGTGTACCCCTTACTGGGGACCTGGCCCGCAACCCAGGTATATGCCCTGACTGAGAATCGAACCAGTGACCCTGTGGTTCACAGGCCAGTGCTCAATTCTCTGAGGCACACCAACCAGGGCATATTTCTAGAACTTTAAATGGCTCAATATTTTATTTTATTTGGTTTCAGGCAAGATATAGTAGATATTGGGTGCCCCAGAAATTTCCCTTTTTTTCTGATATGAGAAAAAATTAAAATATTTCTTCAACCATAAGATTTAATTTTTTCTCTTCTGATTTTAAAATAAATTAAAACATTTTCCAAGCCCCTAAATGCTTTTGGACCCCAGACTCTGCCCCCCACTGTGCTGCATTGGTAAGCATTCTGGTCCCAGGTGAAGGAGAAAACCTCAGCCTGCGGCACAGAGATAGAGCTGTTGAGGCAGGGATGAGCCTCAATCCCAGAGCAGAGCAAACCTGACTGGAGCCAGCATTTGGCAAAGGTGTCTCCAGTTTACCAATGCATGAGTCTGTTGACTACTTTTCTGCTTTTCTTCTAAATTTTACAACAGGAAACGGTGAACTAGAGTCTGAGCGTCTGGTTTCATTTTCAATTCTATTTACTTGTGAGAACTTGGGCAAGTCCTTCACCTCAGTGTTACAAAATGTGCAAAATGAACCAAGCTGAACTAGACATTAATTCTCTAGCTATGGTTTATGCCCTATATGCTTCTTAAGCATTGCTAGAAAAAAGTTACAGAGAGATAGATAAGAGCATGCATAAAGGGGGGAGGTATAATTCGGTCAGGGTCCCGAAGTAATTTACTGCAATATGGTATTAAATTTAGCTCTGAATTTGTTGGCAGCTGAGAAATATAGAATTCCTGTCTGATTAAAGGAAGCATAGCACTTCCTTAGGTATTTATTTGTGACTTTTTTGAAGAAGGTCATTGAGAAGACGAGACCTGGGCAATTAGAGGCCCCTCACCCCCTTCTCAGTCTTTGGAATGACATTCTGCCGACTGGTCCCACATTGGGGGCTGTTTTCAAGGACAGGACTTTGAGAGAGCAATGTGTTGTTGAGAACATCTGGATAGTGAATGTGCCTGAACCCAGTCCAGGCCTCTTAACAGTTTATATAAACTGTTAAGATTCCAGCGGGTGGGTGGAGAAATCTACTCATTTTGTGGTCTCACAAGACAAGCCTCCTGTATAAATTCCCTTACTGATAAACCTGTCACCTACCAATCTGGAGCAGCCTGCCCCTTTTTCCATCTGTCTTTGTCCCCCATGTAGGACCATTTTCAGATTTCACCCAGGAGGCTCCTGAGTTTGTGAACCAACACATTTATTCATACATTTGCTTTCTTATTACAAAACCAGCATAAACATATTTTAATTTTTTTAAAAGCAAACATTCACTTACAATCCAACTACCTCAATAAATCTCAACATTTCCCTTCTAGCGTTTACCACTATAAAAATTACTCAAATCATCATTACCAGAGGAGACTTTTATGCCTTTTTTTATCCAAGATGATGCATCTTTACCCCATGCTGCAGCACCTGCCCACATTATTTTAAGCATCTGCACAATATCAGTTGGATAGACTTAGTAATTTCTCGGCTGTTAGGTGTTTAGTTGGTTTCCAATTTTTCATTACCACCCACAATAAGCAATATTGCAGTCTTTTATTTCTTTAGGATAATTTTCATTATACAGATTCCCTGGAATGAGAAAATTCAGTGAAAAAGTGTGTTTTTTTGCCATTGATATGCTTTTAGTATTTGAATGTATATAGTCTATTTGCACAGCAATAGAAGGGCACGTTTTATTGAATTGGGAATAAACATTGTCTGGGCAGGTGGTGATGAGGAATGGAGTGGGCTGCTTAGGCACATGCTACTCCCCTGCTATGGGGGAGGTTGTTGACGCAGTTGCATGGCCTTGAAAAGATGTCCCCCTGACTGGAACAGAGCTGGAATCATTTTGGATTGAAGGGACTGGGTTCAACTTTCCCACTAGTCATGGCCTTAAGAATTTAACTGGAGCTGAATTTCTTCCTTTCCTGGATCTCAGACAGCTCAGTCTCAAAGTGCTCTGCTCCCCTTCAACTGTTTCTAGAGAAGACAGCCCGAGGGAGAGGAAGTGGTGCTAATTAAATCCTCCCTCTGTTTTCCAGGCACAGGAGTCTTTCGCAGATGTCTGTTGTTAGGCCTGTGTTCACAGAGTGCAGCAAATACAGAAGCAGGCTTTCCTTCCCGAAAGGCACAAACCTTCCTTCGCAGGTTACAGGGAACTCTAGACATGTACTTCCTTCCAACACCCATTTGTGCAGAGGTGGCCGACCTGCACACATACAGAGAGTAACTGCCAGGGAGGCCATGTCTCACTAATCTCTCTCTCTCTGTGTTTCTTTTCCTTCTCCGTTTTCTTCTTTCTCTTCCTCTCCATTCCCTCCTCCCCCTCCCCTTCCTTCTTCTTCCCCTCGTTCCTCTTCTTCTCCCTCATTCTCTCTCTGTCTCACACCCACACACATACACGTAAACTCAATTTTTTTCTACTTCTTTGTGTGTCCTTTGTATTTTCCAAAAGCCTGTTCTACCTAATGTCTGTCTTTTGTACAACTGACTTAAATAAAATTACCAGTAAATCCAGCAAATATCCTCCTGTTATAAAATGGCATGCATCGTGGTGGGCAAGCTAGGCTTAAAGCATGTTTGGGAGTCCTGGGTGGGAGTCCAGGTGCTGCCATAATTATCCAAGTGGTTCTGGAATTAACCAACCCTATGCTTCCCAGAGACATGGAGATTAAATTATCCTCCAATGCTGGCTGGGTGGATCAGAGGAGACAACCTGTGATATTATCTGCAGAGAGGTTTTAACTCATGAATTATAGCCAACTGTGTTTTCTCCTACCTTCAACCCCTCGGGATGACTATATCCACAATTGTCTGAGATAACCCCAGTGTTCTCCCATAACAGTGCCAAAATTGTTTTTTTAGATGTTATACATATTCTTTTCTAAAATATATTATTTATTTATTTTTAGAGAGAGGGGAAGGGAGTGAGCAAGAGAAACATCAATGTGTGGTTGCCTTTTGCACACCCCCTACTGGGGACATGGCCCAGAACCCAGGTATGTGCCCTGACTGGGAATCAAACCAGTGACCCTTTGGCCTTCAGGCCAGCATTCAATCCACTGAGCCATACCAGGCAGGGCCATACTGGCATAATTATTAATAGCATTCTTTTTATCCTCAAAAATGTCCAGGTTTAGGCAACAAATTATATGTCCATACTATTTTCATTATTCTTGAATACTCTAATTAATCCCAATTTCAAGAATGTAAGCTTGCTGGCAATAGGGGCTGTTTCTCATTTTTCTGGTATTTCACAAGAACCAAGGAAATCACATTTGTCTGATTAAGAATACTGAGGCATCCCTGAGAATAGGAGGACACTCGCAGTTGTGTGGGGAAGCTGGTGTGAGACTCTCCTTCCACGTGGCATTGGTACTAGTGTGCTTGCTATAGGGATGACTACGTGGCCTCCACAGGAAAATGGAGACCTGATTTAGGCACACTTTTACTAGGTTAGCATGTGCCTTTTATTTTGTTTTGTGGTGCTTTGTCTTTACAACATAAAGATAAATTTGTTGTGTTTTTATTTACTTTAGATCCTATACAGGGATGGGCAAAAGTAGTTTTACAGTTAGTTCTTGTATTACTTTTAATTATTGTATTATTTATTTGTTTTTTCCCATGCAACTGTAAACCTAGTTTTGTCCATCCCTGCATTATCATTTTAAACACTAAAGACTTATCAAAACAGAAAATAAAAATTATTCATAACCCTAGCATCCAGAGATAATCACTGTTAATATTTCATTTTACTTCTTTTTAGACTTTTTCTAACCTCCCTCATATCATACATGTGTGTGTGCCCAAGTATTCTCTTTCTTAGTTTCTTTCTTTTTTTAGTTTTCTCTCTCTCTTTCTTGCTCTCTGAATTATTTTACCAATTTGAATAACATTATTCATTATATTTTATGACTTACTTTTCTCATTTAACACTATATTTTGGACATCTTTCCATGATAAAAGTATATGCTTACATTTTCAATGACTACACTGTATTTCAGTGCATGGTATAATGTATCTTATTTAGCCAATTCTCTACTAATAGCACTTAGTTTCACTATATTCTTTTTCAGTATTAGATACAGTGTTGTGTGTGCACATAATGTTGCTATTGTAAACAATATTTTGCTATTAGACCTAAAGTTGTATATTTTTCTGCTATTAGATGATAGATATTGTGATAAACAACCTTCTATATTTATGTCTTTGAGCATTTGTCTAAATTATTTCCTTAGGACACATTTTTAGAATTGCCATGTGTCAGCTAAAATAAAGTGCTGAGTTTTAAGTGTTTTGTGCCTTATTACCTCCCAAGAAGCACATAAGAAGGTGCATTATCATTGTTTTTAACACAAACAAGCTTGCAGACTAGTGGGTTTTCAGGCAAAAATTCTATGATATCTTGAGCAAAGTTGTCTGACAATTATTTCACACAGCTCTTCCCTTGTTCACCTTCCTATCCTGGGGAATTAAAGATGAAAAACAAAAGTCTTACAGCCTCCTTTTCTCTGTCCAGAGAATAGCCCTCCAGGATTGTGGAGTCTGAGTTATGGAATTGTATCCATCAATGCCTATGTTTACTTAAGGTGTGTATGAGGTGTCAGTTTCAGAAACATCATTTGGTCATGTACCTATTTTGCAAGAGCCAGGTGACTTTTTTTTTTTAAGTTGACATGACAAGAGTTTTTCTTCCCTTGTTTTAGGCTAAAGAAATGTCAACGATCGGGAGTCATGAAGGATTCCAGCCTGTGTCCCTGAAGCAAGAGGGAGATGACCAACCCTTAGAGACTGAGCGACTCTCCATGGAGGAGGGGGACCCAGGCAAGGACCCAGTGCCAAAGCAGATGTCAAGGCAACCAAGTGTGACCAAATCAACACTCTACCCCAATCCTTATCACAGGCCTTATATCTCACGGAAGTACTTCGTTACACGGGTAAAATCAATGGTGCTCTTATATGTTACATAAGACTTTATCCTAATGTCTTTCTATATAGTATATATTTTACCAAGTGTTTTTGCATTTCTTATCTCATATAATAGTGACAATAACTGTGAAGTAGATATCTTTTACAGGTGAAGCATCTGAATTTTGGAGAAGTTAAAGAGTGTATTTTTGGTCACCAGATAGAATCAAGGAGAAGCAGGTCCTCTATTCTCCATGGGTCTTTCCCTTCTCAGTCCTGTGTTTATGCTAAACCTCACTTCAATGAATTAATGTTCTATGGAGAGAGAACCAGAGCAACTGGAATAGAAAGCTGTGAGCCCAGAGTGGGTATTTGTTATATTTTGTAAACAGGGGTGGTCGAGTGGAAAGGCTTATTGAGAATGTGCTGAATGAACCTCAAGGGTCTCCACTGGGATGCTGGCGTTATTGTAGGGGAACAGGAATTTTAAGTCTCAAACCTGTAGCTGCAGTGTGGAACTGAGCTGTCTTTCCGCTGCACTGGAGCTGGGAAAGTAAATGGATGGGTGGGTAATGAGGATCGGGGTTGTATATCTAGATGAAGGAAAATGATATTTTAAGCTTCTAGCATTTGAATCAGTAGATAGTACTTCATTGGTTTCTGGTACCTGCCTCTGTCTTGGACTCTCCTTCATACTTCTTTTCTAGTACTTCATTATTCTTGTCAACACAATAGTGGTTAGCTCATTGACTACAACTGAGGTGAAAATCAGGGATTTTGTATTGTGGAAAAAGAGACCATCTTTTTTTCAAGTGTACATGAGGCCTCTCATTGTTGAAAAAAAATTTAACTGGATTTTCTAAGTAAATTTTGGCCAAGGCTCTGGGATTATTTACAAATCTTTAATGAATCCTGATTTGGTAGCTTTTAAAATATATCTTTAGTTAAGATAAAGTTTTAACTGAAGCAACTCAATGCATATGGAGTGCATGTAGGAGTACTGAAGATTATGTAACCTCATATCACCTATATTCGGTGACTCTTACATGCAAGGTTCTTTGGTAGGTGTTATACTATGTATTTGTGTGAGTGTTTTTGTGTATGTAGAGCATATGGTTAGTTTTCTAAAGTATGTGGACTTGATCAAATACAGCAAGTTAAGTTGTAACATATAGCTGTGAAGAAAATCAAAGCATCCCCTAAATTTCATTTATCTTTGATATTGGTGATGTGACAGCCTGGGTTTGATGAGAGACAGATAGCCATGAGTGTTATAGAAGAAGGGGTTTATCTTTGGGAACCGGTGCAATTACGAGAACTGGATGAGAAATCTATGCAAAGATGCTGTCTCTGTGTCTTGTGATGGCCTGAAGTTGCTATAGGTCAACCAACTATCAGTTGTGAAGTGGGAATAGGTAATACAGAATAGAGACAGATTGGAACCTATCTGTCTCCCAAGTCTAAACTTGAAGATGTGAATCAATTTCAAGAGAAGCTGGTGCCTTTTTCCACTGAGCCAGCCCAGGAGAAGGAGAATCTGAGAGATCTGACTAACAAAAAGAAGCTACAGGGCCAGGTGCTGCCCCATGCTGTCAAGGGGACCAGGAGATCAGCAGCTGTGAATATGAGCTGCCCCAGTGCCTGGTGGCCTGCACTGATCTTTAGTAAGGGAAATGACTGATGTCTCACTTCCAACTTTCAAAGAGTTAGCTAGGCTCGGTATCTCCTATCTATCAGTCCAGTGCTCTTCCTGCCGTAATGTATAGTTGAGTTTAGGACTCCTTTAGAAGGGTTTTTAATGCCTGACTCCGATCCATGTGACGAACATCTCCGTCAGGTGTGTAGAAGATAACCCTAAGTTCTCAAGAGCCTGAGAAGGAAAACCTTCTAATCTTATTAATGAATCTAAAGTAGATGTGAGGGCTTTTTAGGTGTGCTGAGGGCTATGTTCCAAATGTACTGAGCGTTCATTCTCTTTCAGACCAAGGGACAGAATATGAAGTGTTCTTTTAGTATGTGAGTATAATAAATGTGCACTAATGCGTGGAGGATAATAAAAATACAACTATTGTCTCAACTGAAACTTGTAGTGAGAAATACATTTTTTGAATAAATAAAGGAATGACCTAGTTTTACTACCTTGTAAATGACAAATCTGTTGATGTGGTGGGAGTTGAGAAAATGGGGAGAATGTATGGGTGTGCATATATAAATTTTCTCATCCTCAAAGTGTGGATGAAATACCAGTTTTATATGAAGTTTTTAATAAGCTAACTTTGTAAGAGTTCTTAGCACAAAACATGCCACATCTATTAACATTTCATAAGTGGCATCTCATTGCTATTATAAATGTCTTCTGTCTCCTTTTGTTGATTTGACATTTACACTTCTATAATTGGACATATGCAATGAATGACATTAAGTTGACCACGACCTTACCATGGCCTCCAGGGTAAGATATAAATGTAGATGTATAGAATCTGTAGCAGTAAAAAAGTTCGAGTAAAGAAACCTAATTTGTTTTCTCTAAGGATAAGTGAGTATGACCAAGGTTCTAAATGATTCAAATCTATGAGAGATTCATCATAAATGATCATTCTTAGAGGTGAAATAAGATCTACAGATGATTCAGCCCAGTGCTGCTTAATCTTTATCGTGCAAACAAACCAATCACCTGAAGATCTTTTTAAAATGCTGATTCTGATTCAGTAGGCCTTGAGCGAGGCCTTAGATTCTCCATTTACAGAAACCGTCTGGCAGCACTGTGGCTCTCTGTCCAGGGACTACACTTCGAGCATCAAGGAGCTAGCCAATGCTCAGTTTCAGAGGCAGCTAAAGCCCAGAGAGGGGTTGTACTCATCCAGTACCTTAACAGTTAGTGAGCACAGAATTGCCCAAGATGCTAGTAAATTGCAAAGCTACGTTTAGAACTAGTTTCCTGAATGCCAATTTATAGCTCTATGATCCCATGTAGCAATTAAAAAGAAATCAGTTCATTACAGTGTAAGAATTTAAAACATATATGCTGCAAATTCAGAAGAGCAGTCACTAATTTAATGGAGGAATTTTTAATCAAGCATTTTATTTTATTAAAGGGTTTAAAATCATTTCACAATAGGTAGTTTATTGAAAAAATTGGAAAAATGTGGATTAGCAAAATAAAAGTCACCATAATCCCCCTACACATTAACATAACCAAATACGTTAATGTGTAGTTATAGATGTTGGTACATATCCTTATTACTTTTTTCTTACATGTTTAATATGGGCAAAAATAGGATCACATGCCAAATATTACTTCCTATGTCAATTACTGTAGTACTTCCATAACATCATATTTAACAAATCCATAATATACCACCACCATGGAGATATACTACTATTAATTTAACATTTACTGGGTATTTAGATTGTTTTCTGTTTATATCTTTTAACCTGAAAAGGAAAGTTATGTTTTGGCTGTGGCAGGGCACTCAGTGTCTCTGAGGTCAGAGGTAGATACCCAATACTACAAGAAGGGGAATCAATTATATGAGTTTCAAGCTGTATATGTGATGTGACTGATATGGAGGTATAAATTAATTCTGGACAAACCAAAGGAATTTTTAGCATCATAACCTCACGCATTAGATTACACTTCTGAATGCTGGATTCTAAAAGGAGTCAATGTGGTCCTTCAAACCTTATGTGTCCTTTCCTGCATCACTCCAAGATGTTGCTTCCTTCCCTCAGGCTTCCACCTATTGCTTATTTACTGAAACTCTGCCCTTTTGATATAATTTAACAACATTTTTGCTAAGTTGGAAAAGGTCTCTGAGATATCTAATCCAACCCCTAAAATACTTGAATGAGATGTGACTTGCCTAAGGTCAACCGAAAACTTAAGGGCTATGCCAAGACTGGACTCTTGACACTTTCCACCACCCCTCCACTGCCTCTCACCTTGGACAATGAATGGGAGGTCACAGTAATGAAGGTCTGAACCACTTGCTCTCAGTCTGCTTGGGTAACCTTTTCCTTCTGCTGTAGTTCATCCGCTATTATTGCTTAGCCCTATCTAAAAAAGGCACAATGCCTTCTCCGAACAAAAGTACCCCTCAAGGCTAATAACTCAAGGTATATTACAATAATCACTTTATTTTGGAGACACATTCAAAGGCAACTTCTTCTGAGAGAAACAATACATGATCTGCATGGTGAAAGATATTTTTAAACTCTCTGAAGGACTCTATATTTGCAGATATCTTATCAGAAAGTTGAAAGAGATTAGGGATGGGGAATTATCCCTAAATTTATACTTGAGAATGTAAATTACATATAAACTACTGGGACTAAAACTATTTGATCTTTTAATATTTGATTAATGGTTCCCCATGGCCTTTTTATAGCCTGTGTTCTATTGTGAGCAAGGAGACTTTAATAAGCAGGTTGGAGTCTTCCCATTGTGCAGCAAGATGTCGTTGCTTTCATGACTCTAATTTGGCTTTCATACGCCCTCCCTTTCCCTCTTCTCTTACTATATGGTTCCCTGTGCCTCGCTCTTGCATTGCGAACAACTAAATATATTAGTTGTATTGTTATTGTCTGTGTGAGCTTCTTTCTGGTCTAGAAATTATATGTCTCACTAGGCAAAAGGTTATTCAACTTTCCTCCTTTCACTAAAATCCCTTGAAGATTATAATAAAGATGCTGTTTCTTCCTAAGGGAAGACAATGAACAATAATAAAATAAGATGCATTTCCTTCATTTTCAGGGAAAGACACATTTGATTGTACTTTACAAATCACATATGTTGTAGAGCTGGTTTTCTTTCCTTATGCATTTACCGCAAAGCAATCTTATCTGGGCATGGTGACATGATGACAGCCACAAGACAGATCTTCTTGTATCTGCGTCCTTAGGAGCATTTCTTCCTCTTCTCTCTTCTTACTATTTAGTTAAGGCATCCAGTACATGGGGAAAAATCAGCAGCAGACATGAGTATTTGTCTGTGTGACAACTGGCCCCGGGCTAGTCTAGTTCAAGGAAAAGCAAGGAAACAAAGATACATGTCTTTGAACTTCCCTCAGTAGATTTGTTTTCACTGAAGATATTCAGTGCTAGATTATTAGAGAAAATGTGGCCCATTTTGCTATATAGTGACTTAAAAATAAGGGTCCCCCCAATGTTTTTTTGTTAAAATTTAGAACTAGAACTATATGTTCTATGTGTATTACCTTGATAAACTTTCTTTTATCACATGATGAGTACATATTATTTTGTCATTGTTTTCTATTAGGCTATAAGGAGTCTCAGAGCTAATAGTTCCATTGCAGTAACCATTTGATCCCTAAATCCTGGCACAACTATTTACCTTATATTTATATTATCAGTAAGAGTGATAATAAAGTCTCTATTATTCAGTGTTACTAAATGTTTTTGACATCTCCCAACAGTTCTGTTACAACTAGTATTACCTCATCCATAAAACAAATGATTAAATGGATATATAGAATGAAAAAATGATTCAACATGGGTCTCACAGCAAGCCGAAAGGCTGAGATTGATACCTCATTCTCAACACAAGTCAACCTGTTCACGCATTTTTATGTCATTTCCAATACTAAGTGTCTGATGTTAATTTATTGTAGCACCAATAACATCATAGATAGTGAGGACTTTTACAGCACTCCAGAGACTTCCAAGCCATTTGGGAAAGACATAGTTTATTTTTACCCATCAAATTCTTCCCCCCACTTAGGGAACCATTGCTAACATTTCTATATATCCTTTTACAGTTACTTTAGGCATATATAAGAAAACACAGATATTTATTCTTATCTCTTCTATTCTCCTGAAAGTTGGTATATTTAGTCTCTTTTCTAAACAATTTTTCTTTTACTTAATATTTTGAAATCTTTACATGTTAATGCAAGTTTTCTCATGTTTAAATTTATTTGACATATTTCATTATGTAGATATGTCCCATGATATATGTAACTAGTCCCCTATTGATAGATGTTTGGGTTGCTTCCAAATTTTTGCTGTCCACAAATAAGACTGCAAAGAATACTTTATACAGGTCATTATGCATGCATCCAAGAATATCTATAGTATAACTTCACAGAGGTGAAATGTGTAAATCAAAGTCCAGATTATTTTGATAGATTTTACCAATTGCTTTACATAAAGACGAGTAAGGTTTTGAAAAATTTTACATTATTATATTCATTTTCAAATATTTTTGGCAAAGTGCTTGGCATAAAAGTGTTCAACAAAATATTTACTGTTTTAGGATTATTTAATTATTCTTTCATTCCATATGTATTTTTCCCATCAAAGTATATTAGCTGCAGCATGAATTATATGAATATGAGGGGAGAAATAGGAAGCATCTACATGACGAGTCATCACAGAAAGTACTGTTTTTTAGAGAATTTGACGAGTGGGCCTGGTAGAGTCAGGCTGCATCATGGGAAGCTGAAGTTGTGTAACAGAATTGTCATGGGATTATAGGATATTTTCCTCCATTGTAATCCAGTCCTTCCAGTAGGGTCACTGGAATCCAGGGATGCTGTCTCAACCTCCTCTGTGAGTGGGAGCTCAAGGAATATGTGGTCGATGTCCCAGATTTACTGATTTCATGACATACAGGTTTTAGTAGGTATGGGGTTTCATGTTATCTTTCTGTTGACCCTTTAGCATCAGGGGATGGCAAGAGAGTCAGAAATCATTCAGTCCACTATCTGACCATCCAATTCAACAGGAAACTTGTTGAAATGATAGAACCTCTCAGTATAAGGGCTGTCATCATATATTCTTAAAGATGTTATGGAGGTTTTGGTCATCAACTTGGCTCAGAAAACATTGATTTGGTCTACCACTTAGATGAGGAAACAGAGGCCAATGAAATGTCTGAGTCGCAGAATTCATTCACAGTAGATCTGGATAAAGAACCCAGGTCCCTCGAACTCTGTTTAGAAGTTGACCCTTCTCTTTCCTGGCTAATTTGGGCTGTGTGCAGTGAACTGGAGGCCTGGGTGAGCCAAGTGAGTAAAGCTCTATACCTTTACCCCACTTATTTGAGGCACTCCATTCTGCTCCTGTTTTTATTATATGGATTCTTATATAAAATTTTTCTTAACCAATGGACTCTGTGGCCAAAATGTTTCAAAGCCTTTTATTATAGACCAAAAAGATAAGCAAAACAAAATCCTGCCACCACCCCACTACTGTGAAGAAAAGGTATTCAAACGGGTCCTAGCCAGGCTAGTGTTCCTGTTTTCTTTTGTGAGAGAAGGGTCTCAGGCTAAGAGTATTAGGAATATTAATATATAGAGAAAGTGAGGAGTTTAGTATTAAAGCTTTATTATATGGAAAATATATGAAAATTTATAAATCACTTGTCATTAGCCCAGACTTGGGAATGAGACTAGCAGTGCATTGTAGGTCTGGAAATTGGAGGTCTGGGTTTCTTGTTCCTTCTACTTCCTAGCTGAGTAAACTTGATAAGTGACTTCTCCACAATGGTCCCTGTTTCTACAACTATAAAATAAAGTGGCTTAGACTAAATAAGCCCAAATTGTTATCAACCTTGGCCACATATTGGAGTCATCTGGGATGCTTTAAAAATACTGGTGTGCTGATGTGTGAGTCCCATACACTGAGTATCTGATATAATTGGCCTGGTACATAGCCTGGGCATTAGGATTTTTAAAACCTTTCCTGGTGATTCCGATGTGCAGTCAAGGTTGAGAATAATTGTCTAGAGATCAGGGTTCTCACAGGAGGATCCCACACCAATAATATCACCTGGGAACCTGAAAGAAATGCCAGTTCTCAAGTGCACTTTTAACCCACTGAATCAGACTCTGGGATAGGGCTCAGACATCTGCATTTTAAAACCTGCTTCAGGTAATTCTGATGTACACTGACGTTTAAAAAACCACCAAGCTGGAGGATCTACAAATTTCTTATTATGATAGGGATTAATCAATTTTTTAAGTTAGAGATAGGCCCATAAGTAGGAACACCTACTTGGAGAAGGGTGAAGAAGGTGAGGTAAGGAGACAAAAAAGTTTATTCATAGAGACAGCTAAAATTATGGTCAGAATATTGGAAGAAGTTTTCTTTTTTTGTGTGTGCTTTATTGCTGTGTGCTTCTGGGAGAGAGAAAGGCTTGATTTTAAAAATGTGTAGAGATTGTTCCTCAATGTTCAAAGCAGCATTATTTACAATAACCAAGTGCTAGAAACTGCCTAAGTGCCCATCAGTAAATGAATGGATCAAAAAACTATGGTACATTTATACAATGGAATACTACACAGCAGAAAGAAAGAAGGAACTCCTACCCTTCATGACAGCATGGATGGAAGCGGAGAGCATTATGCTAAGTGAAATAAGTCAAGTGGTGAAAGACAAATACCATGTGATCTCACCTATAAGTGGAACCTAATGAACAAAACAAACAAATGAGCAAAATAGAACTAGAGAAATAGAAATAAGAAACAAACTGGCAGTTACCAAAGGGGGTGGAGGGGGGGGGAATGGAGGAAAGAAGGGGAAGGTTCCAACCAAGGAACATGTATAAAGGACCGATGGACAATGGTGGGGACTAACTGAGGGAGTTGGGGGTGGGCGGTGCAGGGGAGAGCCACAGGGGTACAACTATAATTGAAGCAACAATAAAAAATATATAGATTGCTAAATGCTTTGAATTGCCTGATAAACATGCTTGTTCAGAAAAACTGGTCTTCCAAAAATGGCTATCTTCCTTTCTAAGAGAAAGTGTGAGTAAGATTATGGAAGACAGGACTTCGATTGCTTTTGTCCCACCCAAGGAGAAGAGTTAGCAAATATCAGAGTTCAAGGCTAAGCTCTCCAGCAGGTAGTGCCTAGAACAAATAGGCAAATGCAAGATCTACCTTTTCTGCTCAGCTTTTGGAGAAGCTGAAGAAATATAATAACTAATCACAAGCACGAGGAGGACTGTCTTCTCTAAACTAGGTATTTTCTTTTTTCCACTCAGCCAGGGGCCATTGAGACTGCCATGGAAGACTTGAAAGATCACATAGCCAAGACTTCTGGAGAGAAAATTGAAGGCTTCTGGCTCTTGACAGTGTGAGTAGTTATGACTCAGTGAAGAGAAGTGAAATCTAGCATTTTCCTTGACACAACTACAACAGAATAGGAGATGGACCTTTGGGAGGATTTCTTCTGGTTGTTATGTAAGATAATTGATTGACATATCTAGTTAGAAATTAAAGTTTCACAGTGCTCCATGGGTGATGGTATGACCAGGTTTGATGCCCACAACTGTTTCCCAGGCTCGTTACTTCACTCTGTCGTTACTCTGACCACCTTAGGGCAGACCCTTATCATTGATCTCAAGGACTACTGCATTAACCTCCTAAGTGAACTCTCTGGGTCCAATCTCTGTCTCTTACAAACACTCTCTCTTCAACCACATAAGGCTACTGCCCATCCCATTCTAGGTAAAATGGAGAGAAAGACTAGGAAACAGAATGAATGAGGTCACCATACACAGTTTGAATTTTTTGTTGTGTACAGTAACATGAGCAGCAAAACCAGAAAAATCATGCAGGACAGAAAAGATAGGCCACATGTCCATTTAGGATTTAAAAAAAAAAAAAAAGCAAGGCTAAAACTTAGTCCCTATTACTTAAATAGCTGCTTCATTTACCCCCAAATCTTATATTATCTACAAGGGCTTTCATTGCAAATGAAACTGTGATGGCAGTTATCTCTTCTTCCCTGAAACTTGTGTCTGCATGACCTTTTCTCTACCTAGCAGAAAAATATTAGGAATACCACCATCTTTACAATAAATAAAATATTCATGTACTAAGGGAAAGAAGCACCTCTTTTCTGCTGAAGAATCTATACTATTAAATGGAAAATGAAATTAGAACTCCGTTCCAGGTGCTTAATTGGTTCAGTGAGTTCTCTGTCTTGGCAACATGGTCACCAAAGGCTCCAGCAGAAGAGCTCAGTGATTCCTGTTCATGGAGAGAAGTGGGTCTGACCCCACAGCCTGCCCACGCTGGTTCACACTGGCTAATGAGAGGTGAATGGTACAACTTCAAAGATTTTGAGGGTCAGGTGTTCATTATTAAAGTTAAATTATATAAAATTTCTAACCAAATAAATAAGTTTAAAACAAAGGTAATACACTATAAAATGCATCCCTTTCTGATTATCTTACTTCATTTTGCTGTTATGTACATTCTTGGGGTTATTTATGCCTGGAACAGTTGTGTGGTGGAAATACTACATGTTAGTGTGCTACTGCATGTCTCTTTCCCAACTGCAAATTCGGTGATGCCATGTTGGCAGCTTGGACTTAATCCTGGTGGCAGTGATTACACTATGAAAATCAGCAAATACCAGAGATCAGAGCTTGCTTTATTGTTCTGATTGTCTGGATTTCTTTCTGCTCTATCTGCCTAGCATTCTGTATTGCAAAATCATAATATAGTGCACACTTTAAAAGAGGCGTGCTTAAAAGAATTCTGTTGGTTATCATAGTGCGCATACTAATGGGTGCATTCATTATTGATTGATTGTGGAGAGAGAGGAAAAAAGAGAGAGAAACATTGATTTGTTGTTCCACTTACTTATTCATCCGTTGGTTGATTCTCGTATGTGCCCTGACTGGGAATCAAACCCCACAACATTGGCATTTTGGGACAGTACTGTAACCAACTGAGCTACCTGGCCAGGGCAAACTAATGGGTGCATTTAGAACTGAGAGGCAATATATTGATAACTGACATAACTGGGCTTGGTGGATTTTTGAGTTTAATTCTCTATGAGGAAGGAGTCCAGGATAACTCTTGGGCTTAGGCCTGGGCATCTAATGCGTTGACTAGGACACCACTCCAGGTATAACTCTACTTTATTGAGAAACTACCATGTGTCAAACATTGTGAAAGGAACTTGATGCACACTATTTCACTTTATCCTCCCAACAATCTTGTCATTCACTTTTTACAGAACTTGTTGAGTACAGTTTTGACAAAAACATGTCTGAGGTGTCCATTAGAGAGTCCACAAAGAGATGTTGGATAGAGTGTTGGAAATAAGTCCTGGAAACAATCAGAATAATTCCTAACTGGAATCTCTTTAGAGTAAGCTTACTGTCATCAGCTACCTGGGACCTGGCTGAGAATTGGATAAACAGAATTCTGAGGCCCCATCCTAGCTCATCCAGGAGTTTTACTGGTCCCAATAGCTGTACAGACAAGATTGTGTTTATCTCAATTTTGCCTCCTCTTCTCCCTGTCTTTCCTGGCCCTTCTGGGAAAGGACTTTTTAAAGAAATCATGTGCACCCTTTTAGAAGTGATCCATTAATTCAGAACCACAGAGAACATCTTGACACTCTATGGAGTCTCAAAAAGTATGATATGATGGTGATGAAGTGCTCCTCAGTACTCAAGATGCTTTTGTCTGTGGTGGTTAAGGAGGCAGGAGGGGATGGGATCTTCCCTCCATACATGTTAGTGTGAAGTGGTGATGGGGGTTGTTGTGCTTATTCCTCTTATCCATAAACAAGTATATTAGCCTCTAGTGACTGGGATCAAGTAACTCTAGCTCTTCATTGTAGAAAATACTTACATGTTTCATTGCCTACCTTCCCTGAAACCCATGTAGGTTTCTATCTGAGGACTCTGGTATAATAAATACATGAACCTGAATTAACTGTCTACATCAAACATACAGACAGGAGACTAAAAGTGAAGTCAACAAGGCAGCCTGGTGTCATGGAAAGAATCCTAAATTTGAAATCAGAAGACTTGGATTCAAATCCTTGCTCTGCTACTTACTATTAGTGCAGCTGGGTGCATTCGAGTAGGTTTTGTCTTTTCCTTTTTAATTAGTGAATTTGTTCAAATATGTTCTTCAGGTCACTAAAATTCACTGTTCTTGTAAAAAGCACTACCACTGTTAATTTTTGGCATATATCATTGCAGTTTTTCCCCATGCATTTTTGCCAAATATTGTTATAATAGATAACATTTATTGAGCACTTAAATTGTATCAAGTACAATATTGTGGTAAGTGCTTTCCATGCATTTGCCATCATATCAGTATAATGCATATAAACCTGATAATCTCTAAATGGCACTTCTCCCAGGTTTTCCCTTGCATTATTCCAGGTTATCATGTAGTTTTTGTAAAAGTGACACAATCATTCACCTATTATTGAACAATTATTCCCCAGTTGTCAATGACTACGCGCATTTAAGGGTTTATATTATTCTTTTAAAATTGAAGCATAAAGTAAGAAATGTTTACAAGTGGGTCAGAATAAAACTACGTTATTAGAGAGATAAAATATGTACGGCATTCCCCATTTATTTTAGATAAAATAATGATATTTCTATAGGACTTCACAGTTTAAAAGTGCTCTTCCTCATTTAAGTCAATCTTCATAGCGATCGTCTGAGGTAGGACATGTTACCTACGATTTACACATGAGGAAATCAAAGCTCAGAAGAGTAACCAGCTCTGAAGTAGCAGAGGTAGGGCTCCAATGCCTTACGCTGGCCTGACTTTTGTTAAAATAATCCTTTAGCTATTTTGCAAAGATTCACGTGTGCTTCTTATTAAATTGTAGCGTGTGGTTCCTCTGACAGAAACATGTTGGATAAACTGAGAATTCTGTTTCTTGGGCTTGGTGGGGTATTTGGCAGTGTGCAGAGCCTCTCTTTCTAATTTAGGAAGATTCCCCAGAAGAATGTTCTAGCCTAGATGTTTAAATAAAAAGAAAGGCATCTTGGGAGACAAAGGGATGTTGAGGAACAGGTGACTGGGAACTATTTTCCAGACACTGGGTGACTCTTCGGAGTACACTGATCTCTAAAGCAGCACTGCATATGATTGCATTTACACATGCTCTTGCATTTGATCCTCAAGCAGACCCACAGGAAAAGGCAAGCAGGGACTATGGGCTTCATTTTACAGATGAAGAAACCCAGAGATGAAATGACCTATCTAAGGGCAATCACTTCGTCAGGGTCACATCAGGGTCACGAGACCTCCCATCCAGCCTCTTTGTCTTCTCCTAGCACTGTTCTTGCCGCTTTTTGTAATTGTTCATTCCCCAACACAGTGATCACCATAGCTTGAAGTGGTTAAATGATCTTTGCACCCGAGTCTGGTTTCTTTGTGGATTGTTTATTGTTTGCAGGGAGGAAGGTCAGAAATTCACTGGGCAGGTTCAGAGACCTTTTCCTCTTTTCCTCTCCAGATCATGCTCTGCCTTTTGCTGTTGGTTTGACTTTCTTCAGTCTTTTCCCAGAATTAACTAAAAAGTCAAATTCCTGTAGGGAATGGTAGGTGTCACTAAGGGTAAAGCCAATCACACTTTATGTTGTCCCAGTCTAATTCTGTTATACGGCATGCTGAATAATTATTATAATGGCATGTACTGCAACTTATAATTAAAACTTAAACAATTTAAAGACTTGGAAATCAGGGATTTCTCATCCTTCTAGCTATAAATAATAAACATACTATGAAATTTAAGCTAACATTCTAAAATTTATCTCCTACCTAATTCCATTAATTTTGTGTCCTTCCGTTTACATATTGTAGATGCTTCCATTTACATATTGTAGATGCTTGTGACTCAAAGTGTGGTTTTGGAATCAGCACCACCTAGGAACTTGTTAGCAATACTGACCCTCAGGACCCACCCCAGACATACTGAACCTGAATCTGCATTTTCACAGAATCCCCAGTTGATTCCTATGTACACTAAAATTTGAGAAGTACTTGTCCCGATCACGCTTGTGCTGTGATCTGAGGACTTCAGTAGGTTCTCACTGCCTGCATGCTCTTTTGCTTCATCTTTAAGACCCCACATGTCATGGACTGACAATTGAACTGCCTGCTTGTCTCCAAAAGTTCGTAACACAATTTCTTGGCCTCATTATTGCACTTACCCAGTTTGCTCTATTTTATATGACTTCCTTTTCTTTTTGTTCATCCATATCTTTCCTGTCCTTCAGGAATGTTATGTCTGTAAAGCCTTTCAATAATTCAACCCAAATAATTTTCTCTCCCTTCTTTGTCCTTATGTTATACTTCATAGTAGAGTTCAGGTGCACATCGGGAGGAAGGCCTGTTTCTGATTCACTTTTCTCAGCTCATCTGTGCCTACCTCCCAGTGCTTAGAACAGTGTCTGGCACATGGCAGGTCTCAGCACCTATCATGGACTTGACTTGGATTTAATTCTGATAGAGTCATCTACTGTTTGAAGCCTCGCACTGACATGATCACGGTCCATCCATCGAGTTCTGCCTCCAAGTCCCTGGACTTCCAAGCAGCTCCAAGCCCAAAGAGACTTCCTCCGACCTTGGGTGAAAGCACTCAAGCCGAAAAGTGACTCAAATCTATCAAGATGTTAATGACCTGTGGCGGGACTCTGGCAGCAAGAAAAGCACCTTCATTGCCAGAATCCATTTATACTGGGTGGGTGTTCTCAACAACCACTTAATTAAACACATTGCTTTTCTCTATTAATTCCCCATGGCAGCCACTTCATCCAGATAGCTAATGGTCCCTGAGTGACCTGAATTATAGGACAGTGAGGGCATTTAGTTTCTGCAGTCACAAATGTACTTGGAAGTGTTTGTTTTCCCAAGACTGCTACCAATTAGGGAGGAGATAGAAAGAGCCAAGATGAGGAAAAAAATCTGATACAGTATGCACAGTTCCATCACTTACTAGCTATGTGACTTTGGTCATATAAATAAATATCTTACATACTCCAGGCCTCAGTTTTATCATTTATAAAATGGGGGTAAAAAGGGGTTATTTATTTTAATATTAAATCTCTTATGTTTGTAAAATACTTACAACAACTTTTGCCACATTGTATGTGCCACATAAGAGTTGGCTTTTATTATTGTTATTATTGCTTCACATTCACTCATTCATACATTTATTTAAGTATTTACTGAGCTCCTTCCATTAGGCAGAGTCCTCCCTAACCAAAAAAAATACAGAGGCAGATAAGACAAGATTTCTATCTTCAAGGAGTTCTCAGTTTTTTTTTTTCAACTCTTATGCAAGGATATGTTTATTGATTTTAGAGAGAGGGGCATTGATGTGAGAGAGAAACATTGATTGGTTGCCTTCCATATGTGACCTAACCAGGAACTGAACCCATAGCCTAGGTATGTGCCCTGACCAGGAATCAAACTCTCAACCATTTGGTGTATGGAACGATGCTCCAACCAACTGAGACACATGGGTCAAGGCAGGAACTCTCAGGTTTGTGGAAAAGGAGCTCATGTAAATGAACTCGCAACATAACATGATACATGTTTATATATAACCCTACAAATGATTCTGTGGGAACACAGAGTGCAAAGGGGATTGACAGATTTAAAGAAGGAAGAGAAATTTGCAAAAAGATAAAATAAGAAAGAACCTTCTGGTAGAGGGAAGAATACTTGCAGAATAATGGACACAGGTACTGGGAATGATAGCCATTCAGTGTGGCTGGATGATAGTGATTAAGACTGAGACACCTAGAAACAAGCTAGTAAGGTAGAAAGGAGCCAGAAAGTCAAGAATTTTGAATACCAGCCTAAAGAATTTAGATCATATTTCTTTCCTAGAATCACAAATTTGAGATCCATAGGCCATTTGAATGCTTTTGGGTAGGGTGTGTCTCCCCAGTCTGCCAATATCTTGGCATTCCTTATGGCTTGTATGGGCCTTTCTTCATTCCCATGATGCACTGTTGTGTGGTGGACTTGCCTGCATGTGAGAGCCTACTGTGTGCACCCATTCCAACCACATGCTCAATGACTGCACATTGGTACACTGAATTCAGTCATGGTACAGAAGTTTATGCCAAGGAAATGAAATCAGGCCATCACCATCATCATCATCATTTTAGAATGTGTTTGCCATTTAGAACACACTGCTGCTTTTGTGTTTTCTTCATGACCTCTTCAGGCATTTTTTTTCTCTTGTGTTACTGAAAGATATCAAATAGGATATTGGGATTTTTAGAAAAGCAGTAGGTTCTGGAAATAATTTGCAATAATCTAAACTTAATCTTGATTATTTAGGGGCCTGTCAATGTGTGTTTTATCAAGACCTCAGTCTTAATATTTAAGACACTACAGCTGTCATACAAACAATTATTACAGACATTATGAATAAACATGCTGCCTGAGTCACAAATAATAAATTGTCTCCACTCTACAGGATCCCTAGGTTTTCCCAAAACCCCCTGCTGTGGAGAAAATAAAGTGAGTCTAAGAGGAGTAATCCATGTGAAGAGGAGAGAGCCTCTGTCTCCATAGTCTGCTTAGTAGAAAGAACTACAAAGTTTAGAGATTGCTGTGGCTTCTCAAATTCTGTGCTATGTGAATTAATAAAAATGTAGACTGTTAATCATAAAAAATTACCAGGTAAAGAGAGGAAATTTTATAATGATAAAAGGACCAATCTACCATGAAGACAGAGAAATTCTAAATGGGTATGTACCAAACAACAGAAATAAAAATATACAAAATAAAAGTTGATAGAACTAGAAGGAGAAAAAATAAGTCTGTGATTATAGTTGGATACTTAAACACCATTTTGTCAATAATTAGTATGACAAATACCAGTTGCAGAAGGCCAGCAAGGGTTTAGAAGAACTCAACAGGACCCAATGAACACTTACAGAGTACATGTTCTTTTCAAGCACCCACAGAAAATAAACCAAAATTCAACATATCCTGAGCCACAAAACAAACTTCACCAAATTGAATAGAACTGAAATCATACAGAGTATATTCTCTGACTACAGTGGAAGCAAATAAGAAATTGATAACAGAGACTTCTGGCCAAGATGGAGGCATAGCTGGATACGCTGTGCCTCCTCTCACAACCAAGATTAAGGACAACAAAAATATAGAACCAAAAAATAGAAAACCCAACCAGGACAGAGAGAAAATTGAATTGTGTGGGAGTACAACAACAAAGATTCACCCAGACTGGTCGGAGTTCGCGGCCGGCGGGTTCAGATCATGGTGGGATAAGCCGGTGGTGGTCCCGGGCACGCAGTCACTCGAGGTGCACAGGCGGTGGCGTTGCCGAAAGCCAGGAGGCCAAGCGGGGTACACAAGGTGGCGGACCACGGATACATATTCATGCACAGATAAACCAGGTGAAAACAGACAGCAAGACAGACTGCTGGGTTACACTGATGTCATGCAAACTGCTCTCATTATATTAATAATGGCTGGACTTTTTCCAGACAGACCTTGTATTTTTACACAGTGGCATTAAAGAAGTGAAAACTAATAAAAATATAATAGCATTTATAATAACTCAAAGAAAGAAATACTTAGGTATAAGTCTAATGAAATGTGTATAGGACTTACATGCTGAAAACTACAAAATGATCATGAAAGAAATGAACGGTCTAATAAATGGCTAGACATACTGTGCCAATAGATTAGGAGACTCAATATAGTAAAAATGTCAATTCTCCACAAATTGGATATACAGGGTTAATATAATTACTTTCAAAGTCTCACTAAGATATTTTTGTAGGTTTAGACAAGACTATTCTAAAATTTTTATAGGGCGATGAAATAATTAGAATAGCTAAAACAATTCTGAAAGAAAAGAAAGTGCATTTCACTGACAATTCCCATTTTGTACTGTATAACTTCAGCCCTGGCCATGGCTGATTGGGCAAAGAAGGGTTAATTCATTAGCTGGACTATGACCTCCATAAAGATACCTCTAAAGAATGATTTGGAGTAAAAGAATCCCTCTCTTGAGAATATGAACTTGGGGTTACTGAGCTACAGAGGCCAGTTAGCTATGAGAGCAGAGATGAATGTTCATGTATAGTCAAAATAAAAAAAAAAGTCTGTAGGTCATAGGCAAGATGGACTTAAAGAGGAACTAATGTTGTTAGTAAGGAGAAGGAATACACTGGTCCACAGGAAACAGATGAGATGTGTAGAGAGACATGCAAGAATCATGAGAGAGGCAGCCCTGGGGACAATAGCTTTCATTCCTGGTGGCTTTCCAGGTTTCCAGGTTCCAACCATAAATCCTGTTCTTGGAATTCTGTAGAATTCCTTAGAGTATTTTTATAACACATCTCCTCTTCTTGGGCTTGCCTCTGTCTCCTGTATCCAAAGAGCTGTAACTAACATAGTACAGTAAGCACACATCTCTCCCATTAAAAAAATAAATAATAAAACACAGAGGTGGCAAGATGTGAGCATTTGTTGTATCTTGTCCCTCATTCCTTCCCTTTCTGCTGCCTCCTCAAAACTAGGCCTTGTTCTCCTGCCAGCTTCCTTGGCTTCTGATCAAGTGAATCCCCTATAATGGATTCAGGGGATGAGAGAGTTGATCAGAGGGTGGGCCTCTTGTTAGCTCCTGGTGTGCTGTGGAAGACTGGAGCTATTTAACAGCTATATAGTCATTCATGGGAAGAGAGAGAAGGATGAGGTATGCCCAGTCTTTTCTTTCGTGTAGCTTTTAAAATAACCTCTTACTGACAGTGGTTTGGTAGAAAGGGCAAAGTTGTCTGGCTGCGTGGGAAAATACGTGGGAGAAGCAGCTGGATGTAATGTATGTGCCTTGGGCAGGGGATCAGAGAGCTGGATTCCGGCCTCGGCTCTGTCACCCAGTACTAGATGCATGTCATTTATGGAGGCTTGCTTCCTCCATCTGTAAAATGGGGAATAATAACCATTTAATGTGAAAAACATTCATAAACTGCAAAGAAACTGTGGTTGTTCCAGCATGTAATCTGGCTTCTGCTTTAAATCTCACTCTACTTTCCTCCTTGCTCCTTTTGCTTCAGTCACACCAACTGTCTCTCTGTTTCATGAACGTGGTGGATCCCATCTTGGGGCCTTTGTACTAGGTCTTCACTTTATCTCTATACTATTCCCACAGATTTCCCCATTTTCCTTTTATCTAGATCTCTGTGTGTGTGTCTGTTTCCTTTAATTTACATCCCTTCCTAGAATGTAAGAACAAGAGGAACAGGGGTTTGTTTCATTCACCACTATACCACTAGAGTCTGGAGTGCAAAAGTTGCTCAATAAATATTTGTTAGATCACTAAGGGGTTATTTCTGGGCTAGTTACCTGGAATTGCTTTTCTAAAGACAAACCTTCCTATTGACACAAGGAGAGAATAAATTCAATGGAAAAACAAAGACTTTGCTTCGAGTAGTAATTCTTAGCTGCTTCTCTTGTGACTTCTGGCTTGGGCTTCTATTTGAATCCAGTGTTGGCTTCTCTGGCCAGGATATCTAAGTGAATATGACATGACTCCTGCAATGGACATTCTCATGGGTTTCTTAGTGGATTTGTTTCAACTCCTGGTCTCCCATAATAGCCATTTATAAAGGAAACTTCACATATCATTATGGTCTATATTTTAAGGCAGAGTGACTCCAACATAGCTTCCAGTATAATGAAAATACACACAACTCTGTTAGACAAATAGACAGACAAACAGACAGAAACATGTCTTATATATATGGCGTTAATGACTACTCTTTTAATATTTGGACGTTGAAATAAAAATATTTTGTATATTTGAAAACTGTAGTAAGTTATACGAATTCTTGTTAAGTAATTTACTTCTATCAGCCATTCATTACTTTATCTGCCAATTCAATAAATGTTGCAAAATTGTTTAAGGGGGATGTAGAAGAGTTCATTGTCATCGTCATTATCATATTAGTAGCCAACAATAATGAAGCATTTTATGTGTTTTGTAATTTACTAAGTGCTCTATGTGCACTGTTTCATAAATTCACAATAATTCTATGCAGTATGAACTATTATTATTTTCATTTTGAAGATGTGGAAAATAAACTGTAGAATAGATAAGCAACTTCTGTAGATCTTACAGGTAGGGAAATGCAGGGCAGCATCTCCTCCCCTGAGCCGGTGTGATAGGAAGCCCACCATTACTCAGGAATCCAGGACTTGAAATGTAAGATAAAATAAAGTCTTATAGATGGTTAAAATGAGCCTTAGGCTCACAGGAGTCTTAATAAAATTGCTGGTCAATTGCAGTTTGTCTTCAGAGGAGGAATGTAAGAACAGAAATTAACATTCACAAAGCAGTTTCTCTGCACCAGGACCAGGCTGGGACTGTGACATGATACAGTGATGCTCTCTGGTCTTGGTTATCCTGGCTGGGAAAATAAGGAGCAGAAGAGATTCATTCTTGGAGTTTAAGGTACTTTTGATAAAGTGAAAGTGGTCAGGACTGATTTCCTAGAGGGGATAAGCATTCCTTGCAAATACTCTGAGGTATTCCAATGTGAAATGTTGGATAAACCACCGATCTTCCGGTGCCACCTAAAAATTCTTCAGGTCTAAACTCGCAGATGCCCTTGGGTGGCTGAAAGATCCTAGATCTGTCCCAGATCAGCTCAAATTCCTAGATCAGCTCCTGAAAATGTCTTGGTCTTCAAAGCCTGGATATGCATCTGGTAGGTTTTAAGAGAATGTAGATGTTGGGGATCCCATCTTGGCAATCCTGAATCAGAATCTTTGTGGGTGTTATCCTCCTTTATAAGGGAAATTCTACTTTCAAAATTTTAATTTACATACTATTTAATTTACATACTATTTTATTTACAAACGTGTTTCATCTAACAAGTCATTCTGTACATGTTGCTATACATGCTTGCATGTGCAAACCCTATACATATTTTCATGCGATGTTTCCTCTGTCTAAAATTAATTGCTCTGGCTCCTACACCAAGGTATCTTCCGCTCATCCTTCAAACCCTACAACACTTTTTTCCTAGAGCCTTGCCTGACTTCCTAGGTGGTTTAAGATGCCTTTCAGTAGAGCAAAGTGTTTGATAAAAAGCCTGGGTTCTGAGGTTTGAATTCCAGTTTCAGATCTTGGCTGTACCACTTTGGAAAAGTTATTTGATCTTTTAATGCCTTCATTTCTTACCTGTAAAATGGGGATAATGACACTGCCTTCCTCACAGGCTTGCTGGGAGCGTGAGGTCATCCATATGAAGCACTGAGAGCAAAAACTCATATAAAGTAAGCATTGAATGTTAGGCATTAATTGTGACTTCCCTAGCACTGTGTACAAATTTCCACCTTATCATTTATCACTGTCTACCAAAATATTTGATTTACTAATCTTCTCCCAAAGTAGATTATAAGCTTCTCAAGGACAGGGACAATTGTAAATAACTTTAGAGTCTGAGAACCTATATAATATCTTTATAAGTATAGACATTCAGCAATATTTATAGTATAGACACTAGGGAGATTTCATTACCTTTCTAATGGATGGTAGTTTGGTAGTATAGAAAGCTAAAGGGTTTAAAGTGAAATTTACCTTAAACAAATCCTGGCTATGTCACTTAGAAAAATTTAACATCCTGTACCAGTCAGCAGGTGCTGCTATAACAAAATACTATAGACTTGATGGCTTAAACAACAGACACTGATTTCTCACAGTTCTGGAGGCTGGAAATCTGAGATCAAGATACCTACAGATGGGGTCTTGGTGAGGGGTCTCTTTCTAGCTTGCCTTCTTCCTGTGTCCTCACATCCTTGAACAAAGGAAGGTCTGTTGTCTCTGTTCTTAAAAAGGTACTAATCCCATCACTGGAGCTCACCCTCATTAAACCTAGTCACCTGTCAAAGGCCCCACCTCTTAGTCCCCTTAAGTTGAGGGCTAGGGCTTTAACATATGAATGAGGTGGGGGCAAGCACTCAGTCTGAAACTCCTCCCCAGCCTCAGTTTGGTTGTTTGGTGAGGGTTAAAAGAGGTTACCTGTACCTAGCATTTGCCATGATACTTGACCCAGAGAAGAACTCCATAAATGGAAGCTTCTTTTATTATAATTTAAGAAAAATGCATGGCAGAATTATTCATATGTGCACGTTGCTCTCAGGGGTTTTAGACTGGGCACATATACACACACATACATGTGTACGTACATACATATACAAATATATCTATGTTTAAACTCATAAATCTCTGTTTTCTGAGGGAAAAATTAATCTTTTTTACAATCAACTGGAACAGTATGAAATCCCACAATAGGACTTCTTTACTCAGAAAAAAATAGCCTCTGTGGATACGTAAATGGATGTTCCCGGCCCGCCCTATCTGTGTTTTATGAGGACATCCTGTCTGTCCCATAGAGGTGCACATTAAAGAGGTGCTGAAGAAACGCGCAAATAATCCTGACACTTGTTTTTGGTGTACATTCCAAGGAACAGTTTGCATGTTTCCAATGCTGAGATGTTCACCAAACAGCAGGAAACGAAGGGTTGATGAGCACCTTCTTTAAGGGCATCTGAGCTGCCGTGGCTCCTTCACCCTACACCCTGTGGGGTGTGGACTGGAAACCTGGGGACCCAAGTCTGTGGTCTTGTGATACCATTACCAAGTCTCTCCTCACTTTTGGGTGCCACATTAGCTCTTCCTTACATGATTTCACCCATGTCTTAGAGAATTGTGAGTTCTTTAAGAGCAGAACTCTCTCCTCAATTCCCGAGTAGCTAGCACTGAATCTGGAACATGACTGGCTGCTTGTGGGGAGCAGAGAGGAAAAAAGAACCACAGGAAGTCAAGTCTGGGGACCTGTAACAGGGAAGGTTTATGGCCATTGTGGTTTTATTAGAATCCTGGGCTTACTTGGAGCGTCTTTTGGTTTAAACACATTGGAGAGGCTTCGGGAAAGAGTAACAAAATGACTGAAAGAATTGCATGTGGATTATTTAGCTAAAGATTTTACAAGTCTTCACTTAACTCAGGGGGAGGGAAATTGCTTTGCTTCAGTGCCATGCATTTTTCATCTGTTAGTGTTTGAAGAGCAAACCCAAATTGGATTCTCTTCAGGGCCTGGGACCCAGTGGGTACTCAGGGGATATGTGTGGAATGAATGATTCAGTGTTTTTCTCCTGGGTTGCTGATTCCTGGCTAGCCAAGACACTGTCTTCCTCTTTCAAGGGCTGGGCCATGCTAAGAGGCTGGAGGGGCACACCAAGGAAGGTAGATCTGTCAATCAGCTGGTCACCTTGTTCAGCATGAGGGAAGACGTGTCTACAGAGTGGTATGTGTTTGTGTGCACCTGCGTGTGCACGCGCGCCTGCATGTGTGTATGTGTGTGGGGAAATAATATTAGAAAAAAAATTCTTGTCTGGAAGAAAATAATTTCCAAACCACAAATTGATTTGACACAGCCTTAAAAGAGCAACTGTAAGTATTGTTGGGCTCAGGGCTGGGACCTCTGGGAAGGCATCTGGGGTGGTTTGTGTAACTGGGTGGAGGTTCTGGAAACTTGTTCAGCATGTCCTTCCTGTCATTGTTAGTTCACTGTTGCCCTCTGCTGGCGAAACTGTTGTCATCCCAGGAAACTGAAAATTTCATGGAGCTCCCAGGCTCTCTCCTGTATTGGGGAACAGGGTCCCTTCCTTGTCAAGTAAGGAAATGACACTAGTGCTGAGGAACACGGGTGGGGATAGGAGATGTGGCAAAAGTTCTGTCGGAAAGAGTGGCTCTCACAACTGAGGGAACAGATCTTACGGTTCTAGTGTTCTATTCCGTGCCCTGCTCATTTGCAAAGTATGACACTGCTTTCTCTTTGGCTCAGGACTGAGCACAGTGAGTGGGAACTCAGATGGGACTAAGACACTGTCCCTAAATCAAAAGTGGGGGAAATGATAGGACAAGCACAGAAATCACTATAATATAGAGAAGATTGTGACTAGGCCACAACTGAGGCACTGATTAAGCTTGTGAGTATTTAAAAGAAAGAAAGCTGGTATCCACTTTGGAGGAGAGGGAGGTGAGGGTAAGGCTCCATGAAACAGAGAGCATTTAAGCTGAGAACTTGCAGGATGGGTGAAATTTATTATTTTTTTAAATATCTTTTGTATCATATGAGTAGAATAAGTTCATTGTAAAAAAAAATTAAACGGGCCTATAAAGGCACAAAAAGAAATGTCACTTGAAATATCATCACACAAACTAATGTGTTAACGTTTTGATCTATGTGTTTTATGGTTGTTGTTACACAATTGAAAGTATGCTGAAGGTAATATTTTGTATCTGCTCTTTCTCACTATTATGGAATAAACATTTTATCAATGTTGCTTACCCTATTACACTATTTTCACAATAGGGTAAGCAACATTGATAAAATGTTTATTCTATAATAGTATTTTAGTGTGTAAACCTGAGGAGAGGATTTCCTTATGAGCCAAGGCTTATGGGTTGCAAAACTCGAGGGTTGTTTAATCTTTATTAATACATTTAAGAAATATTTTTGGACTCCTACAACCTTGCGGACACAATGCTAAGAACTGACTGTCTTTGTGGAGTTTACAGTACAGAAGAAGAGTTGGACATTACTTAGAAAATCGTAGAATCTGGGATAAGTACAATACTATGAGAGAGATGTGAGGTGCTCTGAAAGTGTGTATCAGAAGAGAAGTCATCACAGAGGTCTGGGAACACATGCTTGAGTAAGTGATAATGAATTCACAACTGTAACAGTTAACTAAGTATAGAAGATGAGAAAAAAACATTGCTAGCAGTGAGAACAGCATGTTCAAAGGCCCATTAGTGGGAGTGGGCATGGTGAATACAAGTAACTGAAAGAAAATTAAGGAGAATGAACTGAAGGGATTTGGCCTGGAATGAGGTTGTAGAAGTAGGTAGAGCCTAACTGCAATTCCTCTTAGACCAGGGGAAGAATTTTTGTCATTTTCCATAAGAATGCTGGGGAACAGTTGAAGTGTGTTTGCACAGCTGTTTAAGTGTTGAAGCCAGAGTCGGGGAGGTAAAGAGGATTAGGTCTTTCAAAAGGTCTACCTCATTGCAGTATGGTGAAAAGGTTGGAAGGGAGCAAGAGCAGGTGCAAGTGAACTGGGTCTGGGAGACTGGTAGCCCAAGCCTAGAGACAGGGTGACTGCAATAGTTCAGGCAGGAGATGAGGGAAGACGGGATCGGGATGCTGAAGGCAGAGGAGAGGAGAGTGTGGTTTAGACAGATATTTTGGGAGGAAAATGTCTGTGACTTGGCCCGTGAGATGAGGAAACGGGATAAATCCAGAGTGACCACACACCTCTAGCTTGCATAACTGAATGGAAGGAGGGTTCTTCCCCAAGATAGAAAACACTGGACAAAGATGAGGTTTGGAAAGGGCAATGCCTGGAGAGAAGTCCCCTGGAGAGAATAGTTCTAGGACTGATACGTATCATCGCAGCAGCTCCTTCCAGAGGTGGATTTTGCCACATTTTTACATCATACCGAAGGGTCCTCTATTGAGAGGTGAGTAACACTGAGGAGAAAGCTGACACTATAGCTAAATTTGGTATCTCAATACCTATTTAAGGTTACTGCATTACTGCTTGCTAGGTATAAAATATTGGGCAAGTCATTTTAAGGGTCTCTGGACCTTAGTTTCATTGTCTTTAAAATGAGGGTAATACCACGTAGTTCAGAGGGCTGTTGTGAGAATTAAATGAGAACATTGATAAGCAAGGACTTTGTAAACCTCCACAAGCTGTACAAACACCATACATTAATGTTATTTCTATTATATTTGCTCTGGATATTATCACCAACCACACTTCAATGATATTAATGTTAGGAATATGAAATTTAATGTTTCCTTCATGAGTTCTTTGGGGAAAATGGTATGATTGAAATCAAAATAAATACGCACACCACCTAGGAGCAAGAGATGGTGGCCCCAAACTATTTATAAGCCGGAATGTTTACTTGAATTCAGAATTTCCAGAAATGTAAATTATGCAGAGTCTGTGTCAAAGCAGAGCACTCTGTGTTCCTAAAAAGAATCCCACCCCCCAATCCTTTACCTTTTAAAATAAATCTCATTATGGAGTGCTGACATTTTCAATAAAACCAGTCAACCAAAAGCTGTGGTTTTTTTAGGCTAAAAACAAGTCTGGTTTATTAGGCAGCAGCTTATAACTTGCTGCTAAGTAGATGCAATCTATTTAGAGAAACTTATGTAGATATTTGGTAAGGCATTTTAGAGTCTCCTTTTCTTTCTGACTAAGACTGAGAGTGTTAAGCAGATCATTAAGAATTCTCTCCTTCCCTCAGTGAAGTACTGCAGTGTTGTTGAAGTAGACGGAAATTTTTCAACCGAGATTTAAACCAGACCTCTCAGACTCTGCACCACTAAATCTACTAATATGTTCTAGCTAAGTGGTGGTTTTATTTTTTTAAATAATTTTTATTAAATTTATTGGGGTGACATTGGTTAATAGGATCATATAGATTTCAGGGGTACACTTCTATGACACTAGATCTGTATATTGCACTGTGTGTCCACCACCTAAAGTCAAACCATCCTCCCTCACCATATAGTAGGCACCTTCCACCACCACCTCCACCTCTTTCTCTCTGGCAACCACCACGTTGCTGTCTGTGTCCACAAGTTTCGATTTTACATTCCACATATGAGTAAAATTATATGGTGTTTATCTTTGTCTGACTAACATTTCACTTAGCATGATATTCTCAAAGTCCATCCATGTTGTCTCAAATGGCCGTATTTTGTCTCTTCTCATAGCTGAGTAGTATTGCATTGCATGTATGGACCACATCCTTATCCAATCCTCTATCGAAGGACACTTTTGTTGCCTCCATGTCTTGGCCACTGTGAATAACACTGCAATGAAAATAGGGGTGCATATATCTTTGCAAATATAAGTTTTTGGGGTTTTGGGGTAGATACCCAGGAGAAGGATTGCTGGGTTATATGGTAATTCTTTTCTTAATTTTTTGAGGCTATTTTCCACAGTGGCTGCACCAGTATACATTCTCACCAGTAGTGAATGAGGTTTCCCTTTTCTCCACAACCTCTGCAACTCTTGTTATTACCTACCTTGTTGCTAGTAGCCATTCTAACAGTTGTGATGTGGTAGCTCACTGTAGTTTTGATTTGCATGTTTTTAATAGCTAATGAGGTTGAACATGTTTTCATATATCTGTTGGCCAGTTGTATGTTTGCTTGGGAGAGGTATTTGTTCAAGTCTGCCTGTATTTTAATTGGATTGTTTGCTTGGTGTTGAGTTTTATGGTTTCTTTATATGTTTTGGATATTAAACAAAGAGGCAACTGACTGAAAGGGAGATGATATTTGCAAAAAACAGCTCTAAGTAATGGCTTTAGGTATGACTTTCTTCAAAGGGTTGTGGGGACATGTAGAGTTAATAGTCATACACCCATACATGACTGCCAGCATGTAGTAGGACCTCCATCAGTGATCTCATCCTTCTCATCTTTCTTCTTTTGCTTATTGCTCTTTTTGTCATTCTTCCTTTTTCTCTCCTTTGTGTCTCTTTTTATTTTTATTCCCATTGATTTAACTCCTCATTTTTTCTTTAGATTGTACTGAGGAATGACATATATTTGGGTTACCTAAAATTATTTAGTGACTTAGGTCCCTCCTAGTGCTAATAATAGTTAATTTATAGAACACTGATTGAGAATCAGATCTCTTATTCCTCTCCCAAAACTAAGGACATGAATACTATTCTTATCTCCATTTCACAAATAAAGGACATGAGCCAAAGACAGGTGATAGAGCTGGACGTTTTCATCTCTATCCTCACCCAGCCCAAAGGTCTCCAAAATTATTGTGAATGTCACTCACTTACCCTACAGATATTTATTCAGTGCAGGCTATTTGATAGGAACTGCATAGAGTGAGTAGCCTAACAGACACAGTCTCTGACCTCATGGGAAATACATACACACTCAGTCCATCTCACTGTCATTGCTCTGGCCTCTGCACTATGGTGTCCATTCTGATTTGTCAGTGTCCATGTGGTACCTGTTACTGAACATCTTACATATAATTTCTTCTTACAAATGGTGATTGGTAATATAAAGGGAAATAATCAGGATGTTTTGCCAGAGTGTAATGGAGGCCAAGTTTACACAGGAGTTATCAAACCATCTTTGGATGAGGCATTTGAACCATTGGACAATGGGTTTTCTCAGCCTGCGATGAGATGATGCTTGGCAGAGGCCAGAACATTCAACGACATGTAGTCCAATTAGGTAACTGGATTTGATCTAAGATCAAAAAGAGGCTATTTAATAAGGTGAAGAAGGAATGATGTTATTCCTTTTGTATTTTCAGAATAGCACTGTGGTTACTGTGCACGGAAGGAAGTTGGGTGCCCATGCTATCTTTACATTAGATTGATTCTGTGAAAGGGGGATTCAGATATGTTAGTCACAAATTACCCTGGTTAGTCTCTTAGGGAAGACAAAGCATGTACTGAAACAAGTCTAATAAAAGTCATAAACTGCTATATACTAAAGGCTATAGTAAACAGACCACAAATGTGCTGTGGGTGAGAGGGATTAAAGACCATACTCTGTTTCTTTTAACCAGAAGCCATCATTTTTTGATTCCTTCTTGTTTTCTCTATTGGAGAGAACACTCAGAATTTTCCATGCATGTACTGGAAGGCTCTCAAGTATGAAGCAAAACAATTCAATAATGACTTATCTAGTGTCTATTTTGTCCTTGGCTCAAAAGCACCCCACTTCACTTATTTCACTGTATTTCTACCACAAGGATATGATAGAATGGATGAGCTTAAGAGAGAGATGGCTTGGGGATCAGTGGACCTATGTTCAAGTCCCTATTTTATCTTGTCAGCAATATGATCTTTGGAGGTTAGCATAAACTGGTGTCTAGTGGATAAAATTGGTGGTGCAGATTGTGTTAGGACACAGAGATGGTTTTGGTGTCCTTGAAGGAAGATGCACTTTGTGAAGGTTTCCTGGAGAACTAGGAAGACATGGAGCAGCATGAATCAGTTGACTCTCAACATGATAAATACAAACTAGCTATTCCCCTAGTGGATCCCATCATCAGTAATCATCTCTGAGCTTTGTGTCCACACAACATTTCCCTGTGGTCTTCCACTCTTCTCCCACCTTGGTCATGGAGCCAGACTGAGAGAGAGAAGAGATGGTATTCCTCAATCCCTCTTTTTACCGAGTGATCAAACCTCACCACCTTCTGTGTTGCTAGAGATGTTTCAGTAAATGTCATTATCTTAACTCAGACAGACCATGCCATCAACTATATTTCTCTGTGATGATTCGTTCTTACAGGATAGATCACTGGAACAATGAGAAGGAGAGGATTTTGGTGGTCACAAACAAGACTCTCTTGATCTGCAAATATGACTTCATCATGCTCAGCTGTGTGCAGTTGCAGCAAATTCCTCTGAGTGCTATCTATCGCATCTGCCTGGGCAAGTTTGCCTTCCCTGGGATGTCCCTGGACAAGTGAGTGTGATGTCTTGGATTTGGGAGAGTGGTGCAGTGGGGGCGGGACACTTAGGGAAAACCACTACAAAGTTCATTTCAGTTCTGTAAGCTGGAGTACCCAGGGAGAACTGTAAAGCTCTACAGTTGAATTCATCAATCATTGAGTTCTTACTCTGTGTTAGACAGGAATACATATTTTAGTAAATTTTTACTTTATTATGACAACCTGACAAGTAAATGGTTAAATGTAAGGTGGAAAGAGCTGTGGGAGCATGGTAGGAAAGGTTCTCAACCAATTCCTTGGGTAGAGAATCAGCCAAAGAAGGAGAGCAAAAGTTCAAGAACATTCCAAGTAGAAGGAAGAGCATAACCAAAGGAATGGAGAGAGAAAAATGTATAATGCTTTTGGGAATTAAAATTATTCCCATGGACAGAATCCATGATGACTAATAGCTCTTCTTAAAAGAAGTCTCTTCAGATCTTCTCTGAAAGCTTAGTGGAGGAGACGTCAACTCCACTAAGAAATGTTGTGAGTTACTCAGAGACCAGGTGAGGTCTACAGAGGATGGCTGAAATGAGTAAGATCTTCTTTTAGCCTCAGAGAGAGAGATCTAGAGCTAGCATTTTAGAAATGAGCCAGAAAGACAGCAGTATTCCTCTGACCTCTGAATGTGAACTCTTTCCATTAAACTGTGGGCTCCTTGAAGGCAGATACATTTTTTTTTTCTTTAAGCACCTGGTATTGGGACTGGCACATAATAGGAACTGACAAATCTTTCTAAAAGAGTGAAAAAAGCAGAGCTTGGTCAAGTTATTGGTTTTCCTTACATAAAACATACCATATCAAAGACCTATTTTTTAAAAAATTACTTTGTTGTTCAATTAGAGTTGCCTGCATTTCCCCCCTACCACTCCCCGCCCACCCCAGCCAATCCCACCTCCCTCCCTTGCTTCCACCCTCTCCCTTGGTTTTGTCCATGTGTCCTTTACAGTAGTTCTTGAAAACTCTTCTCCCCTCTGTCCCCTACCCCCTCCCCTCTGACTATTGTTAGATTGTTCTTAATTTCAATGTCTCTGGTTATATTTTGTTTGCTTTTTTTGTTGTTTTTGATTAGGTTCCAGTTAAAGGTGAGATCATATGGTATTTGTTCCTCACCGCTTGTCTTATTTCACTTAGCATAATGCTCTCCAGTTCCATCCATGCTGTTGCAAATGGTGGGAGCTCCTTCTTTCTCTGCTGCATAGAATTCCATTGTGTAAATGTACTGTAGTTTTTTGATCCACTCATTTGCTGATGGACAGTTAGGTTGCTTCTAGCACTTGGCTATTGTAAATTATGCTGTTATGAACATTGGGGTGCATAGGTTCTTTTGAATTGGTGTTTCAGGGCTCTTAGGGTATAATCCCAGCAGTGGAATTGCTGGGTCAAAAGGCAGTTCCATTTTTAGTTTTTTGAGGAAATTCCATACTGTTTTCCACAGTGGTGGCACCAGTCTGCATTCCCACCAACAAACAGTGCACTAGGGTTCCCTTTTCTCTGCATCCTCTCCAACACTTATTCATCGATTTGTTTATGGTGTCCATTCTGACATGTGTGAAGTGGTATCTCATTGTGATTTTAATTTGCATCTCTCTGATGGCTAGTGATCAGTGCATCTTTTCATATGTCTCTTGGCCCTCTTTATGTCTTCCTTGGAGAAGTGTCTGTTCAAGTCTTTTGCCCATTTTTTAATGGTTTTTTTTTTGTCTTCCTGGAGTGGAGTTGTGTGAGTTCATCAAAGACCAATTTTTTATTTACTTTTTGCATGCAAAAAGTAAGTAATTAATTTAGTTCACTAACTTATTAAACTGGTAGAATTTTCCCCAAAAACATGCACATTGTAAGCATATATTTAAACATCACAGAGAATGTTTATTTTCAGGAAACATTTCTCCCACTCCAGATTTTCAGTCCTCCAAAATTATCTTAATAGGTGATAGCAGTTTCAGGGTTTTTGTTTTGTTTTGTTTTGCTTTTTAAAGAAATAGTCTATAAATGTATAAGAATAAAAATATCTTTGTATGGATATATGTGTGTTTGTACACATTTGTAAGTATTGTACACACACAAATTATCACAAATTATTTTACCCAATGAGTATACTTGTGGTAAACTGTCCTCCTGCCTTAAGCGATGTTACCCAATGATATACCTTGGAAATTTTATTATACAATCACATATAGGTCAACCTCAGTCCTTTTAGTAGTTCAGAATATTTCATTTTAAGCTTAATTTTATTTTTAAAATAGTTAAATTACTTTTCATGTAGAATTTACCTTAAGTAAGGGAAAACTTATGCAGCAAGCCTTTCTTTTATCAAATGGCGGGCTAGACTTATCAACACCATTTATTCACTTCTCCACCATTTTCCCTTTATAACATATCCTGTACTGTGTATATTTGTGTCCACTTCTGTACTCTCCATTTCCCCTTTTATCTATTTATTGAAGTACAGTATGCCTTTAGTTATTATAACATTGATTTATGTTTTAATATCTATTAGTGCCACTCCCTTCTTATCTTCTTTTTAAAGAATTTTTACTGTTCCAGCAGCTTGACTAATTTTTAAAAATCCTACTTTTATTAGGATTTTCAAATATTAAATCAGCCTTGCCATCCTCAGATTAACACATTTAGTCATGGAATATTATCACTTTTGTACATTTATGGGTTCATTTTGCCAACATTTTACTGTGGAGTTTTGTATCTGTGTTTATAGGGATATTAGTCTATTATTTTCATTCTTTTGTTATGTCTTGGCCAGGTTTTGGTATTTAAGTTATGCCAGCTTCATAAAACAAGTTGGAAAGTGTTTTCTCCTCTTTTTATTTTCTAAAATATTTTCTACATGAATGGTGAATTTTTTGAATTTTTGATATAATTTACAAGAAAAATCTTCTGGGCTTTAGAATTTTTTTGTGGAATAGTTTTTGATAATAGTTATATTTTTAAAAAATAAATATTGGTTGCTCATTTTTTTCTCTTTGATTTCATGTTAATTCTAGTTAATTGCATTTGTCAAGGAATTTAAGTTATTTAAGTTATTATATTTGAAAACAAAGTTGTTAATATTCTATTATCTCTTTAGTGTCTCTAAGATATTAAATGGAATCATTTTCTTTCCTGATATTCCTGATATTGGTAATCTGCCTTCTCTCTCTTTTTTCTGTTGATTAACTTACCAATTTTGTTGGTTTTAACCAAAACATGCTTTTCACTTTGGTAATTTTCACAATTGTCTCAATTTTATTTAGTTGATTTCTTCAATTCTGTTCTTTATTTCCTTTTTTCTCTTTACTTTTGGTTTACTTTGCCTTTTTTTAACTTCTTAATTTGGAAGCCAAAGGCATTGGTTTTAGGCCTTTCTACTGTTCTAGTAAGATCATTGAAAGCTATGCATTTTCTTCTGAGCACTGCTTTGCTGCATCTTACAGATTTTGATGTGTTTTGCTTGTAGTATCATTCAGTTAAAAATGTTTTCACCCTGGCTGCGTGGCTCAGTTGGTTGGAGCCTTGTCCCAGACACCAAAAGGTTGCAGGTTCAATTCCAGTCAGGGCACAGACTTAGGCCGAAGTCTCAGTCCCCTGTTGGGGTGTGTACAGAGGCACCTGGTTGATGTTTCTCTTTCACACTCTCTCTCTCAAATCAATAAAAGCATATCCTCAGGTGAGCATTAAAATATATATATATATATTTTCTATTGTTTCTTGTTATTTTTACTTTGACCCATGAATATTTTAGAAGTGTATTAGCAAATTTCCCAATATTTTGAGTTTTTCTAGATGCTTTAAAATTATTGAATTTTAATTTAAAGAATATATTATTTTTGATTTGAATTCTTTGTAAGTATGAGACTTGTTTTATTGACTGAGCTATAGTATATCTTTATGAATATACCATGTGCAGTTGTAAAGAATTTTGTGTTTACTTCTCTGTAAATTTTAATTAGTTCATTGTGTTTGATAGTGTTGTTGAGATTATGTGGGTGTTTTACTTTTGTGACTTTACATTATGAATATTAATATTGTTGAAACTTTATTTTAGATTATAAAGTTTTTCAATGATCTCATTTAATGTTTTGTTTATTTTTGGTCTTGCCTGCTGACTATTTCAATATTTGCATTCTTTTTCTTTGAATTTTCTTCATATATTTTTGCCTATATACATTTTTTTACTGTGAACTTTCTGGGTCTTTTTGTTTTCTAATGTATTCTTCTATATAGATATGGCTGAATTTTACTTTGTGATTCAACCTGGGTGTCTTTTCTTTTAATTGGTAAGATGAACCTATTTACACATACTGATGCAACTGTTATGGTCTTAGTTATCTCATCTTAATTTTTGTATTATTTTATTTAAAAATATTTTCTACATTTCCTTTGCTTTCCATTGAGTGAGTGCATATGAATATGTGTATATATATAATGTAATATTATACTATATTACATACTATATATATATATATTTTTTAACAAGAATCCTTATAGTCTATCTTTTCCTACTGGTGATTCTAAATGTAACTTAACACAGCATTTTTAATCCTGTGTTTTTTAATATTACCTACTGACTCCCTAATATAAACTCATTTACATTGAAAGCCCACTTGTACTCCATCATTCACTTATAAGTTATTTATAATTACACTGTTAATTACTTCAGTGATTACTTATTTAAATAATATGCTTCTACTGATGTGCCATCTTAAACAGTGTATTGTAAGCCTGCACTTTAAAAAATAAGAAATCTGCCTATACATACTATTCCCACATTCTGGAATCCTTCGCTTTCCTTCCTTCATTAGTTTTACTAAGCAAATTTCATTTTTTATGGTATATTTCATCTTATTTCCCATGAGGCACCCAATTATTACCACAGAGAGATGCTGTAATTCCAGCCCTCCTAATTAACTTGCACTTTATCCGGATTTGCATTCTGGGGTTAGAAGAGAAAGCCTGTGCCAGCAACTGGCAAGCTGTTAATTGTTAAAAGGCTGTCTTCGAGTCCCTAGAGGTAGGAACATAGTGTGGTGAAAGGGTGTTTTTTATGTTCCACTCAGATTTTTAGCTAACTTTCATAGGAGAGTTTTGGACTAGGAGTAGAATCCTAGATTTGAGTCACAGTTTTACAATTGTTAACTTTGCTTCCTCATTATCAAAGGGTCATTCATATTAGTTGTAATTCTGCTTCATTAGCAGTGTTATTGTAAGCCTCTAATGAGATAGCTTGAAAGCACTTTTTAATATGCCTCAAAGATATCAGGTGTTAACAAGTTCTGATTTTCTCTCAGATAAAGGCTTTTGTTAACCTGGAACTAAGTAGATTAATTTGATTATCTTCATTTCCAAGTCAGTTGGCTCTTCTTGGTTGGGCATTAAGTCACCATCATAAGGTCAGAGGTGAGAAAAAGGAGAAAGAGGTGAGGGAAGATCAGCTGCTGACTTCAGAGGAAAGCCTGGACTGAGTCTGAGCAAATCCCCTTGTTAGAAGAAAATGCAATGATGTAATGTTAGCACCCAGTGTAGCTGTAGGTGGTAATACTGGCAGTGTTTACCAAGACCTTTTTACCTCCCTTGTGCCGTTGATCTTCAATACCCAAGAATAAGTAGGGCTGATTGACTATGTGTTAGAGATGAGACAAGTGAGACCAAAACTAGTTCAGGGATTCAGGAACCATCAGCTAATTAATATTAGAAATGGGTTTCAAAAGCAATTCTTCTGATACCCTGTTTAGTATTATTTTCTTTGAATAAATAATATTTTATTACCTTCTTTCTTTGTCTCTCCCTTTCCCTTCCCTTCCCCTCCTTTCCTTTTTTCCCTGCTCATCCCTCTTTTTCTCTATAATCTTGTCTGTTTTGTCATCCTCTCACCTCTTCTTTCCTCTTCTCTGTCTCTCTGGGTGACTATCACTTCTGTTAATGTAGCTTCTGCTTTTCTTAAGAAGCCATGAAGAGGACTATTGGAACCTAGCAGAACATGTGCCAGCATATCCCACATACTGGTGCTTACAAAACAGAGGTGTTTTGTTTTATTCACTGTCTGCCTTTGGCTTAATGCAAAGGGAGAGGGTGATGGCAAGAGACAGCTAAAAGCTGTGGATCATTTATTGGTGAGATGAAGGTAGATTACCTTTGGATTACAGCATTTCCAAGAGACAAAACCAGGAATTGGTGAAAGGCCTGGTTTATCCTCCAGGGTACTAGTTGCTGGTATATATCTTTTGTTATTGTTCTTTATCTGAGGTGCAAATCCTAAATCTTATTTCTATCAGAATTAAATTCATTCCCAGAATTTAATTAAAAATTAATTTCATAATGCTGTTGAGTCTATAACCTCCCCCCAAAAGTGGGGGAGATAGAAGACTAGGCTTCTATAATAACTGAGCATAAAGCTGTGACTATTGTAACCATACCTAATTCTTGCTGTTTAAATTTGGACAAGTCACTTTACTTGAGCTCTCAATTTCCAGTCTATAAAATGTGAATAATAATAAATCCTTGCAAGTTCTAACTCATAGTTCATTGTAGATTTAAATGATAGGTATGAAAGTGTTTTCTAAATTGTAAAGTGCTAAATTAAAGTTAGATGTCACTTAAAGAGTTCTAAAATTCATATTTACTTGTCAAGTCTCCCCCCATCCTATTTTTTGATGTGCCCACAATAGGAAATGTTGAGAAAACTGTGACTCTGAGTGGTTAAGTGACTTGTAAGTAGTCATGGAATAGATGATGATGGGTCAGAAACATGAAATCCTTTGATTTCAAATTCCCCCTTTGTCATGCACCTAATTCCTATTAGTCCTCAAATGCATTGTAGTTTTCAGGGTAAGTGGGCCCCCTCTCTTTACCTCTGTTCCCACCTGAACTCTGTGGTGATGTGTAGATGGTATTGCACTTCCAGAGCTGGTCTGAAGTCAGGCCTCCTGGGAGCCAGCCCTAGGTTGCTTTCTGAGTGACACAGAGCTGACACACAACAGTCCTTGCCTCAGTCTTCTCATTTGTAAACTGGAGAGGGTAATAGTATCTATCTAATTCATCTGTGTTGAGGATAAAGAAGATAATACAAAATGCTTAGGCAAAATCTGATATGTAGTAAGTATTAAGAGAATGCAAGTTTTTATAATAGGTTGAGTAGAAAGACACTGTTCACTGGTGTAGGATTCAGGGACCTAGATCCTGATATACTTTCTTGATATAATTCTCCTCTTTGCTGAACCTCTCAGTTTCCTCATTTTTTAAATCCCAAAGATTTTTTTTTTGGGGGGGGGGTCTTGAAACCCTGTGTATTTGTGGTACTCCTCTATTGGTATAGCAATTTTCCAAAATGCATTCATTTTAGAGGGCTAAATGACTTTACCTAATCAATTACTGCTGTGAAAAAAATGTCTCTAAAGAGGTTTTCTGCTGGAAAATATTGTTGTCGTCACATTGATTTGCCAACAAAAGCTGAGCGGGAAGGTCAGGCCAACAAATGTCTTCCTGCAAAATTAAGCATCACACACTTTTCTTTCCTTTTAAAATTTCCATTGTGCAAAATGTAATGGATAGGCAATGCTGCGGAAATGAGGCTTGGGAAACTGCTTGTGGTGGTGACAACCATCCCCTATGTAGAGATGCTGGCAAAAGCAAGAGCTGGGAGCAACGCCCTGTTGACGGAGTGTCAGCACCTGCAGGACGGAAGGAGGGCACTCCAGACATTACTCCATCAGCCCAACCTTGCTCCCTTAGGTCCAAAGGCCAGGGAACTGCTCATGCCCCCAGAGTTCTAATTTGGCCTCTGTTCCTCAGACAAGAGCTTCAAAGGCCTCCGCTCTGCTCTGGGTGAAATCAGCTTGTGGCCCAGGCCAATTCTGCTGGCTTTGCGTCTGTCAGTGTGTTCTAATCACTGTTATAAGTGTGGTTCTGTGGAACACCTTGTAAAATATTTTCTATTGCTCCAGCAGTGTCTCCTGTCTAGACAATCTAATTACGAACGCAGAGCAAACAGCTGAAGTGCATGCCACCCCCAAGGGTGGCCTAACTCCAGGAGTGGGGGTGGGAACAAGGGAAGGGAGTGGAGGGCATTGGTTCTTTTTCATTGACTTGCCCAGCAAATTGAGCCCTCTAAAGGAGTTCAGCTAACTTTTAATTAAAAAGAAATGATCTGGTGGAAGCTGGCATTTTGTTGTTTTTCCAAACTCAGTGGAAGGATTAAAGGTACCGATTTATTTTCCTCCAATCACATCGTTTTTATTGGCTTCAAAAGTACTCTATGGTCTTTGCTTAAAAAAGAAAAGCCACTGATTTAATAATCTGCCCTTCTATCACCATTCTGAAAATAAAAAGTGGCCTTTTAAAGGTATGTTGTTTCCCAGTAGTATCTGATTTGGTGAGTCTTTTCTGCATCTGGCCTGGTGGCAGGCCTTGTGTTTGACAAACTGACGAGACACGGACTGTCCCTGAGATGGTCACATGCTTTTGGGATCAAACACACACACATACACACATGCTCGCGTGCATGCACACACTCTCATGCTTTAACCAGGCCTTGGTTAGTGCTCCAGTGGGGAAGTCAACAGTGTCGTGGGCACAGAAGGGGTAGAAAGTATTTCAACTGGGAGCTGTTGGAAGGTCTTATGGAGCAGGTGAGATCTGAGCAGGCCTTATAGAGTGAGCAGAATTTGGACAGAGAGATAAAGAGGAGCAGTGTGGCCCAGACACAAGTAAACAAACGCCCAGCTGGTGTGATCATGCCAGGTCTCACAGGGGCTGGTTCTCAGCTGCCGAGAAGGTATGGTGGAACTTTCTGAACTTCTACCATACCTATGGTTTTAAACAATAATACTATGAGGAGCGTGGGTCTTAGTTATGCTAGGGTGTGAGATGTTGATGGTTCCGGGGAGGAACCTAAAATGACTGGCATTTTGCTTCAGGAAGACAGGGGTAGCAATGCTATAAGAGATGGTTTGAAGAAAACAGAAACTATAAGAAGGGGCTGACCATGGAAGAGATTCTCTAATTGTAGAATTAGGAAATCATAAGGACCTGAACTGGGCTGGTAGGTGAGGAAAGGAGGACATCGGTATGAGAAGACTTGGCTGGAGTAGAATTCCCAGCATGTAATGACTGGATTGGGTTTTCCTGATGTGGGATAGGTGGGAGGAGGGATGGGCAGGGAGCCTACAAATGGAAGATGAACTTCATGTTTATTGAGTAGGGTGCCGGATAGTCTATGGGAAGAGAAGATGGTTGGGAGAAAGTACTCATACAACCAACATTTATTCAGCACTTCCATTGCCAGTTGCTGTGCTGAGTATTGTGATACCATTGTGCTGGATGAGAGAGGTTTTTTTTCCTCATGGAGCTCACAGTCAAGGGGGCAATCAGACAGTAATCAAATAATCATACCGGCAAGTTTTAAAATTAGAAAAATGATGGTGCTTTGAAGTAGAGATATACGAAGTGTATGAATTATCTATTGCCATATAACAACCTACTTCAAAACTTAGAACAGTAAAATGACAACAATTTATTACTTGTCTGTTTTTGAGTCAGGAATATGGGTGTGACTTAGCTTCATCCTCTGGTTCAGGATCTCTCCAAGGCTTCAGTGAACGTGTCCCTGGGACTGTGGCATCTCAAAGCTGAACCAAGAGAGGGTCACTGAGCCTGGCCATGTAGTTGTAGGCAGGCTCAGGTCCTCACTGCAGTTTGGCCAGAGGGAACTTTTCCCACCATGTGAGCCTTTCCCTAAAGCTATTGACACTATGGCTACTGGTTTCACGCAGAGGGAACAAGGGAGGTCAAACAAGATAGAAGCTGCAGTCTTCAGGTCACCTCTGTCCCACTCCATTCACTAGAGGCATGTTGCTAAATCTGGCTCACACTCAAGGGGAGGCTGCCCCACAAGGGCATGAATATCAGGAAGTAGACATTGCTGGAGGTTATCTGAGAAGTAGCCTACCATCTGAAGGCTATCAGAGCATTCATTACAGGATTTAGACTCAAATTGGAGGGCAGAGATCAGGGAAGTTTTCACTGAGGAAGGGATTCTGGAGCTGGGATTAGAAGGATGAATAAGAGTTGACAAGGTGAAGGGGGTTATGGAGAAAATGTTTTAGGAAGAGGGAGAATATGCACAAAGGAGAGAGGAGCCTGGTGCCTGTGAGGAACTGTAAACAAGCTAACGGGACCCACTAAATCTGAAGGGCCTGAGACACTGATGTGGAGATGAGTTACGTATTTAGATGTTGATGAGCTATGGTTTGTGGAGGAGTTAGAGTACTTCTGCTTTTACCCATCCCTGCACTGCAATCACTAGAGAATGAAGGGGTTCACAGTGAAAATTAGTTTCAAAGTCTTTCCTCTGAACCTTGGGACTGTCTCTGAACCTGCTAGGAAGTAGGTCTGATTCAGTGTATAAAATGAATAAAATTGCCCACTTATCTCTTAGAATAATTACTTATTGTGTAATGAGATAATGTTCATAAATTACCCTGGGCTTGTTGGGGAAAGGTATTATAGAAACACAAGGTTTTGTCAGTGATGATGGAAATAGCTTTGGGGATTAAAATCAGATGTGCATCTTGACACTATGACATTTTACCACAAACCAAGAGAACTGCTAAGTTCACCTGAGTTCTTGAGAAATATTTTAAGTTAAGAAGTAGAAGGAGCAGGATGGTGGGAGGGGATTGGAATGGGTATAGGCAGGGTGGGGATTGAAGATCAATCTTTTTAGTTCTTTCACTCTAATAAAGAAGAACACTGGCCCTTGTTAATCCTCATTAAATGAATATGACTCCTTAAAGATGCAACATGAAGACTCTACTTCTGGGTTGGGAATAAGAAAATCTGAATTCTCATCCTTATTCTGTCTTCAGTTTTCTATGCATCCTTGAAAGAAGATTGTTTCCCCTCTCAGGGCCTTGATTTACCTTAATGTAATAGGAAAGGGTTAATATAGGTGATCTTTAAGGTCTTAGCCAGCTTATGGGGCAAGAATTGAACAAAATTTTATGTTCTTTCCAGGTTTGTTCCCATGAAATAAAAACCATAAGAATTCCTTCTCGGCAGTCAAGGGATACTATAACCAATGACAGTTTTTGTTTTGGGAATGTTAACACTGGCAGCAGGACTTGAACCTTTGTGAATTTATTTTGCAGACTCAGGGGAAGGACAGACTGGGAAAAGAGAAAACAGGCCAGTTAGTGTTCAATCCTCGATTCTTCCAGCTTCAGCTGACATATGCTCCTTCCTCCTCTTTTTTGTCCCCTTGCTCTTCTCTTATTCCAGACTCTCTGGGATTATACCTATATTTCATATTTTTATATCATATCATTCATTATTTCTTTATTAAAATCATCTAGTCAGTTATCTAATAGGTGAAATTATTCTTCATTTAGGTGTGCCAAACTACTAGAATATTCATCCAACAGAGTGTTTACCTCACCAAACAAGGTATATATACTTAAAACACAAAGCAAAACATTTTCATTGGGTGGGAGTGAGGTGAGAGGTTACTAAGAGTCCAGTGTGTGTCTTTCCTGAGGAGTAACTGCCTAGTTTCTCACCCCTCCCTTCCCCACACTCTCTCAGTAAATGAGGTGATGTAGCACAGTACTTTTCTCCCCAAATTAAACATTATTTATGAAACATTACTGCACTCCTTAGGACTCAGAAGACAAAGCCCTGGGAGTTACTGAAGTTCAGGAAAATTACCAACTGCACTGGATTATCCAGTAGCCTGATGAGCACAGGCATATGGTGAGAGTACAGTGCATTCACCAAACAGTGCCAGGAGTTTGACCTTAACATACTTATTCAAAATTTTAAATCTATACATCTTAAAAGAAACTATTTTAATTTTAGTATTTGTGAAAATTTTCTGCTTTTTGATTTAGGGTTGTTGGTGTTTTGACTTACAAATAAGTAGAGAGGCCGTAATCTTCAGAGTGCTGGCATCACAGAGTCTTAGTATGGCTGTGAATGGAAGTGACTAGTGGAACTGGGAGTAAAGTGAGTCCTCTCTCCTGAAGAGTGACATCAGGCTAAAGAGTCATGACATGATTGTCTCGTCTTCTCCTTCCACTCAGGCAAAAGTAAGAGCTTTCACCTTCTTTGCAGAGTGTCTTTAGGCATAAGTAAAAGAGACTCAATTTTCTTTTCCTACCTTTTCTTGTCTCCATTAGCATCTTGAAAATTCTGTCTTTAAAACTTAAATTAGTCCTCAGAGTAGAAGAAATATCTATAAAATGCAAATGGCATATAGCAATGTTCCCTTCTTTCCCCATCTAACAGGATCCCTAGGTTGTCAGAGGCAGCCATTTACCTAACCAAAACACTGCATTTTTAAGGCTCTCTCATGAAGCTAAATGTCTCCATTTTCTAAGTTCTGGTCAACAGAATGTAAGCAAAGGCAATGGGAGTTCCTTTTAGGAAGACTCGTCAAAAGGCAAGGAAGGACTGTCTGTATCTTTCTACTTCCCCCTCCTTCTTCCTGTAATGTGGGTGAAATTCTCAAGCCACCATCTTGGACTATGGATCCAAGGAACAAACCTAGGGGTGGCAGAGGAGGAAGCTGGAAGGAGCCTGGCTTCCAATCTTGCACTGATCACCTCTGATCTTCTTTTACCAAGAGAGAATGTGTGCTTCATTTTAATTGGGATTTTTCTGTTATTTGCAGTCAAACTTCACTCTAATTATAGAACCAGAAAAGAAGGGGTTCTGCCATCTCCTGAAGGTTAGGGACGGCGAGGATGGAAGTTCTGTGTGAGGGAATGCCCATATGGTTTAGGATTCCAAAGACCATGGTTCCAACCTCAGATCTTTCATTTTTTGGCTTTGCTGTACCACTTCTGTGAGGCCTGTATTCTTACGTAAAAAATGGAGTTAATAATGTTCTCTGAGTGCAATTGTAGGGATTAAAGAAGAACATAGCCAGTGACTGTTACAGGTGCTTCTATGTTAGCTTTTCTCCCCCCATTCGCTCTGCCTTTATAAGGAAGGGGCCCTCTACAGATATTCTTTACTGTATCACAAAATGCTAAGAGATAGCTACTGCCTGAGAAGCTACTGAGTCACTGAGGGGGGCAATTAGGACTACAGGCTTGTGCTGTAAGTTTAATAGGAAAAGAGTGTCAGTCATTCACTTAACTCAAGGCCTTTAAGTCAGAGACAAACTAATGGAGAGCTGGAGCCTGTTTTTTGATGAGAATAGGAATTTGATGAATTGGTTTGTGAGAGCTTAAGCCCTAATTAGTTGGAGATTCGAGGTCTGTTTCTGTGAGCAGAGAATGCACATGTTAAAATGCTCCTAGGAGCAAGAAGGTGTACACCAATTCAGCCCAAGGGGGAAATATGTAGAGTCAAGAGCGGTGAGTCTACAGATATGCATTGAGAAGTGACCTTAAACCCACCTAAACACCTAGGGTTATATTTTATACTATTTGGTGATGAGCTAGCAGGCCGAGGAAGCTAGCTCTAATGCAAAACCTAACTTATAATGAAGAATGTTAGATAATTAATATTTATCGACTTTTTAATTAAAAAGTTGTTTTAGATATTTTATCTAGTTAGAGCCATTGTTTTTGTTGTGTTTTTTTCTCCTTCATGGTAAATCTGATACTGCTGCACCCAGATTCTGGAAATAAGGTTTATTTGTAATAGTTTTAATGAGGTCATTCAATAAATGGAGGACAATGACCTTGTAGTCACTGCAGTGAAAGAGACATGAGTTATACTGTATATTGGTCTTGCCCTTAAATAGCCTGAGATCTAATTGGTACAGGGAGAGTGAAACATATAGACATTTTCATATAATGCATAGCATGACAAACCCTAAAAGAAAGACAGAAACAACATATTATGGGAGCACAGATGAGCCAATTATTTTTTAAGGGGAGTCATTGCTGCTAAAGAGACAGCATACTGATAAATTTTGGCAGAAAATGGTAAGATGCTTCATACACTGAGGAAAGAGTATTATCAAAAGATACGATAATACAAAAGTGTGAAAAGTTGCTTTAGAAACTGTGATGAGTCTCCTGATTGGGGTATAGGGAGAGTGGAGCGAGAGAGGAAGGAGGGAGAATAACCTGCTCACAACAGTGTATCATAGCAGTATATGGAGGTTTTACATATTTTCATTGGCTAATGGGAGTCATAAAGATTCCAGAGCAGAGAGGCTTTGTGCATCTTTGTGTCCCTGCAGCTGGTAGCACAATACTAGTTTGTGGCAGGCACATTTGGTGTGCTTAATAAATGGATGAGAAATGATTAAAGCAGGTAGTGATGTTTGAGATGGATTGGAGCACATAAGAGTTTGATCATATTTTTGAGTCACTGCTGGTGAGAGGTATTCAATGCCAGACCTGAGTGTGGAATGAAAAGGTTATATATGAGATTCTGAATATCCTTCTCTTGTGTTCCCAAACTCTAATGGTGAAAAGTCACTTGAGATTTACTTGGATGGGGGTGAAGTCTGAAAACAGAATTGCCTAGGGCTTTATGGACTTGCCATCCTCAGCAAGGATCAAGTTACATCACATACTCTGATGAACTGGGCAGCAGGCAAGGATTTTGTCATGCATGCTCTTGACTTTGCCTTTGGGGAGCTGTGCCAAGAATGCCCTGGATTTGATCTTGGGTGTGGTGCTGTCCACTCACTCATAATGCCCAGGGAGGCGTGTTGACAAGGATGGGTGGATGGTAGGGGATTGCTGAGCTATTTCTTGGCAAATATCTGGGAGGAGGCGTTCCCCAAATGCCTCAATCCTGTTATTTTTGAGTAATGGACTGAACCCAGGTGCCTGATTGGACAGGGCCACTCCCAATTTCTTCTAGATAAATATTTGGTTGCCAGGAGGTTATATTTAAATGAAAAATACCTCCTTAGAAAGTTGTTGCTTAAGAATTCCTGCAGAGGGCAGGATCCCATCCCAGCTGGGAAAGGCTTGAGAACCACCCCAAAACTTAAACTGTACTCACTATGCACTTAGTGTATGGGTATCCAGTTTGAGGTTCCACAAATGTCTGCTGCTCCAACTAACAAGAAAAGCCATCATTTAGATACACTGCTTTTCTTTAGGGAAATGGTCCTGGTCTTTAGTGTCATCATGGCAGGATTCTGAAGCACAAATGGAATCCAAGTCAGGGATTTGGCTTTAAAGAGAGAAGCTGGTTCTGTGAGAAAGAGCCTAATCCCTTCTGGAATCTAAAGCACAGAGTCTGGGAAGCTAGGGCATTTGGATATTTTAGACATAGGGCATTTTAACTTTGCCCTTGCTACTTGTAATTAACATTTAAATGTTGGCTTTTTAGTCCCCATCAATTTAGCTTTTCTGTTCTCCCTATGGAGAGAATCCTTTTATATATTTCCCTTCTATTGTCACTGAACGAAACTATTAGGACTCAGTAATTAAATCTTATAACTGCCTTTTGGACTATGTCTCTTTAGAAATAACCCAGTTAACATCCTCAGTTTTTTTTTTTTTTTTAAGAAAAGAATACAGAACAAATACAAATAAAAATACAACAACAACAAAAATGGCATAAACCAGAACACAAGTAAAAAGACTATTAACCTAACTCTTTGGGTTAAAGTTCAGTATTTCTGTTCCTTCTATCGAGATTTATTCTAATAATTTTCTATAACAACATGTGCCATTGAAGTCCTGTGCTGTGACTCTCCCCGTGGTTTCTGAATCATCTCTTACCAGCTACACATTATTTTGTTTTTGCTTTTAACTCTTTGGACCCCCTTTCGTTAGGGGTTGCTCTAATATCCATTGACAGATTGCCTCAGAAAGAGGAGATCTTACCCATGTGCAGCAGCTTAAATTTAAGTGATAAGAGGCTTGTTCAGCTGATGGGCTTGAGCTCAAGGGCTGTGTGGGTATGTTCCAGTGAGAACCCATTCCGAGTAATAATAGGGACCTGAGGGACACTTGGCAGAAAGTCAAAGTTAAGGACTATTTATTCTAATTCACTGCAGGAAAAACAAACAAACCCTGTTACTTATGATGAGTTTAAGTTCTTCCATGGTGCTATTATATTTTAACAAATGAGACTAATGGAAGTAAACAGAAACCGGAAGGAATTTTAGTGTCTGGTTCAATCCCCCACATTTTGCAGACATACACTGTGGTCTTGGGGGACTGTCATCAATACATACAATGATGAAGCTGAGAGTGAAACTTAAACACGGGTGAACAACTAAGAAGGGTATTTATTCATTAATCTAAATCTGTAAGTTCTAGTGTGTTTGTGTTTTCTCCTCCGTATGGCATCAAAGAACAGGGGATCTGATCTTTAGAAGCATCTGGGGAATGGAGGATTGATTAGGTGGATAGCAGATGCATAACTAGAGTTTTGACTTTCCACAAATGAGCTTCTTGACATTGGCTATTATTTTCTCTTTTATATGGACTTTTATTTTTAAAATACCTATAGAACAATGAGAGCACAATTTATGCTCTTGTGGTATCTATTGGAACAAAAGTCAAAAATTTGAATTTTTTATCTGGATACTCTTAAAATAATAATAAATGATGTGGTGAAGAGGAGAGAATAGTGTAGGTGGTTTTGCAGAAATTATATTGTACCATATGGAAGAAGACATGCCTAGATATCATTGTCAGGAGTTTTGAATTTGACTCAGTCCCAGAATTTAACCCCTCATACTTCTGTATATTGTCATTGCAGGGGAAAGAGTCTTTCAAAAAAGGCTTCCCTCCTTGCTTCTTGGAGTTTTAAATAACTATTCCTTTAAATTCTACTGGTCCAAAATCCATGCAGTTCCCCTGAGCAGTTGCTGGGTGGCAGCAGAAGTGTTAAAGTGGTGGCCCGTGGACCAAGCAGAATGGCAAAGGGGTAGTAGTCATGTTCAGCTGGCACTGAATGTATGTCCTCTTCCCCACAAGTGACACAGCTGGGACTGGGTTTGGATTGGTCAGTAGTAGGGGCAATCTTTCTTTTCCAATTGTTTGTCGCTGGTCATCTGAAAGGGGTGGTAAGTATTTACAGTAGCCACTGCTATTTATTAAACAGCTATTGTGGGCTGGACACTGTATTAGATTCCTCAGATATGTCATGGTAAATTCAAATGTCACCACGAGTGAGGTGTTATTATCCGCATTTTGCAGATGAGGAAATAAATGAAGAGAAAGATCAACCAGCAGACTCAAGGGCACGAAGTCAGCCAGTTGCTTTACCTGAGTCAAAACACAGATCCTTATAACACCAAAGCCCATTCTTTTTCTTCCATGGAACTGTTAAATAAAGATATAGATAAAGCCAACAACAAAAATCTCATCACTGTTTTTGAGATGAGTGAATCAATGGGAGTAGAAATGTCAGGCACATTTAAGCTAGAGAGAAAATAATAATGTCAGCAATTAGTTCTTAGTATCCTGAAATTTGCAAAGCCTTTCCACACTGCTTATTTGGATTCACGCATACACACATGCACACACACACTCCCATAGTAAATTCAGGGAGGTGGTTAATTTTGACCTTTACAAATGAAAAAAAAACTGAGGCTCACTTAAACGTGAAGTCATCTTAAGGAAGTTCTTGGTAAATAGTGCAAAACTGGGTCTCCTGATTCTCCAGGCTTGGGCATTCTCACCACACCACGCAGCCTTAAAGAGATAGGTTGTTTCTCTACACAGGCAGTCCTTTAAGATAGATGTAGTCTCTTAGGCCTTAAAGCACAGGGTTGAGGCAGTCCCCATCAGACTGATGGCCCTCATCTTTCAGCACTGGTTAATTCCTGCCTACACTTCTCATAATGCCTGTTTAAGCTGCAGCTGTTTCCAGAGTCCTGCACATGGGGGATGTCTCTCTGAGCTCGCCCATCATGCACATAATGAAACTGTGAATCTGCTGCTTCTTCACCAAAGGCCCTCAGTTGGTATCAATATTCAGGTAAACCTAGCTAAATGACCCCTAGCAGAAAACAGAAATGAAAGCAATTTAGACATCTCGGATATCTGCAGGCTCATGTTTTACATTATTTATTTTTGGATACAATATAGATAAGAAATTCTTTTCAAATCTTGAATATCTGAGATTGTGTTAGAACACTTCCGGACCTTGAATGGACCTAAGAGATTATCTGATATCCAAAGAGGGAGAGTTAGTAATGTAAAGTCAAATGTATGTACAGAGGCATGAAGGGCTAGGAGGTCCTGACCCTGCAGGAAGAAGCTTGGGCTTAGGAACCAAGCATATGTGGATTTGAATCCTGACTGTCTTTTACTAGTTGCATGATAGCAGGTTAAACACTTGATGTCTCTAATCCCTAGTCTCATCTTTAAAAATAGATATAATAATACCTGCTTTGCAGGGGAATCGGCCAGTCTAAAAGAGCTCATGTATTCAAAAGCTTAACGTAGTGCACGTGTACTTTGCCTTTTCTATACAGGCTGATTCTCCAATACCTCTCATTTGGTTTGGATTCTAATGAGATCATGTGTTACAGAGTTTACAGCATAGATTACCCGAATGATATATTAGAAATACAACTCAGTCCTTGATGGGAAAAATACTGTGCAATCAATCTCTTTATAATTTATTCACATCATAAGTTAACCATGTTATAGCATGCTTTTGCCATATGTAGTTTGAACATCTATTATTACATTTGGGATCTGCTTTGACTTGTATCCCTGAACCTGTATAATTAAGTGTTATATTATAGCGGGCTTCACAGCATTGGGTAATGAAAAGAATTCTGGCCTTGTAATGAGGGGAATTTTGTGCCAACTCTTCCAGGCACCAGCTGTGTGATTATAGATACCTCCTTTTGAGGCCTAAATATGAGCATTTTAGTTCAGGTAATCTGTAAGTCCTGATCAGTTTTAAGATTTGATTTTGTTGTTGTTGTATTTTCTTTTACTGGTGTATATTGAGACTACAATTAAATCTATATAATGCTTCTAGTGGGGTAGGGACAAGCGATTCAATAGTAGAAGATGAAGCTGAATTCCTAACCATGGACCTCTCCTGCTTAATTGGGTGTTTTTGTTATTTTTTATTTGTTTGGTTTTATACACTGCAAGGGCTTAACACTAAATAGGATCAGCAAGTTCATTAGTCAGCCTTGGCAAGGATGGACCTTTACAAAGTACCCCAGGTTACAGGAAGGTGGCACTAGAGACTCTTCTCTCAGATAAATGAGGCCTAGGTTCTGGAATGGAAGACTCATAGGTCTTTAAATTGGAGACCACCAAGCAGGCATGTTCTCTCCAGTAACCCTGATAGGTGATTATCCAGCCTCTGTTTAAAGGTTTCTGGAAGAAGAGAATTCACTACTTCTTCTCTTGCGTGTCCCACTCAGGGAGGCTCTGCTTTAAATGGTCTTTCCTGTATTGAGTTGAATTAAGGTCCTCTTGTATCTTTCGCCTCTTGGTCCTAGTATTTTTCTCTGTTGCTGCACAGAATCAAGACTCAGCTCATAAATTCAACAACTCTTTAGCTCCTAGTATATGTCAAACACTGAGCTGAGCTCTGGAGAAATGACATATGACATCTTTCTCGCTAAGGGTTTACAGTGTGGTCAGAAAGACAGAAAAGTAAAATGTCAGTTGCAGTATGATGTCCATTCCTGCTGGATGTAGACATGGGGAAGGATGAGGGCAGGAAGGATGTCCTACAGAGTTTGAAATTCCAAGTGTTCATGTCTTCCTTCATCTGTAATTTCAAAAGTTATAGTAAGTCTCAGGAGACTTGAGCTCTAATCCCAGTTTTGCTGTCATTATCCCTGTGAAATAATGAGCAATTCCATCCATTTCCCATAGCAGAGGCTGTCGATAGCATCCTCTCATGATATTAGTCCTCCACACTTTAAAAGAAATAATGGACATACTCATCTGATGAATCTGGCCCAGGATTTTCCTCCTCTTTATTTCTGCTCTTCACTGGTCAGCCTGGAGTAGAAGATCAGAACTTAATTCTCCTTGCACCTGAGCCTTACCAAGTCACACTGAGCCCAATCTTCCATACTATGGGCCTGCGTTGTGGTAACCTTTACCTTTTGCCTAAAATGTTTTCAGCAATTGTTAAATTAAAAGCACACTTAGAGAAAACCCACAGAAATTTTGAACGTGCCCAGGCAGATTGAAAGTTGTCCCTGGGATCTTTCCATTGACCAGTACAAAAAAGATGACTAAGGCAGTGTCTGCCCACTCCTATGTGGAAATGATGTTGTGTTTGTCTGAAAGCCAGTAAAAAAATGTATGTTGAAAAATGACCCGCTGACAGGTTATTTTGTACCCCAAATACCTTGATACTTCAAGTTCTTTATTTTTTAAATTAATATATTCCAGTTTTTTTCACTGAACCTTGAAGGGATTTTCAAAAAATGGAGAATGACCCGGACTCAGGACTCTGAGGGGTTCATTACTCCCATCTGCTTCAGTCACCCCCTGTTAATCGTTTTTCTTTTTGTTTTGTTTTGTTTTGTTTTCTGTTTTTCTTTTTTGTCTTTTTTCTTTCTTTTCTTTCTTTCTTTTTTTTTTTTCAGCCAAAGTGAAATGAAAATATTGGGTGAATGGGACATCTCAAAAGCACTGGAGGGAAATCCCTTGATGGTGAGATATGAAATCCAACCTCTAAGTTCCATTACACAAAATATCTTCTTTTCTTTGGAATAGAAAAAAATCTAATTGTCCTTTGTTCAGCTTGTTTAGATAAACTTCAAGGTCAATGGCAATTTTTCTTGGGATTATTTGCTATTATGCAGAATTTAAATCAGAACATGGACTTGAAGGGAAAGTAAACTCACTGATTTTGGGATTTTGAATGACTCCATGTGATGATGGGGAGAGTGGTAATGGAGGCCTGGGGCCCACAGAATAGCACTGAGAATTCTCTAAGACCTTGATTTCAGAGCATAGGTTTTCTTATGTAAATGTAATTTCAGTAAACTTTAAGCAATGATTTAAATTTTTTGCAAAAGAATCCCCAGTATTTGCCACCTTCTTTTTTCCCCTAGACTAAAAGGAATGAGACTTGTCCCTCTACTTAGCAATACATTTTACTCATCAGTTTAAAAACATTTAAAATTAACTGACTTTTACCATATTTGAAAGCATACAAATGGTTTTGAATTCCTTCTTTAAATTTAATTTTATCTATGCTTTTTCTAAAACAAATAAGAACCACTAAGTTTTCCCAAGGGCATATCTTGGGAGTTCAGTGAACTTTGATATACATATAAAAATGAGGTTCATTACTGACTATAATAATTACAATCCACAAACCCTCTTACTTATCAAATATTTATCGAGGTCAAGGCACTGCATGTATTTATGCTTTTTGATTGCTCTAGGAAAAACAGAATAAAAACATGCATCACCTAGGAGGAGGTCTGAGGCCTTTTCCTTTTTTACTGAACTCTACCAAATCAAGCTTCTGCTTGACAACTTGGCTCAGACACCAAGCAGTACACATAAAAGTAACATTTCAAGCCAGGTTCAAACAATCTGTTCAAATAGAATAAGCATTCATTGTGTGTGAATATGTGTTAAGTGTTGTGATATAGAGCTAAGTAACACAGTTTCTGCTATAAACACTGCATATTACAATAGCAGAGATAGGTCAAGTGCACATTGACCTATACTGTAAGTTGCTATACTGTAAGTTGCAGCTATACTGTAAGTTGCAGTAAGTTTATGTCATTGCAGAGGAATTGACATCAAAGAGAATTCATACAACTGTGCATATATCTGGAGAACATAAAGGGAGTGGTATATGACAACACTTTTAAAGAAGTGTTACCAGGGTAATGGTGGGGATTTGGGTTGTACAGAGAGGGTTACAGGAAAGGCCTGGTCCATGTGGAAGGTATAGCAAAAATAGAAATACATGGTCAAGAAATAGCAGGGAAATGCAGAGAATAGTGAGTGGATACAGTTTTGCTTAAGTGTTATGAATGCAGAGTGGATGCTAAGGCCAGAAGTGGGGCAAGATGAAGGATGGAGACTTTGATTGCCAGTGCAAAATAATTGTATATGCTTGGTAACATGGAAGCTACATCTGAATTTTGAATGAAGAAGTAAATCCTTTTAATAGATTGTTTTTTTCGACATGCCTTCCATAGGTCAGGTACTATGTAAAGTGTTGAGAACTGAAAGAAAGAATAGCTTCATGCCTCAAAGTCTTTTGTGGGGAAGTTAAATGTAATTATTTTATTTTTAAAAAAGTATTTATTAATTTTTAGTGGGGGGAGGGAAGGAGAAAGAAAGGGAGAGAAACCTCAATGTGTGGTTGTCTCTTGCGCATTCTCAGCTGGGGACCTGGCCTGCAACCCAGGCATATGCCCTGACTGGGAATCAAACCTGCAACCCTTTGGTTTTCAGGCCCACACTCAATCCACTGAGCTATACCAGCAGGGCTAAATGTAATTATTTTAATGTACATATGAATACTGAGCTGGGGCATCTTGTTCAGAAAGCTAAGGAATCATGGAAAGTTTCTTAAAGGAAATGAGCCTTAAGAATTGAATAAGGGCTTTCTAGGTTGAAGAAATGAGAAATGCTGTTCCAAAAAACCTTGAAATAGTTGATGTGATTTTTAACACAAGGAACACTGGGTGAAGAGCTTTCTGCCGAAGGCTGGGAGTGGGACAATGGAGGAAGGGAGAGAGTTAGGAGGCTGCTGCCGTTGAACAGGGAAGACAGTGAGACCCACAAAAGAGGCAGTAGCAGCAGATGTTGGTTTGATGCTGGAAGTGGGGTCTGGGGTGGGAATTGCAGAAGGGGAAGAGCATGAGAGAAGGCATTAGAAATAACTACCTTTGGGAGCCTGGGAGGCAAGAAGAATGATACTACTATTGGGAGGAATGCAGCAGTCAGGAGAAAGAGTTTCAGGTGAAATATGTGGAACTCGGTGTTGGGTCTCTAGTAGAAAGCAGAGTAAGCCAATTTAAAAAAAAAGAAGAAGAAAGAAAGAAAGAAAGAAAAGGTCCAGGAGCAAAATTTCTTGGGCTATTGATGTACTAGTTTCTTCCTTTTGTCTCTTGGGAAATCTCAAGCCATAGAAAACATGCCAAAATATTGCCTTAAGCACACATTAAAGTACTGATGTTTAAGGCAAAATGATCATGTATATTAACTACAAACTGTGTAAACCATACCTTGTTAATAATTTCTATACAGATGATAATGGACTTATGGTAGTGTTATGTCCTGATAACAAATATCTCAAGTTGAAAATATCATCCGTTGAAAATGCATTTAAAAGATCTAACCAACTAAGCACCAGAGCTTAGCCTAGTGCCTAGGTGACCTTTGACGTGCTCAGAACATGTACATTAGGCTACAGTTGGGCAATTATCTTGAGTTTCATCTCAAGAGAGTAATGGCCTTCCTCTTCTTCTTACCAGGAGCAGAAGACACATTCAGGTGAACATTTTGTAGATGTGATGGGATTCAACAATGCAAAACAATATTGAAAAGTGCTGGCAACACAGTACACTATACAGTACGGGTTGTTTATCCTCACAATTGCAGAGGCATGGCTGACTGGGCGCTGCGGCTCCCTGCGGTTATTGCACCTTATGTCACAAGCCCAGGAAAAGGTCAAAATTCAAAATTTGAAGTATGGTTTCTACTGAATGCAGATCACTTTTGCACTCCATTGTCAAGCTGAACCATTCTAAGTAGGGGACAGTCTGTACTCTTCTTTGCCTTGGTTTATGGATGTTCTAAATAATACCTTGGGATTATTTACGATGACAAGTTGGCATTTTTCAGTAAGCTGCTTTCTCGGAAAGGGACCAACAGAGACAGGGTTTTCTCACAACACCTAATTTTCATTTCTTCCTCCTTTCTTTTAGTTAGTGGGTAAAATTAGTGACTAGTGGACCGCATGTATAGATTTAATGACCCCCCCACATGCCTTAGGGATGAATCATGGTGGCCTCCTCTCTGTGCCTGCTCATTACTTCATTTCCAACTCCATTTCTGTCTCCACTGTAATTGCAGCGCTGGGTGAGACGCTGCTCGAGGAGGAATTAGCTGAACTGTGGTGGTTTGGCAACAGAAGGATAGAGAGGAAATAGCACGGAACAGGAGGTTTGTGTAAAACATGTAGCCTTGTGGCTTTCTGCCCAACCAAGGCAGCTTCCCCTATGGTTTCCAGCCCGCCTAGGGCTTTGAAGGCACTGAGTGTGGGATGGAGGTAAATCTACGTGATGTATTTGCCCCCAAACGTAATTATCTGCATATGAAGAAGTACCTTAAATACACACATATGAACACACTTGATACCCTAGGATCTAAGAGGAATTTTAAAACCACATTCATGTTTCAGAAAACAAAGAAAGGAGAGGAATTAATTTGGGTGGTCTGGCAGTTTGGTGGAAAAAAAGAATGCAGATAGTAGGATGAAGTTAAGAGTGGGAAAACAACATAACTCAATTCTATTAGAAGCAAGTGCTATTTTTTAATGTCTTTTTTTTTTTTTTTGGTGGTGACTCAAGCCTCCCAAAATCAAGATGTTTCATTCATTAAGACTTTGTAGTGGGTACGCATTTGACCGGCGTACAGAGCATAGAATACTAAATAAATAAAAGTTTACAGTCTTGAAGTGCTAAAAGTGAATTAATTAGGGAAATCAATTGTTGAAAACAATTGATGCATGAACTAGTTAAAAAGAAATGTATTGAGGGGCATAGGTAGCATTGATCCATAGTAATTCTAATGAATTACTTTACATCTTTTCTAGTTCAATTCCACACTTTACATTGGAATCACTATTACATGGGCTGGCAAATGGCTCACTGGTGTCTGTCCCAAAATGTTCAGAAATGGGGAAATCACTGTAGCCACATAGAAGCCTAATTCTTCATATTCATAAATATGTTTTCATATTTATGAACTCTAAACCATGTACTTTCTCAGATGTGTATCACCAGGCTGACTGACCCTCTTCACAGAGGATATTCACTCATATCAAAGATCTCTACCTATCAAAGATCTCCTCCACCACTCTGTCTCCCTTGTACACTTGGTCACTTGACTTAAAATCGGTGCCTTTTCACTCCCTGACCCTTTGTCATTGTGGAATTAGTATAATTCTGTTACCCCACAACTTGGGAGCTGTGAATGGCCTGGATAACCTATGCTTGGATCATTAGATTTAGTGTTCCCAAGGTGAACATTTGGGGAGTGGTTTCTGCTCCCCTGGGTTGAGAGAGAACCTCAGGGGTCCAGAGGTCAGGAGGAGTCTGCACTGTCATAGCCCTGGGTCTTCTGGCTGGGATGAGGTGTGGAAGCTGCTGCTGGAGAGCAGACTGGTTTATAAGCTGAGCAGGTTGCTCATCCAGACCCATAGTGTCTCATCTCAGTAACATGGTAAATGATGCTATGAACAATGCCTGTTTCTATCCATCTTGTCATAGCCATTGCTAATTAAATAAGGCTAGCTGTGATATCATGGAAGAAGAAGAAGAGAGCCAAGCACCTATGCTCTGTGTTCTTATGAAGTATGTACAGAATATGAAATAATAAGATTCCTCAAGTCAAACCTTTCAAGATGTATTTGAGGTGAGGTATGTTCTAGGCTGAAAGTCAGCAAACGTTTTCTCTAAAGCAATAATAGACAGTAAATATATTAGACTTCATGGTCCATGTAGTATCTCTCACAACTACTGAACTCTGCTGTTACAGTGTGAAAGCAACCATAGACAATACATAAATGAATGAGTGAGGCTGTATTCCAATGACGCTTAAAAAAAAAAAAAAAAAAAAAAACAGGAAATGAGCCAGATTTGGCCATGGGCCCTGGTTTGCCAATCACTGCCCCAGAGGGTGGACAGTTAGCATAGTGGAGGACAGTCCTTGGCAGCCTATAGCGAGGCCCTGTTCTGACCTGTTCAACATTCCTATGTATGATTCAGTTGATCGCAGAGGACACACCTGGTAAATCTGCAGGTTTCAGGAAATCGATGTTCTGTAATATATTTTGCAACATGATTACGGTGCAGAAAGAGGCAGTTATAGCCTCATGACTAAGAGTATTGCCTTTGGAGTTAGATGAACCTACCTTGAAATTGTAGCTTTGCCACTTTCTACATGGGGGAATTCTTTTTAACTTGTGTAAGTTATTCAGCCTCTCTAAGTTTTATTTTCTCACCTGTAGAATGAGCATAATTTTATTTGTGTCAAGAGTTGTTGCTGTATAAAGGACACATGGACAAAGCCAAAGGGGGTAGGTTTGAGGGTGGGAGGTGGAAATAGGAGGTGAGGGGGCATGGTGGGGTAAAAATGGAGATAACTGTACTTGAACAATAATAAAACATAAATAAATAAAAAAGTTTTGTTGCAAGTTTTAAATTATATGATGTATATAAATTGTTTAATACAATATCTGAAACTTAGTGAGTGCTCAATGAAAGGCAGTATGAAAAACCTCACTGGAGCCCTGAGCCCCTGGCCAACCAGGTTCTGAAGCTGGCAGGACGAATGTGTGGGTGGCACACAGGGAAGGCAACCCTGAATTTGAGTGATGAGTAGTCGGGATATCTGGCCAGCCTGCATCATCTTGGTAGGACTGCTGCATGTGGTTCTACTCGGCATTCCTGTTGTCTGAACCCTGACCAATATCCTCCATAGCTTGGCAGTGTATGTCTTCAACGTGGAGTGAGAAGGATGCCCTTTGAGACCCCTGACCAAGGAAAGGCACACTACTGACACACTCTGAACAGACGGACTATGGGCTCCAATTTACCTCTTTCTGCCAATTCCTCAGCATCTCTCCTATTGTACTTGAAGTCCTCTATCTCCTAGCCAGCTTCCACACCAAGTATGACGCTGCTCACTTCCTCATCTACACAGCCTCATTGCTCAGCATACTGTTGCCCAGGTTGCCCCAGTTCCATGGGGTTCAACTCTTTGGCATCAAATATTGAGGGATGGGGCAGGAGACAACCTTGGAACAAAAGGTTGTAACATCTTCTCTTCTTCATGTTGTCTTTATATCTTTAAAGCCTGAGAATTATACAACCGTTCCCAAACTCCCAGGAAGAGAACATATTGGAAAATGGGGCTCCCTGGGCCAACCCCTGCTAGGAACAGGCTTCTCTGAACCAGGAAAGGCAGGGGAAATAAGGGGCAATCCACTCTTCTCCAGAGTAGGAGACCATGTTTGGATAGTTTGTTTGGTGACTAAGTTTTACCATATCTTTCACCCCCATCATCTTCCACCTCTCTTTGGCTGTGTATTTTCTTTATAATAAAGGCATTTTTTTTTTCAAAAAAAATGAAGGAAAAGAAAACCATCACTGAATCAAGAACAAAACCAAAGGAATTCATCTGGTCTGGAGGAGAAATGACATAGGCTGATCCATCACACAGAGGCAGACCTCCCTGTCTATGAGTGCAGTTGTGTGTAGACACTCGTTGTCAACCTGTAGTTTGTGACTTTGCGTGGAGCAGGGCAGAGAGGTAATTCCCTCTCTAAGGAAGTGTTTGTGGAAGTTGCAGAGGGGAATTTCTGAACGAAAGAGTAAGCTGGATTCAGCCCTTCAGCTGGGCAAATGAATTAGGAGAAGAGTCTCAAACAGAGTAAGAATACTCTGGTAGATCACAACTTTGTATCTCAAAGATCTCTGAGCTGGATCTGTAGCCACTTCCTCTTACCTCTATGGTTGGGTGGAATTCCTACGGCAGAGGAGGGGAGGGAGTAGTGGCGTTATTACACCTTGTCTTTTGCTACTTGGGCATTTTGCTGTTAACGTAAACCTCACATCCACACCAGCTCTGTACAGGACTATCTCCATGCTAGACTATAAGGTATTGCATATGATGAAGTGGGTCTTACTTAGTTTTGGGTCACTCCAGCCTAGCATAGTATAGGAAAAAAAGTTTTTTTAAAGTAGGAATGTCATACTTAAAATAATAGATTAGCTGGGAAAATGTATAGCCTATGGGATAAAGGAAATACTAGAAGGAAATGTGGTCTAGTCAGCAAAGCTTTTAATATGTTCATTACAAATGAGAAATGACTTAAAAATTACCTAGTACTCATATTTATAAAATAAAGGAAGAACATTAAAATAAAAGCAAATAAGGAAATAGAAATTAATAAAAATAAAGTAAAAGTTAGTGCAATAAACAAATCATCTAAAACCTGATTCATTATAAAGCAAAATAAGGAAGATAAAGCTATTTTTAATATGGAAGCAGAATATTATTAGTCACTAATATCACTAATATTAGGCAGAAATAGATAAAACTAGGAATGAGGAAAAAGGTAAAACCAGTGTTAGAGAAAAACTTAAAATAATCATAAGAGAATACCACATACAAATTTGTGGGAAAATATTTGGCATCTAAGAGGAAACAGATGATTTCTTGGTAAAATAAAAAATGCATAAACTAATATAGGAAGACGAAAACTTGGAAAGACCTATTGTCATGGATAATATTAGAAAAATGAGTGAAGGTTTACCAAAAGTGCATCAAAATCCATATCACTGCTTTCTTACTTGTAAGCAACTAAGATACTTTTAATGGCCTTTAAATTATGAGGAAAAAGTCTGTCATGAGTGAGAGGAGACTCAGACACTGTTCATTTGATACGTACATGAATAATAAGAAATGAAGAACTTGCAGCTGCTTTTGTCTTTCTCACCCACTCTTCTCACTTTTCCACTCCCCTAAGCTGTGATGCAGAGACAAGCCCCCAAATCCTTCCTGCACTGCTCTATAAGGCTAAAAAGGACAGCTGTGCAAATGGAGACTTGTAGAAGCCTTGGCCCTTCCATTAAAATGAAGCTGACCATCCTAGTGGAGAGAACACGGGACTTCAAACAGCCTGGTTTGAAGCACCACCCTTGCCATTGCTGTTTCCCTTACAGTGGGCAAGTTAAGACCTTTGCGTCTTAGATTTTTCTCTGTAACATGGGGATGGTAGGGTTGTATAAAGACTAATGGATGGGGTACATGTAGCACACAATGGTGTTTGCCTACCCACCAACCACTTACCCTCTTCTTCTGTTCTATCCAGAACCAGTTTTATTTATGTAAGAACTCTCTTCTGAGAAGTTATATGACTCAGGGAAAGCAATTTCCGGATTCAAGAGATGTGTGATTGGTAAGCTCCCTCCCTTGTGAGTTAACGCTTTAGGCAGGAGTGTAACCCAATTCAGGCCTGATAGCTCACATGTAATAGGACTTACTATAACCCAGATGCTGTTTCCATTCAGATAGCATCCTATGAGGTAAATGCTACTGTTAACTGCATTTTACAAGTGAGGAAACAGAGAGGTTGAATAACTGGTCCAAGGAAACACAGCTGATAAATGATAGAACTAGATTCAAACCCAGGAGTCTGGTCCCAAAGTCTGTGCTTCTAAGCCACTAAGTAATATTGCTTCTTACATAAGTGGAAGTTTTCCAGGAAAACTCAGAGTAACTTTTTTTTTTCATTGATTTTTTTGAAAAATAGAAGAAAGAAGTCTCTACATTGGTGGGTTTCCATATGAAAGCTTGTACAGCTTTACCCATCTTGCTGCCATGAGGGGAACTAAAGTGAAATGTGGAGGACAGCAAAGCAGAAAGATGGAAAGAAACTGTTTTATTAAAATGACACTTAGCTCCTGGGCCAAACAACCCTGGAGTGGTATTATTGTGGAGTTGTGTGTACATGCTTGTATGTGTGTGTTTGTGTGTATTATTGGGACACTGCATAATTATCTTAATTATGAAACACAGACTTTTATAAATATAAAATCATAATCTAATTCGTATTTTTCATCTTCCTTAATTTCTAATACAAACTAAATGTTCATGGTAAACTTGGGTTTCCCGTGGACTGAGGGCTAAATTTTGTCGTCAATGAGTTTAGCTTTCTGATTTGACTCCTATTATGCTCAGGAATATACTGTTTTTACATATTTTTTTCTCTTACCCCTGGGTACAAACCAGCACCCAGGAGAGACCTTGAAAATCACACAGATTATAAATGTTTGCAAATAGGCTGAAAGAGTTCCCTAACCCAGGGCAATGTTAGTAGGTATCATAGACCTTTCCAAAATAAATGAAGCACAAGCAGTGGAATTTTTGACATCAGCTAGTGGGTGAAATGGTGTTATTTTGGGCAGTGGGTCATCCAGGCGCTCCTGAAGTCTTATCTTGTAGGCAGGAGTTTGTCTGTTCCTTCAGTACGCCAGGCCAACTCTGCTTGCTGCTTCTACATACTCTCCGAATAGCTTTATCTGCCCAGACACGCACAGTTCAAAAGGAAGAGGGAGCAGGGGAGAGGGCATTTAACACATGTTTTTTTTGCCTCATTTTGTTTTTGTCTCACTTCTTTCTATGAAGTGAGTTCTCTCATTAGTTTTCTCTCTCCCTCTCTTATCCATCCTCTCTGTCTTAGTCTGACTCCCTTCCCCCTCTCTCTCTTTACTTTTATTTTGTAGGTGCTTTAATGAAATCATATTTTCTGGATTTTCTACAAAATAGCCTTGGGGCACTGCAAAGAATACCTCTCTCATCTCCTTGTTTTGATTACTTTGAATAGATGCACACAGCCGACCCCTTTTCTTTTTGAGTGAAACCACAATCTACTCTGTAAATCACTGCTCCTCATTTTGCTGGCTGGAGGGAGAAAGGGTGAGATAGGTGAGATGAGGATGTGGAGGGGGGATGGGAAGATAATGACAGATTTGATGATAATTAATATTTTCTGTCTCTGAATAGTGAAAGTCCCGTCCAAGTTCCCCAGCCAAGCTCAAGTTAAAACTCTTGGTGTGTGGGTTTAAATGCACTGCAACCTGGCATGCTGGGGCTGGTTTGGAGGGAGTGATGCTGTGCGTGTGGAATTTTTGTGGCTCTCTTTTATTATTATTACTGAGTAAACCATGCATATCTAAAAAGGAAACTTTAAGTCAACCCACTCTCAAGGTGAACTAATGTATTGGATCTGAGTTACTTCACCCATAACTTAAATTACCAGGTTTATGTATTAAGTATTAAAGGCTTTGGAGTTCCTCGACCATTCATTTTCATTTTTATATCAGACCTCAATTATCTGTGCCTCATGTTTGTGCTTATCTTTTAATGCAGTGGGACAACTCAGATCCAATGGAGTGATAATAATTTATTCAGATCCATTCAATAGGCTTTCAGCTTCTTTCAGAGTTTAGGAGCGTGAATGTCTTCAAGGTGACTTCCTGTTTTTTTTTTTTTCTTGAGAAAAGCAAACTAATCATTTATTTTATAGCAATAATAGAAATGAATAAGCAAAATAAGATTTTCTTATAATATGATTGTTGGACATTTTGATGCTATGAAATTAGAGTACTTCACTTTTTTAAGAATATGTTTTAATAGAGTAACTGAATGTAGTTAGAGTTTACTGACAATAAAATTGACATTTTCAAAAATTTCCTTAAAAATAATGTTGAATAGAATCATGGAAGCCAAGAGAATATATTTTCATGATGGGGAATGTTCAGCAGTGACCTATCAATCACTCATTCCACAGACGTTTGTTAAAACTGAGTGAGGTGGGAGATCGTCACACTCATTGTTTCATTTTATCCTCCTGATAGTCCTGGGAGGGAAAAATTATTTTCTTCTTTTAAAGATACAAAAAGTAAGGCATGGGGAGATGAAGTTATTTGTCCAGATCACAGAGTTAGTAAATTGTAGAGCCCAGATACAAACCTAAATCTCGAGTTAAATAAATCAGAGATCTGGACGGAGAGGCTAACACTTTAAATTTACTTTGCTATCTTCATGTTTTGCAACAGATGAGAAGACTGGACACATCCCACTTCTGTAATTAGAATTGTGTTAAAAGCAAGGGCAGATGAATGGTATTTAACATAAAAAATGGATACACGTATGTTACAAGGACAGGCGTTGGCATTGTCGCACTCCTGCTCCCTAGCTCTTGATCCATGATTTTTTCCATTAACTTCAGGAAGACAACTTCCTGCCTTTCTCCCATCCACGTCCATCTTTTCTTTCTATTTCAAATTCTTTACTTTTTCCTAAGATGATCTTTGTTATTTTTCTGCAGTACTGGTTGCCACATTGTTGGAAGAAGACAGATTTTTCAAGCAGTTTGGAGAGTGTCTGTAGACTTTGTCTTATGAATCTTTCTTTCCAAGAGCTGCCCGACCTGTGAAGGGTAGGCCTGCAGTGCTGCAGGGATCCGCTTAGTGAGAGCACGGAAGCCTTCCTGTGTCACACGTGGAAGGGCCCTCTGGGAACATCAGGCACAGCGTGTTGCACGGAATCATACAGTTCAGGAAGGTGTTCAGTGCTCCAGGTAAATGAAAAAAAAAATACCGGACTGCATCTAGTCAGATAGATTTCTAACTCAAGCCCTTCCAGAATGCTTTAGATTGATGGGCACTGAGAACATCTGAGAAAAAAAGAAGTCTTTCCCAAAGTTCTTGATCACAGTATATATACGCAAATGTAATTATGGATTTTAACTTGGTCTGAGAATCTTATTTCCTATACAGGAAAACTCAGCTCTAACACGTTATTAATTGCCACCTTTTTACCCCAACAGCATTGCTTATCTAACTTTGTGTCCTAACACCATCGTAAGCACTTTGCTGGTTACACTCCTAATACAAGGCTGTCTTTATACTCAGGGATCTGTGAATCTATAAATGAATGTACATGTCACTGAATGCTAGACCTCAGAACTCTCTGTGTCAGAGGGTCAGATTTTAGTAATTTATTGTTAATACTCAATTTGCATATTTCTCTAAAATTCAAATAAAGTAATGTGTACTATTTCCCTATAAATACCACCAAATACTTAAGATTCTCTAAAAAGAATGTGACAATACTTTGCTGAAAGTTATTAAAATGCTTCTTTTAAGTATTAATCTGCAAATATTGTGATAAAAGACTGATGTGAGCAGGAATGAGAGGGAAAGTAGAAGCCAGTAGATAGGATAAGAAAAGAAACAAGAAATATCTACAGCCCCTGCCAGTTCAAAGGGCAATGCAATTTTTCCAGGAAAGTGTTTCTAATATGTGAGGACTTTGCTTTGGGTGCTGATGATTTCAGAGAGGAAGTATTCAGAGCTGCTCCTGGAAGATTGACTGTTTTAAGCGCTGTGGCATCACAGTATCTGTCAGCGTGAAGGTTATTTTCATTGAAGATGCTCAGTTGATGTGGCCCAGAAAAACCACTGGGGTTTTGCAATGACTGTTTAAAATATCAGCACTTTCAATGAAGAGTCAACTCTTGAAGTGTAAGCAAAACTCAAATGTGTTTATCTTTTATATATTTGCACCAATTTAATTGATGATTTTTAAAGCAAAAAAAAAAAAAAATTTCAGGCGGGAGTGCAGGAAAAGGTTTAGAGAGATGGAGTCCACAATGATGATATATGTGGCTTTGTCACTTAATTTTTGAACCATGTTAAGTGAGCATTTTTATTTTTAACAGTAAGTTTATATCGGAAATAATGGTGAAGTGTGGGGAGAGGAGAGAGAGAAATTAGAGAGAGATCTTTCTGGGTGTATATGCATGTATATATACTCACTGAAAGTTCAGCTAAATGAAATTTCAAAATTTTTAGACTTGACCGATAATGCAGTTGCTTCACTTTTTAAAAATGAGTAATATATTGTCTATAAGGAGCAGACAGTTCTATTTGCGATTAACCGAGATAGCAAAGCCTATGTATTCTGCTTAATTCTTTCTGAAATCTGCAGTGAGACTGTAGTGGGAAGTCAGAGCAAAACTGCAAAGGCCGACATGTATTACAGGAGGAAAGGAATGACTAGTACACCACACAGGACTAACATGAAGAGTTATATACTATTCAGCATATCATTTGGGGGGTTATTTGCTAATTTTTAAAGAAGGAGCAAACCCACTCAATGCTGTGATCACAAATCCTGAGTAACTGAGACACAGCATCATCTATATAAAGAACCCTGGATTGCTGTACCCCGCCTCTTTTTTCCTCTGCCAATCTTGAACTTTTCTCCCTTATCCCCTTCTGTCTTTCTTTTCTCTTCCCACCTCAGTCAGCTCATGGCTCCTCTTAGGCCTAAGCTGGGCAGAGGAAAACATTTTGAGCCAAACTTCACTTTCAAAAATCCTAAATAGACTTCATTATCACGCAGGAGCAAATTCACCTTCACAAGGACAGCTTGCTGTGGGAAGGAAAGAATTACTCAGCTGTTATTGCGTCTATCCTGAAGCCACTGATTTGTGTGCCTAATACCTTAAGTTTGGAAAATAAGCAGCTTAAGATGGTTTTGCACAAGAATCCAGCTTATTAAGAGGTGGCTGAGTTTATGGATGCTTGGGCCTGTGTGTGAGCATTTTTTTCTCAAATCCAAGCATTTATGGAAAATTCTATCCTGTGTCACTCAATGTGCAGGGCAAGTCTAAGACCACAACTCTAGGCTAAAAATAGCTGATTGGACCTGTAGAAAGTCTGGGGGCTCAGTGGTGGGAAACACTCCACACCTGCATTTCTTCCCTTTGGCTGTCTCCACCTGTATGCCCCACAGGCATCTCAGACTCAACCTGTCATCTTCCCCCATCTCATGCTTCCCCAACAAACCTGCTTCTCTTCTGCAGGCCTTTATTTATGGGAATGGCCTTTGTGTCCTCCTAATTATTCAGGCTTGAAAATTCTGTCATCTTTGGCTCCTTATTATTTTCCCCTAATCTAATCAGGTTGTCAAATTCTGTCAAGTCTTTTTTTTGCCACATTTTTCACACCTAACCCTTTCCATTTCTACTGTTGTGATCTTTGGGTTTTCATTACCTCTCACTTCACTAATTATGGTAGTTTCCTGACTTTGCTTCAATGTAGTGGTTAAGAGCATGGACTAACCAGACATTCTATGTTGGTTTAAGTTTAGGGTCAGCCCTTTAGTGACTATATGGTTTTTGAAATGTCTCTTATATTCCTTTTCCTTTTTTTTTTAATCTATAAAATGAAGATGATGATAGCCTGTACAACAGATCCTCGAATAACATCATTTCATCCAATGTCATTTTGTAATAACATTGATGAGATACCATAGGAACTTGACTTTTATTTATGTCAGCCTATGGTGAAATTGGCTTAATTGTACCTGGTTTCACCTAAAGTCACAGAACCTATTGACAGTGTTAAGTGAAGACACACTGTACTTTCATAGGATGGTGAGGATTAATTGAGACTATCTAGTATCTAAGATAGGCTAAATAAATATTAAGCACTATGAGATTATTAGATCTTACTGCCTCCAATATTCACTAGTCCTCAGACCAATTCAATTTAATGCTATCAGATTATCTTAACATGCCACACTGATCAATTCACCTTTGTGCTCAAAATTTTACTAGTGATGCCCCATCATCTCCTTATGCTTCACAAATTGGATTGCAGAAAAGGTTTAAAATGAGGTCATTTTGGAGAACCTTTGCAGATGTCTTTTGAGTTGCCCAAGCTGAAACTAAGTCAGATAAACCACTTCTTAAAATAGGGAGCACAAGGTGCCAACCTTGGGGTATTTGAGGAGTTAACTGAAGAGGGATTTTTCTATGATTGTATGACTGAACACAAAGACTGTTGCAGGTTAGTTGGAAAAAAACCCTAGGTAGACCCAGTTCTAGACCAAGACCTGATTTGTAAGAATTTTGTGAACATAGGCAAGTTGACATTCTGGGTCATAGTTCTTCATCCAACAAAACAGAAAAAATAGCGGGACTATATTGTGGGGGTGCCCACCTGCAGCTCCCCCTGCCCCCAGCTGCCAGGGATGAGAATAAGTCTACTAAGACATGATCTGCTTGGGGAGGAAAAGTGGCCAGTCTCTCAAATGAGAAGGGCCAAGAGTCTCTTCCTCAATGAGCTTTTATTGGGTTGCTTTGCATAGGAATACAGGCTCATCATTAATCATTATCAGGCAGTAAGGATCAAACAAAAGATAAAGTGCAAAGAACTCTGAGGGCCTATTTTGAGTCAGGGTCAGATAGCTAAAGAGCTATAAAACGTTGAGGAACAAACTCACTTCTTGCTTGAACCCTTATTATTTAATTGAGAGCATTCTAAACAAATGTTTCACAGGATTTTACATATTATTTCTTAGGCCTGATCACCCTAGGGAACCCACCCTTTCTAGCACAGGGAGGTACCCACCACCAGCATTGTTTCAGGCTTAAGGCATTGTTTCAGCTTAAGTCAGGCAGGGTAGTAAGCAAGGCAGCCAAGAGATTAGGAGACTTCTTGCAGACAGAATGAGGACTCAGGCTATGTCATAGCTGAGGGTCCATCACTCCCTTTTGCTATAGCCCCCCGAGTCCTTCCTCGGGGTCTCCATGTGATCATGCCTGGCTTAGGTCATTCCCCCTTTGGGGAATCTTACCCATCATTGGCTAACCGATCAAGCATTGGGGGCCAGTTATGGATGAAGTAAAAGGAGCAGAAGTGGCACCCCTGCCAGGGAGATAAGCCTTGTCTCCTTAGTGGCTTATGGTCCAAAGATCACTTACTCAGCCTTAGCCAAGGGGGGATTACAGCTTTTCAAACCAGGAAGGGTGGTTCCCAACACTATGTGAATCAAATGAGATGGTTGGTTTATAGGTAAAAACACTTTGTAAAATTTCATGGAGTTCCCTTATCTGTGAAATAAGAGGATATATCCCTGCATAGGGTTATTCTGAGGATAACATGAAAAAGTTTGCAAATCATTTGCAAAGTATTTGAAAATATGATGCCAAAGGGAATAAGTATTTGCCATCATCATCATCATTACTATTCCTATTCTACACCTATAAAAGGTAAGATATTATAGTAGCATTTTCATTATGATTTTGCTGCTAACTTATTGTTTAGGGTTGCAACAGGGTTGTATCATGACTCCTTTCCCCTTGGCAAAACCTTCATCTCAGAAGTCAAGTCCTTAATTATTAGAGATTTTGACAATTACTTTTTGTTGGCAGAGTGCTTTGTTTATCTCAAAGGGTGTTCATAAATATGTATATCATTAACCTTGAAAACAGCCCTGACAATGAAGCTGGGTAAAAATGATAAACATGGATTGAAGGTGGACACACTGAAGCCAGGGACATTGTTTAAAGCTGTGGTCACCAAACAAGCTTACGGTGGGCATGGTGGACCCCTCTGGCTGCTACGGCAGAGTCCGCCCGGACCCCTGGCTATGCCTTTATGATCCCATGGCTGCTGTTTCAGGTGGGCCTCTGGAGGACAGGCATCAAAAGGACCCAGATGCTTTCTAATTCTCCAGACGCCAAGCAGTGTTGAAGCATGTTGTGGGACTTGATGAGTATGTCTCAAATTTACTTTTTAAAAAACGTGAAAATATTTTTCCTGTTTCTTCTTCCTGATTTTGAATAAAACAAGAAGATGTAATTTGTTCGAAAGCTTTCTGCAGCATCAGTGCAGGAGCTCCCAAAAGGGAGCTAAACTTCCATAATTGCAGGATTTACAACACAATATTAAGGGTGATTATCTCTGGGTGGTGGGATTAGATGTAATTTTCCTTATTTTTGGAGTTTTTTGCTTCTCTACTTGCCACTAGTTTTCCTTCCATTAAATTTTATGTAAAAATAGCAATTATATTAGATTGGCAACAGTACCACATTTTAGAACTGGTATATGTCTCCTCCACTTGCTACTCGCATGACCTTGAAAACTTCTGTAACATCCCTAATTCTCGGTGAAATAGAGATGATGATTATGATGATGATGATGATGTTGAAAATGATGATACACAGCTCATAAGGTTGCAAAGGGATTAAAAGAAATTACATAATATAAGGACTCCAGCATATGTTAGGTGATCAATTACTACATGTCTACCACCACCTATACTTCTTCCTCTCTATTCCTCAAACTTATAATGGTTTCAGGACCAGAAAAAAATTATTTTGCTTGTAACTCTAAATTCTACATGGAACTAAATATACACATTGTAAAAAGAACTAAGCAAAAGCTTTAAGGTGACAAGTAATTTCAAATCTCAATTCTTTCCCACACATGCTTTGGTGACAGATTCTCACAAGCTAATTAAATGCTACCTAGCAATGAGCAGGGAAACCTGGCCAGGTCATCAGAGAAAGAAGGTTGGGAAGCACTGTTTGCAAAGACATCCTTGGAGCTGAGGAAGTGGATGAGAGCAGCCTGTGCAGTGCAGGGCATCGGGCTCCCTTCTGGGACAGGCCAGGATGCAGGCATCCCAGGTCCTACGTCTGCTTGTCTTGGCCCTTGTTCTGATCACTCCACCTAATAGGAACCCAAGGCCTTTGTTTTAGAATTTGGGCTCAGCTTAGGCAGCTCTCTAATTGGTTTATGTCATTCCTTAGGAATTTCTTTACTTTAAAGCTGGAGACAATCTCCTCGAGATTGTGAGGAGAGATTCCATCCCACTCATATCTGTGTTGTTGTTCCCCAGGTCATAAGTGAGGTGATGTAGGTCTCCTCGGGCAGTGGCTTTACCTCGACTCTCTGTCTCCATAGAGTTGGATGCCTGGTCCATTTGGATGGGAGGCCTCTGCTTCCACCTCCACCCTCACATACCGGGAAGGTATGGTGTCAGCTGGCCTGTGGGAGCCAGCCACTTTCTTCTCTCCTTCTGCTCCTACATCGGGGAGCAGAGGGGTGTGGATAATTAAGAAGTGCTTTGACTTCTGAAGAAGGTTTGCTAGAGGGAAGGTAGGGAAAGACATGGCAGGAAGGGATGCAAAGAAATGTCCAGGATGGTTTTGCAATGCCATAGACTCCTCAAACTCAGCAGGTCCGGGAGAAAACTCATTCCCCGCCCCCCAGGCCTTCACTGACTATGCTGTCTTTTCACTCACAGAGGATGCAAACCTCAGGGCCATTGAATAGTTGAGAGAAGGGTTTACTAAACAGTTTTTCAAGGGTATGTGCAACTTGAGATCAAGATCCTATTATCATTGACTCTGAAGTCTACCTCATTCTCCTTTTTATTGTCCTCGCTGTTGTGTTCTAGGCCTCATAAGTTCTCCACATAGAGGCTTTTAACTGGGCTCCCTTATTTTATACTCTCCAAAATCCATCTTGCCTCTCAAGTTCTGACCACTTCAGCTTCTTTAATCAAAGCTGTGGTCACTTTGATATTTCTCCTCTTATTAAAAGGTTTCCTCAGCCCTTAATTGTTTATAGGATAATAATATCTTATAGCACAGGTGCAAACACAAGGCCCATGGGCCAAATCCAGCCCTCCACCTTGTTTTATCCGGCCCAGCACCTTGTTTCTACCCAGTGGCAGTGCCGAGCTCCCTCTTAACTGTCAAGCAGTAGTTACATTTATACAGTCCTAAAATTACATTCGGCCCTTTGCAGGCAACCATGAGGCTGATGTGGCCCCGGGTGGAAATGAGTTTGTCACCCCTGTCTTTTAGGATAAGGATAACTCCAGTTTTCAATGTCTTCTATGGCTTGACTCCAATCTACTTACCTATTCTCTAGCTGACTTCTCCCCTGTGTAGTAGGTTTAAGTCACACAGAAATAGTCACCAGTTTCTGTATAATTTTTTTATAATTACTTATGGCAATACTGTATGAAGTTCTAAGAATAAGAGGTAGCTGGATATAGAATACATGTCTCCTTACCAGTTTACCTTCCCCACCAGATGGGTCTAAGCATGGGAGACTGATGGCTGATTTTGAAGTCTGAAGTTTGAGTTTCTAGACAACGATCAAAGTAAAGCAGATGTAGGATCCGATAGTTAGATACTGTGTTACCTCTGCAGTGATATGTAAGATACTACAGGTGAGGGGGAAAAAAAGAAAAGAAAAACAAAGCTCTTTCTTGGAACCAATTCTAAATTATGCAATTATCAGATTGATGGCATAAGATCACCACATATGATAATAAAATTTGTGCTTGGGGCCCACTTTGCTTCTGGGGTGTAAGAGGATGAACAAAGACAGAACTGGAATGATAAGCTACCATGATTGAAATTCTTTGTGTCCTACAAGATTTTGGGGAGGAGTTTGGCTAGGAAAAACATGCTGCCAGCCTCTAAACCTTTTGGAGACATAAAGAGTGGACTATATATCACAGGAGGGAATACATAGGCCTTCAGGTCAAGTAAACTAAAAAGAATGCTTCACTACTATTAAGTAGGCTCTTTGAATAGTTTGGATTTTATTTCCTCATAAAAAATACTATCTGCTTTGGAAGCTTGCTTTAAAATGTGTAGATAATACATGCAAAGTGCACAGTAATAAATAGCAGCTATGCTTGTTATACCAGGCCATGAATTATTAGAGAGAGTGTGCTGTATGTAAACTATGTGCTTCTATGAAGAAATGAATGCTCCCTTTTCTAGGCTAACCCCAATTACTTCAAACACACACACACACACACAGGAGGTGGAGGCAGAGAATTTCTTCCTCGTTCTGGAGCAGAAAAGAACTGGTTAAAGACTGTAAGCTCATGGACAATACTCAGTATCTACCTCACTTAGAGTGAGAGGTGAAGGAACTCCAATATCTTCCCACTCTCCTTTGTATTATGTCCTACTTGGAATAATTTTTCTCTTGTCTCTGAATTCACACTTCTTACTATACTTTTATTTTCCAATTGCCACTTCTTTCAGGATTCACTGATCCTCAGTGATGGAGTCTCCCTCTTTGTAACTATAGCTTCTCTTTTTGTGGGTTTCTCCTACTAGTTTCTTAGAATACTTATTCTTTCCTAGGAGAATATGAGCCCCTTGAAAAACAGAGGTGCCTGGGGCAGTGTTTTGAGCATAGTTCCACTGAGCATGGATCCATAAAGTGAATAATATTGTTGCTACATTACAGTTCAATACTTCCAATCTTTAAAACTATGAGTACATTGTCTCTGTGGCTTTAAATGATAATTCATTTCATTTAGTATTCAGTACTTAATTAACATAAGCTCTATTGGGCATCACTTGGATTGCAAAACAGGCCTTGGTCTTGGTAACCTTTAAATAATTAGGAAGAAGCTACTTTGATATTCTGAGAGTCGTTGCCTCTCTGCTCTTTGTAGAAATTTATGGTGATACAGTAGAAGAGGCTGAAGTCCTACCTGAAGCATCTTCAGGAAGTTGTATATATGTGCAAATTTTAATTTTAATGATCAAAATTTCCCAAGGGTTCACACTGCTATACTAAGCATGGTGCAGGATTAATTAAAGACCATGTTCCAACTCTGTGGCTCTTACAGCCTTTTGGATAATCTTATAATGCAAATAGAATTAGTTTTCACAGACACAGAAGTGTTCTGCCACCTCTAAACTATGTTGTGGAAAGATAATTAATTTGGTTTCATTTTTAAATGATTTTTTTAAACACTTAAGCAATTTCTTAAGCTTTGGCCAGGATAAGAGATCTATCTATCTATCTTTCTATTCATCCATTCATTCATTTATTTATTATATGCTTGGGGTCTACCCCTTAGGAACTACTTCTAAAATATGAGGGGAACCCTCAAAAAATAGGAATTTATTTATAAAAAATTGTATATTTATTCTTATATGTTTAAATTGCAGTCACCTTTAAAGCACTCTACATCTGATGCCATACACCTATCAAAATGTTTTTTTTTGCCCTGGCTGGTGTGGATCAGTGGATTGAGCACTGGACTGGGAACCAAAGGGTTGTTGGTTTGATTCCCAGTCAGGGCACAGGCCTTAGTTGCAGGCCAGGTCCCCAGTAGGGGGCACTCAAGAGACAACCATACATTGATGTTTCTCTCCCTCTCTTTCTCCCTCCCTTCCCCTCTCTAAAAAATAAATTAAAAAATCTTTTAAAAAATCTTTTAAAAAAGAGTTTTTGAGCTTGTCAATTTTGGTGCCTTTTAGTACTTCTGCCATTTTTTGTTTCACCTCTTCCACATCAGCAAAACTTTCCCTTTGAGGACTTTTTTTTTTTTAACCGGGGAAGCAAAAAACAGTTGCTCAGGGCAAGATGGGGCAAGATCAGGTGACTAGGGAGGGTGGGGCATGGGGGTCATGCTGGTTTTGGTCAAAAACCACTGAATACTCAGTGTGGTATGGACAAGTGCACTCGTAAATTACCCATCATGAAATAGGCAAAAACATTGAAAGAGTCTTCAAAAAAAACTCCTGAAGCCAAATGCGGCCTGTCAACACCAGCTGGTACACTGATGCAGATGGGTTCCTAGAACACTCACCCAGTGGAGGAAGCCTGTACTACAAGGGGTCCATCCTCCAGCAGACAATTCTGTTTTTTGAATGCTCCATTGTAGAGGTACATTTTATGATGAGCTGGTAATTCCCAATGCCTGCCTTTACCAGGATATAACACATTTAATTCCTTTCACTTTTGCCTTTAGCATTTAGCCTAAATAAGGCATCAAGAGGGTTTGTTTGTTCTGCCTTATAGTTTCTGATCAAACGCTTCTTTATGAAAGATCAGGTGCCAAAGGGGCAATTTAACTCTGAGCTATATTTTTTATGTCTACTTTCTCCAAAAGCCAATTAGAAAAATCAACTCCTCACAATGTATCTAATCAGCAGCAGGCATAAAAAAGACTTAGATATTAGAAACTGTATATGCTAGTAAACTCCAAGTGAGTCAGCAGTGTGGTAAGTCATCAATACAACTAATGTTGTTTTTGGGTAAATGAGCAGACATACAGCCTCTAGAAGGAAGGACGGTGTTATCATAGTATATCCCACAGTGACTGGATCACTGTCGAAGTATCGTTTCCCTTTCTTGGCCACATACTTTAATAAGGACATTGGGAAATTGGAATATATTAAAAAATGAATAACCTGGCTTGTCAGGGAATTTTTAACCTAGTTCACTGAGGAATGGTTGAAGGAAATGGGTGTTTGTTTTGTTGGTTTTTTAAAATAAAGAGGAAGAGATTGAAAAATGTCCTATAATTAAAAAAAGGATCACTATAAACATTTGAATAATCTTTAAGCACACCTACAATCTATTTTCTTAACAGAAACATTCTTTTTTGAGAACTGCTGTTTGACAATTCCACTGTATAATAGAAAAACTCTTTGAAGTGCATCCTTTGGAGTTTTTCCTTTAATTGTCCCAATGGAACCCTCTTTTCTTAGATTCCTACCCTACAGCAGGTACAAACCATTGTGCCTTCCACAGGGCAACCAAGACCCCTGTCTTAGGCCCCCACTGTTAATAGCCCTCCTTTGGTCCTTATTTAGCTATGTCTTTCCCTGGAGGGTGTGGCCCCCAGAGGGCCAAGGGATATGCCCACTCACAGCCCATGGCCCCTTGTGGGCTACGTGTTAATAGGACCAGTGGCAGAATCACCCGAGAGCTTGCCTGAAGTACAGAGTCCAGAACCTCAGGACCCACTCCACCAAATGAATCAGAATCCATTTTTTTAAACAAGGTCCCCAGGTAATTCAAATATATATAAACTTTGTCAAGCACTGCTGCAACTTACTCTCTGGGTTTCTGAGACCCTAGAATTTTCTGTTCAAGTTGCCCTACTTCTGCTCTGAGGGCCTGTCTTTCCCAGAGCATGCCATGCTGCCAATGGACAGGTACTTGACCTGAGGTTACCATTTGGGGAGTGCACCTGTGTGGATGGAACTTGCAGATGTGGCTGCTTGTTCTCACTTACGTATGCAAAGCTGCCGCCCTAAGGGACTGAGCACCAGGCATGAAAAGTAGGAGGGGGGATCCCAGGTCTCTATCTGTACTGTTGCTCTGGGTCTGGGTGGCAATAAAAAGTTATGTGGTAAAAGCAAATCTTAAGTAAAAACAAAATCATAAAACCCCAAGCTCACGTGTATGCAAAACAATACCGTTGCAACATGAAGATAAATCAAAATATCAAGTAAACTCTAGCTCACTTCCCCCAAAGTTAAATATACGAGTACACTGCAGAATGTAGGTAAATCAGTTGTATTTCAGGAAATGTTTGAAATGTCAACTTTGTATGTAGTTTAGTATTTCACGCCACCTTCTTGCTTTGTGTCCCCCCACCTCGACTCCTCCACCAAATTTATGCTGTGGCAGTTTTGGTAGATGCAAAGGAAGCTAGTAGGAATGCTGAGAGAATTCAGAAATTTCTTCTCTTCTGATTTCCTTTCCAGAGCTCTGGTAAAAGAATGCTTTCAAATTCTGCTGAGAGGAACCGGGCGTTCTACACACAGCACTACGATCGTTTCGCTAAGTAGGCATCCTTATTTCCATTTTCCTGACGAGGAAGCACACTGCCAGGGTTAAAGTGCCGTCCCCAAGATCACGTAGTAAAGAAAGGCACTGAGATTTGAGCCCAGGTCTCCATCCTCTAAACTCCCTAATTTCTTTCATTATATCCAAGTACCTGAAAAATAACATGGGTTTTTATAGTCTGAATTTCACCTGTGACAGGGAGAATACAGTCACTTTGGAAAGAGGTGGAGGGGACCACTGAATGGGCAATTCTTGCTGAACAGTTTGAATGGCTTTCACTGATTCTGGCCAAGAGGGAAAATGAAGTTAATTGTAGACGACATCCATGTGTGGAAGTTAAGAGATAGACATTTTTGCTTTGTCCGCATAATGTATGGTATGCGATACCATAAATAAACTTCCCCAGGAAATGCTCTCACAAAACATAAAGGGAAAGCTAAATGTGTATCACATTTAATCTTTTGAAAATCTTTTTTCATTAAATTTTTTTTTTCAAAGTAGAGAAAGCCAAATGGTCACAGCCTTAGGAGCATGATTGGAGGGGATGTGTTAGAAAAGAGCTGGGTTCCTTCTCTGTCAATCAGAGAGCCCTCTGTGTCTTTTGCCTTCCTGGGCAGCTCAGGCCATTTGCCAATGATGGGCCATTGAGAATTGAGTCAGAAGTTTGCGGTAACTGGTCTTTCTAATCGCCCATGCATGTATTCCAGACTTTCTGCTCTCGGTCTCCCTTGAGACGAGAAGAAATGGAAAGCAATGAGATTCAGAATCATGTTCTTTTCAGAAGCTTTTTCTCTTTTATTTTTAACTTAGCTCCTCTGTGCCTGTTGAAACTTAGTTATTTGGAGTGCTTAAAAATTACTTGCTTTTGAGAGAGGAGATGAAAACTTACACAAATTCGAGTGTTTTGCTAGATAGCGTAATTGACAATAGAAGGAATTACTTCAGAATTGTTTCCCTTACAATGATAAAAAGAAACCAGTTTGTGGTATTCCTCTTGGTATGAATTTCTGGTATTTTTCCTGGAAGCTTTACAAGAGTGGCCCTCTCCTCTCTATGCATGGCAGCCTTTTGGCCCTGAAAGGCCCTGCCATAGGCCTGGCAGGCTGGCATCTGCAGCTCATGCTTTCAGAGAAGGATTGCAGGCCGACTTCCTGCATGCAAAGGCACAGTCCCCCTCTCCTGGGTCTTTCTCTAAAAGACTCACTTGATGCACGCCTCAAAGTTGATAAAGGATTGCCCCACACCTCTTAAACAACCATTTTAAGAGCTCAGTTTTAAACAATGCAATTCAGAAATATAGATGGATGAGAATAAAAACAGCCAGATGAGTTGGGCCTAACGAGTGAGTATTTTTGTTTTGTTTGACTTTATTTTATAGTAAAGACCCTGAGAAAACTGTTTGATCATGCACTGGGATAGATATTGTGGGGGCAATGAATATGATTTAGATGTGGACTCAGTTCTTAAACAACTCACATTTCATTTGATGATATAAGATAAGTATACAGGATTATTTCATGTTGCTGAAATGATCACAAATGCTGTCAGACAGGCTCAGCAAGTTGAATTGTTTGCTTGGAGCCCCGAGGAGTCAGTCATGGTTTTGAATATTGGAAATGAATGCTAGAAGTATACTTGAAAGGTTGGTAATGTCAGGCTGGGGGAGTTTCTGGATTCTAGAAGCCACTGGAAGTCCCTTTAGGTTTTTCAGCTCATTGGATCAGCACTATGAAGAAAGACAAGGTAGATCAGTTCAGGTTAAGAGAGACTACAAATAAAGATGTGAGCTCTGGAATTAATTGCCTTTATATGGGCTCAATGGAAAACAAACAACTGGTTGGTGTAAATGTTTCTTTTCTTCCTTGTCCTGTACATCCATAGGGCACCATGAACTTAGAAGGGGCAGTGGAATCAGAGACACCTAAATCCTGACCCCAGCTCTGCTACTTACTAGTTCATGGCTTTGGACCTCAGTTTCCTCATCTGTAAAACAGAGATTCTAAATGCACCTTGTGCATTTACAGTAAGGTCAGGAGGTAACAAATGTAGAGCCCTTAGCCCACTGCCTGCTACGAATTAGTCATTGCTCTGATTATGATGGGTGATGATATGTTAAGTATACAGTGTGTCATTTCTATGTAAAAATAGTGTATGCTCATTACAGAAAGTAAGAATTTTTAAAACAAGAAAAATAATCCTATGGTATCAATAATGTTAATATTCTAGTGTATTTCTCTCAGTCCTTTTCTGTGATTTCCACACAGGTTTAGTGCTGTGCCAGTGTGAATGGACTGGAAAGGGAGCAGTGCGTTACTGTCGTTTTTCTTGAGACCACCTTTTCCTGTTGCCAGGCTTTCTTTGATACATGTAAGGGGAAGAACTACAGCTAGACTAGACAGGCTCTCCATCTCTCCTTTCTTTTCCATCACTGCAGACACATCCTGCTCCAGACCTTTACTCGGAGCACTGCCAGGTATAGACATCCTCCACCAGCAATGCCACTAAATGTCACCTTTGTCAACCAACCCTCAGATCTCTTCAATGCTGATATCTTTTGAGTAAAGCTCAGGGCTTTGGATGAGGATGCTTATGTCCGAGTCTTACCTCTGGACCAAAAATATCCGAGCATAAAGCCCGGCTTTCACTAGCTCTGTGTCTCTGGGCATTTCATACCATCATCACAGAAACAATAGTTTCATGAGGAACAATGGGATAATGGATGAGAAATTGTTTTGTGTGCTCTAAGTAACTATCCAACTAGCACATAGAGAGTGACTACTATTTACCAGACACTGTTAGAGATTTGATATTTTTAATTTGTCTTAACCCATATATACCTGTATGAGACAGTGTCACTAATTTTATTTAACAGAAGAGAAAATTGAAGTACTATAAGATTAGGAAGCCTGCTAATTTAGTGAAATAGAAGCTGCAATTTCAATCTGTTAAAGGTAAAATTTATCGTCCATTGAAATGTTCTACTTCCTCTTTCTTCTGCTATCCACACCATTGCCACCCAACTTTTGATTTTATCCTCTTTTTTGTTTGCCTCTAGGCTTCTTAATGACACCTAGTAGGAAGCCCACACATGGTTAAAACTCAGCCCTGTTAAGGGTCTGGAGATCACCTCTGCACAGTTACCCTTCTTTCTGTAATTTTGAGTATAGCCATCAGAGACAAATTTCCTTGGCTAATTAAATGAATTAAACTGCTCTCCTCTGATTACCCACTGGCTTCTCACTAACTCCCATGTCAGAATTTGGGTGTTCTAGACCTTTTGCTGTCCTGCACAGCCAGCACCAACTCCACTAAGTTCAACAGCTTTCTTCTGACCTCTCTCCGTCCACCCTGCCAACATGCATTGTAACCTAATTGAATATAAATAAGATCATGATAAAAATATAAATCAAGTCAAGGCACATACACTGACTTTTTTCTGCCTGTCCCTAGTCCCCACCCCCTCCCAAACTGTATCTGTGTTCTTATGAATTCCTCTGTCTTCAATGCAAGGTACTTGGTGCAAGGTCGAAGATCAGTAAACATGTGTTGAATGAATGGAATCTTCTTTGATACCTTCAACTGTAAGGGATTTTTCCTGCTTCTGCCTCCTCATTATAATTTTATCCAGAGAAATTTCTCTGGACTTCATGAAAGAATGCTAGCAAGGATTTGCCAATAATGTTGCTATTCAGAACAATTGTTACATATTGTGGGAGTTACACACTAAAAGGTTGGAAGGAGGATGAGACTATGAGGCTCCTTTTACATCATTTGACAGTGCCAGTCTATCAGAGCATGACTCTAAGGAAGAGAAAGTTTTACATCATCCCCATCAATGGAAAGAAGGTTATGATTTCTCATCCTGAGATCATGTTTGTTTCATTTTGACAGATGTAACTCCAATGGACTTTCTAAAACATAAGCATTTAGATGCCCAAAACTGAAAGAATCATATGGTTTCCTCGATTCCAAAATTGTTTACTATCAACCTGATCGGTTTAGCTCCTCATTTGAATGGAATCTGTGAAATCAAAGCTTTTGCTATAAAATGGATACATTTCTCTAAGAGGAAAGGACATGAGGAAGAGGTGTTGTTGTTGTTTAATTATTTTACCACGACTCCAAGGGTAATACATTCCTACTCTCCCTGTCAATAAGAATTCAGAAAAAAAATGAGAAGAAAAGCCACTGGACTGTCGTAATGGAATACTGATGGCAGCAAGGAGTGGCAGAATGATGGTGAGGGAAGAGAAAACTGATACAGGAACCAATAAACCTAGCCGTCAAGAATCTTTCAGAGCTGGGATAAATAGACTTGCTCTTCATATACAATAGTTGGCTTTCATAAAGGAAAGCACTGGAATATAGGAAAGTATTATGAGGGCCTTGGGTATTAATCTAATAACTTTCTAGATTTCAGTGTCTGTATCAGTAAAATTAAGGAGTTGAAGAAGTAGGGTATAAATGATTAATGATTAATCCCTTCCAGGCCTTCACATCTGGAGTTTGTGGTGATTTTTATTAAGCTGTAAAAGAATTAGTTATTTTTCAATATGACCTGTTTAAGAAAATAAGTATTTAAGTTTTAGATTGACTTCAATTCAAGTAATTGATTCATGCCAGTTCTGAAAAATTAAATATTTCTGTATGTTACTTAAGTAGAATCCAAAGGTAAATAATCTTTGGCTCTCATGAGTCATAAGTGCTAGATCTGTGTCTAGTTGGGGTGTCCTCTGGAGGGTATCTAATCCAATGCCTCTGTTATTTTATAAGAAGGGTGTCTTTGTCCATTTGTGCTGCTATAACAAAATCCTAGAGCCTGGGTAGCTTATTTCTCACAGAAATTTATTTCTCATAGTTCTGGAGGCTGGGAAGTCCAAGATCAAGGTGCTGGCAGATTCAGGGTCTAGTGAGGGCCTGATTCTGGTTCACTTATGGCACCTCCCTGCTGTGTCCTCACGTAGTGGAAGAGGCGATGGTCTCTGGAGTCTCTTTTATAAATGCACTAATTTCAGTGTGAGGGCTCTGCCCTTGTGACCTAAGCACTTCCCAAAGGCTTCACTTCCTAATTCCATCACCTTGGGCATTGAGATTTTAACATATAAAGTTTGGGGTACACAAACATTTAGACTATAGCAAAAGGAAATGAAGTCCTAGAGAGGTTGACATCCTAGAGAGGCCAAATCTAAGCTACAAAGAAAGTACATCAGTGCTAGGGTTAGATTCAAGTTTTATTTTTGAACTTTCAGTTCAAGGATCTTACTACCATAACATGTAACATTCTAAGAATGGAATAATATGACAATCAATCTCAGAGGCATCCTAACTTACTCTGTGAATTTATTTACTCTTTCATTGTCATTAAACAAGGATTCATTAAGTAATTGCTATGTGTATAGCAGTATAAGAGCCCATGTTTTAGTCTAAGTGTTTACTAGGGGTCTGCATACACACACACACATGCATGCACACACGCACACACAGCATCCTAACACTGTGAATCACAAAATCTTAGGTTGTATATTTGGTGTGGGTTTTAGTCTTTACCTCAGCCCTGAATATGACCACTTCTAGGACAAGCACATTTAAGTCTCCCAAGCTGATAAATATCTACTTTAGATTGGGTAATTCCAAACCCTTTTTATAACCCTTGTATATTCACCCTCACTTTCTCTGCATTCTGCTTTTGGCTTAACCTAGGTCTGTTTTTCTACAGTTTAAAATTGTTTCTTCAACTGGGCTGGGATTGGAGTAAAAGACAGAAAACTGTACAAGAACAACAATTAAAATAAATTAAAAATAAATAAATAAAAATAAAATTGTTTCTTCTTCTAGGAGAAGAACAATCATGTCAGCAGCCCTGCGAGAATTTCTCATATTCATTAAGTCACCCTAAAGCTTTAGGTATAACCAGTATAATAAACATTACTCTGGTCATTCAGCACAGATATCAATTGATTGGGACTGAAAAGGACCTTAGAGGTGATCTAATTCAACTACTTGGTTTTACTGATGGACCCCTGAAACTCAGAGAGAAGTAAATGACTCAAATTATCCAGCCAGTCAGTGGCAGATCTGCCCTTTGAACTCTGGCCTCCTGACTGTTACTCAAGATTCTTACCATGGCACCAACTGTTCCTGAATTTTCTCTTTTTGAACACTGCTAACCTAGTTTTACTTTATCACTTACCTCTCCCTCAAGTAATATAACCCATAGAATTTCTTGGTTACCCATGTCAGTAAATAGTTAATCTCACTGAGCCCAAGGCCCTGGAAACTTCTGGGAGGCAGCCAGGTGAGCAAAGAGAACAGATAAAGGCAGCACCTGCCGATGGGTTTGGAACAGCCTGGGGATATGGAGAAAATGTAAACACATTCTGCAAATCTTATTGTCTGACTCTGTGCCAGCGTCTTTTGGGTTCTTGTCATGGAAAATATTTTGTCTGAGGTCATTCAATGAGCAAAGAAGCATTGAATACCATCCAGGGTGCCAACTCAGTCCCCCGCTTTTGTACAGATTAAATAAGCAAGGGACTAACATTTCATGGGCCTAGAAAGCCCGCCTTTCAACAATACAGGCTGAAAGGAGACATTAAGAAAATATATTGTGTTGTTCTGAACTGCCGTCTCCCCTTCTCTGCCCTCCCTCCTCCCCTCACCACCTCCCTCTGTTTGCTCACCCATACTTACAAGCACACGCCCTGCATTTAGAGCAAGAGTTAATGTCTGTGCTTCCTCATAAATCTTGCTTTGGTGCCTTGAGCTGTGTTTTTAATTCTGTGGTGGAGCTTTGAGATTTGAGATGTGTAGAAAGGAGGGGGCAACTGACGGAGGTAATCATGGAAGCTGCCATTTCTCCTTCCGGGAGCCTGGCATCTTCATTCAGCTCTTCTAACAGGTAGTTTAATGCCTCCTTCCCGAATCCATGAAGGCCAGGATAGACAGAGAGTGGGAAGTCAAAGGAAAGGAAGTTGGCTATATTGTGCTACAAAAAAGGATGTATCTTCTGTCCAAAGGAAGAAGAATGTGTGGAATGAAAAAATTAACCCAGACTGTTGACTGGCTGGCCTATTATTCTAGTTCAGCTAAAAATGATTTCAAGAAAGGGGGTCTTTCCCAAAAGAAATATTTTTTTTTTGTCTTATTGAAGAAAGTCTTACCTCTGTTCAACTTGGAGCTCCTTTCTGTGTTATTAAACCATATTTATTTTTCATGATTGGTCCTTTGGCACTTCTACGGTGTAGAAGGCAAGTCATCTTTTGGGATGTTATAATAGTTTAAAGTAGTAATTGCTTAGGCTTTCCTCCCTGCCAACAATTGTGTGTGAGTAGAATTCTGAGTCTGAGTCACTGAGTAAAACATGTAATTAACATGACTAAAGGAAGAACTATGATCTGTGAAAATTCTGGTCTTCAGTGTACATATCTACAAAATGAAATAATTGGAAACACACCTCTAAGGGGCCTTCCAACTCAGGCAATCTAGGATACTAAAAATCTCCCACTCCTATAAATCCCCTTCTTCCATTAAGTTCTTGTTTGTCCTTATGGACCCCTTCCTCTACTTCTATACCATTCTGTGAGATTTTGATGTTTACCAAAAGTGAAGAATAAGAAGTGAGAATAGAGGCCGGATATGGCTGGTTTTCTTGAGGATAGAAAGTGGGAACAAAATAAGTTGTCACTGTAACAGAGTGAAATGCTCAACCTTTTTGACTCCATCTTGTTCAGCCCTGCTTTGTTTCCCTGGCCTTCAGGTAAGTAACTTCTTGCACATAGACAAGCTAATCATTGAAGGAATTCTGCTTGCAGCTTGAGTTCTACAAAAATAACTCCTACCAGTAAGTGCCTCTCCTGAGGAGATAAGAGAAATATGTATCATTTATCAAAGATTCGCAGGTCCCTCTGACTAGACTCACATCAACTAGGGTCAGCAGACTAAACGCAATCTTTCTCAGACCGCTGCTGGTACCCAGATATCTGCAGTTGTTAACTACCTCTTAACCTTTCTATTTGCTCTTTCTTTGACATAAAACAAGCCTGAACTCTTTACTTTCTTAAGATGGATTTAAGGCACCACTAAATCTCCCATCATCTCAGTTGTTGCCTTCGTCATCAATAAATGTTTTCTTACTCACAACTCTAGTGTTTTGAGTTTTAGCCCTTTGAAGCACCAGGCACATTGACTTTAGACTAGTAAGACAGGAGTAATACTGTTTCTCTTCCTCCTTTTTATTCTGCTCCACTAGTAGATCTGGACTTGGTGATCTGTTGAAACCCGGCCAAATGCTTTATCTTATTTCCTGTTAACTTCCTCTATTTCTATCAACGAAGTTTAAAAAAAATTGCTATGAAGTTTAAAAAATATGAAGTTTATACTTCTTACATTTTATTTAACAATATGCAATAGCACTCAATATTTGCTAGATGGCAAATGCCTTATTGCATACAAAACATTCTCTCATCCATTATCTTCTCATTTCTTATAAAATTATTGCTACCTGAAGATCAGAAAGCGGGTGTGAAATGCTCAAAGACAAAAAAGACAAACTAGTGTGGGCCTAAGACAGAGGTCTTGGTTGCCCAATAGAAGACACAATGGTTTTTATCTACTGCAAGGTATAATCTATGGAAAGAGGGTTCTATTGGGATGATGAAAGGAAGAATCCAAAAGATCCAGTTCAAACAATGTTCTTTGCTTAAAAATTTGGTGTTATCATACTTTACCTGGGACTGTATCCACCCTTTGAAAACTTGACCATAACGACTCCGTGGTAACGACCCAGTCTTCTTACCCTGATGACATAACTTTTGAATTATTTCTAAATTAACTTCTGAAAATTGATTTCTAGTAATCAATTACTAATTTCTAGTAATACTTTATTTCCCTACAATCTTAGAATTGCTAATAATGAGTGTATATAAAAATCCAGAGTTCCATTTGAGAGACATTTTCTTTCTGACCTTTAGCTAGAATTCCTGAGCATGCTTTTTGCCCACAAAAGGTGGCAGGCTCCTTAGGGCAATTCTTTTAACTCTGTGTCTAATTGGAAATAAGGCTGTGTTGTGTAATGGCAGGACCTTAACTTGGAATGTATGTTGTAACAATAGCCCAGAATGGTGAAAATACACCTAAATGAAGTTTTAGGAAACTGTGGCTCTTGCTAGCTACTTCAGTTCTGTTTGTAGCAATGTGTTGGGAAATCCCTGATCCTTTCTGAGTCTCAGTTTTCCTACTTCCAGAAAAAACAAAACAAAACACTGAGTTGTAGCTTCCAAGAGACTTTCTAGCTCTGGCATTCTCTCTATAGTTTATAAGCCTTAAACTACTATCCCTCCATACTGGCTGATTGGTGCTTTTACATGTTTGTGAAATAGTGTGGTAGGTACTAAAGTTTGCTTAAAAGAGATGGGACAATAGTTAGTGTAGCCTTTGTAGTAGAGGATGTATTCTGCTGGGGGAAGGGTGCTAATTTGATGCCTCTAAATTAAAGATATAACTCAGAGGCTTTTTATGGATCCCCCTGACTGGCTTAAGGCTAGTAGCATTATAGCCCTATGTACTACTCACACAAGAATGAGGCCATGGAATGTTACCATATGGAGACACTCTAAGAACATCTGGGGAAAGTGGGATTTAGAGAAAGAAATAAGTTTGCTCCTGGTCACACAGCATGAGTATCAAGACCAAGACTCTAACACTGGACTATCTGACGTCCTGTTCACTGCATTTTTACTCTGCCTCACATGATTGCTCTCATGTAACACAGGTAACAGTTTAATAAAACATTCCTAGTCATAAAGGAGTCCGTATTCTCCACAATTGCCCTAGTGACACTTGACAGATGAGAGGATGATAGATTTTCATAGTACGCCGGTACTAAAGGCTTTTCTGAGAAGCAACACCTTAGTTTTACCTTTGGAGAGACTATTTAGTTCTAGATTTATCTTTCCATTTGTTACCTCTGAAGCTTGCAAGAGGATTGGCTGAAATTGTATACTTAGAAGTATATTATATCTCTGAGAAAGGTCATTGTCATACTCAAACTGATTGTCTGTTTAGAAATAGGGCCCCTCTTTAATATCATGCGTAAACTTCATTTGGGGCTTCCCTAAAATGAAATAATATAAAGTGTACTTACCAGATAATCTATCTTGGCACATTTTCATTCCTTTGGATAAAAGCAAAATTGCACCCAGTACATAAATTGACATATGGATCAGTAAATAATTCTATTATACAAGCTGTTTTAATGTACTTAGGCCAGAATGCTCCATTAATCATCATGTATAGAATATTCACTGAGCTTTGGGTTTATGACCAAGCCAGGAAAAAATGAGAAAAAGTACAGGAGGTATCATAAAGTATAGCAATTGAGAAGGTGAGGGGCTAGAAAGGGAACTTTAGAGGTTCCTACAATATTTTCCTTTTTTTCTCTCTTCTTGTTTTTCTCTTTCCCTTTGCTTTTCTTTCTGGGCAAAGGATTAAGTACAAAAAAAAAAAAGGTTAAGTGTCAGCTTTCATATGTAATCATCAAAAATCTGAAAATAGGGCAGCAGAATTTGCCAGTCTCTTTTCATACTTTCCTTTTGTAAAAAGCGGCTCAGGGACCAGCCAACTGAAAGAAGAGTGTTATATGCTTATGTGTGAGATGGTGTTTATACACATCTCTACATGAATAAACATTCAGAAACCACAATAGCATTCCCAAATGAATCCTTCCTTAATACAGGAAGTCACAGCTTTGCAAAGAGACCACAATTAAGCTTCATTTTTTCATTCTAGATCTCAGGATTTAATTTCTAGGAGGAACAAGACCTCTGTGATGTTCCATGGGGCTCTTTAGAATCATAGGCACCTTAGTTTTAAAGCTTGTCGAATGCGAAGTTCCGCAACTTGTCTTAACATTCAGGGATCTCTTTGCAATTAGAGATGTCTAAAATCACTAACCATAAATTCTAATGGGCACATGCAAAAGAAGAGGCCACAGAAACTACAATTTTGTTATTTAATGTGCCCGTATTCATCTGCCACAAATTTCCTCCCGCTACTTTCAAGATGACTTTCTCTTGCTCTGCACTTGGATTTACCAGATGACCAGGCCAGGGCTCTACCAGACAGTGGCTGACTCCTACATGCTGTGGGTCAGGACTATGAATTTAGCGGAAAAGGGCAGAGAGAATCTCCATAAGAGCTTTGACGTATTGGTTGCTGAAATTTTGCTGGATGGAATGTATGCAGAGAATAGAGAATTGTGAGATATAGAAGTCCAGGTCGCAGGGTATTTTGAATTAGTTATCCTTCTTAAATATCATATATGTCTTCCTATTTGAGAATCCCAAGTTTTTTCTTAGTTGTTGCTTGTATTTGTGGCTCTGTGGAAATTGTTGTCATCTGCCTTTTTCTTTGAAGTCATCTCCCAAACTTTTCTGTTTCAGTTCCTGTCCCACCACCTTGACTCTTCCTTCTCCCTTTCTCTTTCAACCCATACCATCAGAATGTTGTCATGAAATGAGTGGTCCACTGCTTAGCCCTGACATCTGTCCTGAATACCAGAATCCCATTTCCATTTCCAACTGGACATCTTCACATAGAATTCTCAATCACACTTTGAACTCATCATTTCTGAAAGCAAATTCATTCTTTTCTTCTAAATTCTTTGGAACAATTCAACTAGTTGATAGTTAAGCCAGTTATTTCAGCAGCAATATAAAGCCTTACTGAGATATTCCATTCCTTTCCCACCCTTTGCTTTTTGCTGTAATCTAATGGAAATAGCTAATCTAAAGGAAAAATTCCTTTCTTGTAGGAGACAAGGAGAAGGACTTAGGATCTACTGGGGGAGTCTGGAGCAGCAATCTCTATTGTCCCGTTGGAACCCATGGTCCACTGAGGTACCTTACGCTACATTCACTGAGCATCCTGTGAGATATACCAGTGAGAAGTTCCTTGAACTTTGCAAGGTAGGAAGCAATTTGGAATTCACTCTTGGATGAGCTCTGTTGGTAAAGTTTTATGTTTCTAAAACATGCACAGTTAAAAAAAGATAAGATACAACCTGGGATTTATAAAGATAAAATGTAAAATAGGTTTATATAAGTATTTTTGATAAACAATGAAGCTGTATTATATATGAAAAATATCTAATATTTATAATAACTGTACCATGATGTTTCTTCCTTGCTAATATCTTAGCAAGAAATTATAGCATAACATTGTTTACAAATTGCAATATTTATGTTTGACTGTTTATCACCCACAAGCTGCATATAATTTTCTATGTATAATTAAATTCTAATTATTTTATTCAAAAAAGTGTGAAATAGTGTGAAGTGTGAAGTACGGCTCAGTGGTCATATTTCAGTTACTTTTCTCTTTGGCTCTTGGTAGTCTTATCTCTGAATGGAAATAATGAAAACTGACCTTCCTCCCAAACTCAATGGATCATTATAAAGTTAAATGAGATAAAGTGTATAAAAATGTTCTAAAAATGGTAAATCAGTTCACAATATTTTTAAGTCTTTAAATCTCATCTCCCCAAGTAGATTTCAAATTTATTGGTGGCAGGAGAGTCCCTTTTCCTATTCTTTCTTCTTTCACAAGGAAACTTAAGCAGTGCTAGTATACTACAACTAGTCTAAAATGGTTGGAGCCGTACATGCAGTGAAAAATCAAACTTTACATTTTCAACAAAACTAGATACACACATACAAGTTATACTTATAGGCCTAGGAATTCTTGCCTTCTCTGTCCTTTCTATGTTTACCTTTATGTGTTGGCATTCACTGCAAAATATCACAAATCTTCATTTGATATAAATTCAGACCATGATAACCTGCATCTAAAGTCTTCTGTGGTTACATGACTTACTTTATATTTCTTGCATTACTTGAATATACTTAATTACTAAAATATACATGTATATGCATAAATAAATATTTTAAATTGCTAAGTCCTATATTCTAAAAAGGATTTGAGGAAAAATGTATGATTAGAGACTGGTTGGGGTCATTAGCCTTATTGATATACAGATGAAGTTGGCTTGAATCCTTTTCTGATCTCAGGAAAAGTCAGTGGTCCTCTAGAGGTGTATGTGGTCATCTTCAGGGACCTACGGTCTCAAGCTTACCTCTGGCTCCAAGCTATCTCAGGCACTAAATCAGTTCATTGTATGAATAGTGTTTCTACTATTTCTGGAGCAGCAGCTTCTATTGTCTCTACATGTCACAATTCTATTTTACAAAACCTCGACCCAAGCATCATCATCAGCCCCTAGCCTGACTCTTTACTGACCAAAGTCAAGAAAACAAAACAAAATGAAAACCAAAAAGAATAAAGTAAAACTTATATAAAGGCATTTATGTGAAAGTAGATCCACTGAAGGCTTTAGGGAGTTTATATCATAATAATGCCATAAACCTCAAGTGGAATATCAGATCTCCATGTTTTAAAAGACCTTATTAATGATGATGTTCTAATGCATTACTCCATAATTCTTTCTTCCCCTATCTTGCTCTTGCCACACCACCAAATTCAGTTTTATTTTTTCTTAGTAATAACACACTGTAGTTTATTGATTCCTTTTTTAATACTTGTTATTCCAACATAAGAACTCAATAATGTAACCTCCCAAAGCCATTCCCCACCTTTGAAAGGAATCTAGTTCTAGCCTTTAATATAGTATATATTTTTGAATTAATAGTAATTGTGTTTTATTACAATTCAAAATAATACCAACTTAATAAATAAATACCAACAATAGCCTTCATTATTACATCCATCACTTCCTGGCCCAAGTCTTCTCTTGTCCCTTATACCTGATGCATTAAGTACTTATTCCCTGAGTGTCCTTTACTAGAAGAAATTTAGGGTGAATGATTAAAGAACAATTTCTATTAACTACAGAGAAATGCCACCATATTACTCTAATACCTGTTAGTGCTTTGTTTTATTCTATTACATATAAATACAATCAAATAATTTAAGGAGAAAGATAAAGCCTAAAATATCAAAAGGGGGCTGGAATAATTAAAATTTTTGCCAAGCACTCCTATTAGCTAAAGCTGAAAGGGGAATTTGATGTCTATATAGCTCTTGTTGGATAGAGGAAAGAACAACAGTGTGTGTGTGTGTGAGTGCGCGCGCGTGAGAGGGAGAGAGTCCACATCTGTGGGTTTCAGCATGATGCGTGGTCAGCTAATTGGTTGGTTTTTGCTCAAGCAAACTTTGTGGATCTCTTAGATATGTTGTTTTTAAGGCTTTTCCTCATTTTTCTTCCAAAGTATTTTTTTTAAATTCCTGGCAAGAGTCTGGTGCTCCCATTCACCAAGCTATTTCTTATTTCAAATACCACCCCAACCCCAACTCTATAGGAAAACAAGTGATCTCCATCTAGGATGTAAGATGATGAGTCTCTTATCCAAATCTTAGAGTCTTCATTTTTCTTTTGTTGTCAGTTTTATGTCACAGTATTATTTATGTTCAGGTCATTTTCCCAGATTGGCTTTGATTAAGACTCAGTTATATTAAACTAAAAAAATAAATAAGAAGAAAAGATAATTTTGGAGATACAGAATACCTTTTATAAGAACATTTTGGCATAACATGAGGTGTTAAAGGGTAAAATAAACTAGTTTTTCCATTTCCTTTATGAATAAAACAGGTAAAAGTAGAAGAATATGGATGAAATTTTATAACTAAATCAAATACCTGAAGCAATTTAATTTAACAAAGCTATTATGGCTCAGGAAAGGGAATCATGGAGGGCTGAGTCACATGAAGTCAAAATCTTCAAATTATTTACAATATAATGGAGTAATTTCTTATGTAAAAATATCCAAATTGATTTTTACTGAAAATCTTTTTTTTTTTTTCTGTAGCTCCTGGAAGCTCTGTATTCAACAAATGTTTCCTGACAACTACAAAATAGAGGAATTATGATTATTAAGGATACAGAAATCAGTGGGATAAGATTCTTCCCTTTGTAGAATTCATTGCTTAATAGAGGAGGCAGAGAAAAATGCAAAGATTTTTAAATGAGTACCAATTGGCTTAAAGAGAAGTTTGGATCAAATAAAGAGGGTTGGAGGCATGTGCAGGTGAAAGGCATGTTCTTAGGCAAAGAGTAATTCTATTTAGAGGGAGTTTGATCCTATATATTCACCATCATAATTTTAATAGCTCAAAAATATAGGGTAGGGCAAAATTAGTTTTACAGTTGTTCATATGGAAAATAACACTGTAATTAATAAATAATAATATATGAGTAAACTCTGTGCTGTGGGTATCTTCCCTCTTTTAATGATTGACTTGTTGGGTTCTTGGAGTGCATGAAGAGTCTCGCTCTGAGCCACTAGTGAGACCCCAGAGCTGGTCAATTAATAGTGAAGGGTCATGGAACATCTACAGCCAAATTAAAGTGATCTGCTTTCTAACCCTTCTTATTCTTTTCTGGCATTGTTACCTTTCTTTTCCAGGGAATTATAAAAGTGAATCAATATTTTAGCAACTAAATGTAACTTTACATCCTCAGCCCTTTCATTTTTCTTCATATCAATTTAACCAGTATTCATTGAGTGCCTACCTGGTATTGAACACTACATGCTGAGCAGTGTGTTAGTAATCTGGAATACCAAGAACAATGAAACAGATTTTGTCCTCCAGATACTTACAGTGGAAAGGGAGAAGGCAAAAGAAGGTTATTAACAAACTATAATTTTACTTTTTTTAGTGCTCCCCCAAGGACATGCCTGTGGATTTTAGAGAGAGGGAAAGTTTGGGAAGGAGAGAGAAAGAGAGAAACATCACTGTGAGAGAGAAACATCAGTTGGTTGCTTCTGGTATGCACTCCTAGTTATGTGCCCAGATTGGGAATCAAAAAATGAAATTTCATTGTATGGAGTGATGCCCCAACCAACTGAGCCACACCAGCCAGAGCACAAAGTACAATTCAATGTGCTAAAACCATTTGTAGAGAGATTCACAAGGTTTTATGGAAGCTCAAAAGAGGGGACAGATAAATCTAAAAGTTAACAGGTAAAATGACATTTGATGTTATCTCAAGGTATGAGTGATTTAAGCATCAAAGAAGGTCAGGTAAGAAGAGTTAAGTAAAAGAAACATGATTAAAAGCTGAAAATTAGAAAGTTATATGAAATGTTCTTGGATAAAGAAAGAGTAATTCATTTTAGCTAGAGTTTAAAGAGTGTGTGTATGTTGATGGGAAAGCTAAGGGAATGGACAAGGGTGAAGATGCAAATTAGGATGTATAGAAACCTCTCTTTTGTAGGAAAGAAGTTTCTGCCTCATATTCCTTTTTCTCTTTACATACCTGGACATAACCACAGTCATGGTGTCTCCATAAGGATAATTCAAAATAAAATGTGAAAGGGTGATACAGACATTTTGTCCAGCTGTGTAACTTCTCAAGTGGTTTCCAGTGTTGTGTATTGGATGGACTTACTGATTCCCAGCATGCTTCACTTTCTGCATAGGGAGACTAAAACTTATAGCCTGAAGGCTTGGAAAACCTGCTCACTGAGGAATGTGGCTGTGCAGGCATGAAACCAGGTCTCTTTACTCAGTGTAAACAGGAAGCAAGTGATGGTTGTAATAAGGAAAACTGAGACATGGGGCAGTGAACTGTTGGCAGACAGCACCTGAAGCAAACCAGGTGCCCAGCCATTCAGCTGGTAAATAACTGTTGTAAAGTCAAAAGCATTCAATACTCTCTACCTCCCCAACACAAATACACACATGAACTGCTACACCTTGCCCTAATCAACATACAGCGCCTGTGTAATCAGAGTTGTTAAAATTTGACCTCATGATTTTGAGACTGGAATAAAAGAAGGAGCCAGAGGTGGGTGTATAAAAGCTTTTAGAGAAAAGTATGTGGCTGGTGGCATTCATATCAGATGACACTGCGTTCTTGTCACAGACTGAGTTCAGGGGCTTGAAATGCTCAAGAGCCAGCTTGGGGACTTGGCCTTTTGTTTGCCTCTCCTTCAGCGTACAGCTTGTTCTGTCTTCCTGGCCCCTCCTCCTTTGAGCTGGTTCACTGAAATGACTAGAAATAAAGTGCATCTGACTCTAATGAAATGCCAAGTTCATTGAGTATGAAATAGTGTCATCTTTTTCTTTCCAGCACTTAGATTCTGAGGCCACAAAAGATTCTCATGAAATGAAGCTCATGATGAGGACTGGGAAGGCATTCAGTAATCTCATATGCCAGACACTTATTAACCTATGAAAAGGTGTCTGGACTCTCCAGCGGGTGCTGGAAATAGCAATGTTGATGTTAATTGTACTTTGGCCTTTAGGAAATCATACTTTGATGATGATGATGTCAATGAGTTATTGACAATGTTTATTGATTATTAGCAATAGGCTTCCTTAATGGCCTTTTCAATATAATTCCAAACTCCATCCTTGTCACATTTTCCTTCCCCAGTCCTTCCTGAAATACACAAGCACATGTGTACACACACAAGGAGCTTATATACAAACTGTTCAAGTTTGTTTAAGTTTTACAAATTATGAGTTTGACCCTGTTAATAGCCATATTTTATAGACAAAGAACTATGAAATTCAGAGAGGAAGTATATTCTTCACTAAACAAGTAATTGCTATATTTGCAACTTAAGACCAGATCTGTTTGATTTCAATACTCAAGCTATATCATGCTGTACTTTCTTTAGTTCAGTAGTTCTCAACAGGGGATGATTTTCCCACCAGAGGACATTGGACAATGTGCAGAAACAATTTTGGTTGTCATACCTGGAGTGGGTTGCTATTGGCATCCAGTGTTTAAAGACATCTAATGTTTAGAGATGCTTCTTAACTTCCTAAAATGCAGAAAATATTCCCTTCTTCAGCAAAGAGTTATTCGGCCCCAAATAACAATGGTCCCAAGGTAGAGAAACCTTAATTTAATTGTACAGACAGACAACTGTACTTATTATTCTAGTTCTTAGAGAACTGCCTGAAACATTTGAGTGGAGATATAAGTGGAATGTAATAGAATAAAAAATAGCATCTGCCATGAGTGTGTGTGGGGAAAGGCATTGTGGGCCAGATAGGATTTAAGCTTGGATTTGAAGATGAATAGAAATGTGGACACCATAGACCTTGTGGGTTGAATAGTCAGGGCTAGAGGTTTCTAGGCAAGTTTAGCACTGTGTTTCTCAATGTTCTTAAAAGACAAAGGTCTTTTTAAAATAAAATCTTATGCAGACTTTAAATGTATAAAACTGATAAAAACTGAGCAAGTTCTAATTGATTTGATTGCATGGACTGAAGCAGGTTATCCGCTTGGCTTCTTCCTTTTCTTCCACACCATCTCCCCAAACCCTCTCCCCAAAGCCTCTGGAATCTATTGTCCCAACCTTGTTAATAACAGTACTTCCTTGCTTTTCAAAAGAATTCTGGTTTGATGATAAATGATATTGTCACCCACCCTGTGGGAGAATCCAGTGTTCTAAGTAGCATGGTTTGGAAATTACTGAGTCTGATTTTTTTTCTCTCTGCCTTTAGAAAATAAGGAACATAAAATCTTCCTTAAATATTAGAATTTTACTGCTAATAATAGCAGTATTTTATAGAAGAGAGGGCTTTAGGACTTATGTTAGGAGACCTGAATCCAAGACCATGCTCAGCTGCTTGCTAGCTTTTTGGTGTTAGACAATTCTTTGGAACTCTTAGGCCCTCAGTTTACCTAGGTGTGCTCTGCATTTTCCCCAGTGCTGAGCATATTTTTCAACAAAAGTTTACTGAATGAGTTGATTTTTAACCCCTATCCTGTATCCTATTTTGTTTAGGCTATTAACTTCACTTGTGAAAACTGTTCTTGGCTCTGGATCTACAACTATTATTATGAAATTTTTAACTATATATATAGACTTTTCATCTGTCTATTTCTTCACACCCCAGGTTCGTGTGTCCCCTAGCTGGCTATGGTGAATCTCTAAGAGGCTTACTGGTTAGACACCTCAAAAACACATCTAAAATGGAATGCTTCATCACTGAGCCTCACCACCTCTGAGCCCTACTGCCAGAGGCTTTTCTAACTCAGCAATGAGACCACTACCTACTCGATTGCTCAGACCAAAAAGTCTAAATGTCATCTTCGTTTCTTCTCTTCTCTTTACCCCCTACATTCAATCATATCAACAAGTTCTATGGCTCTATCTTGAAAAACATCCCCAATTTATGTTTTCCACTGTTACCTGGTCCAAGCTGCCATCATCTTTTGCTTGACCACTGAAGTGCCCTCCAAACTCATCTTCCTGCTTCTATTCTTGACCCTAACAGCAATTTCTCCACACAGCATCCAGAATTACATTTTTTATAAATAAAAAATGCAATATTAAATTTGTCCTTAAAATCACTTCAATCTAAAGTCCTTAATGTGGTCCACAGGATTCTTCATGGCTAGTGCTGTTTCTTTATTTTGGTTACTATAATCTAGTCTTACAGGACTTTTCGGTATTTCTTAGGTAAATAAGCACATCCCTACTTCACAGGCTTTGCAGTGCTGTTACTTTCTTCCTAGCAAACCTCCAAGTGGCTGCCTCCTTTTCATTATTTGGACCTCAGTTCAAGTTTTGCTTTCTCAGAAAGACTTGCCCTGGATGCAATGTGGAAAGTCCCCCTTAATCGCATTACTGTCTATCCCTTTACTGCATTTTATATTTCTCCTAGAATTTATCACTACCAACATTGCTTGTATCTACTTTTAATTCTTATCTCATACCAAAAGAATATAAACTCCATGAGAGAAGGATTCTTGCCTGTCTTCTCACAGCACAGAGAACATGCCTGGAGTATAACGTAGGTGCTTCATTAATATTCCTTGAATGATTTTAGATACCCTTTCATCTGTTAATGCAACACAGAGTTAGTTTACAGCACTGATAGAAATAATTCATATACATGCAGAATATTAAAGCAGCTAAAACAAAATGGCACTGAGTAAACTTCCATTGCTGGTAAACAAACTGAAAAACTACGTATTATTTTTGACATTAAGAAGCAAAGTTTTGCCTGAGGAAAGTTAGTCTTGATAAAGTTAATCAGAAAATCACTAAATCAAACTCAGGAAAATGATAGTATTCAAAATAATATCTGAAGAAATCTTATAATGGCTAAATCTGAAATGGACAAAAATCAAATTTTTGATGTAAAGGTTGCAAAAAAATGATTCATTCAGAGGAAATTTTGAGAGAAAAAATATAAATTAAAATGAAAAAATTAAAAATTGTTTAACTGCTATGGATAGAAAATTATTCAATGAATTCACACAATGTCTTGGCATAATTCATGTCAGAAAATAAAATATTAAATGGAAACTTACTGATACTTGTATAATTTTGATATAGGTTTATATTAAAAATATGGAGATAAGAGAAACAAAGTAACAATGTCTTCTTTCACCAGTATTTCTTTTAAATTTTTCTCCTTGAATAATGGAAAACTACAAACATTTTGGGGGAGAAATATTTTCAAAGCTTTTTATTTTGAATTAATTTTAGACTTACAGAAAAACTGCAAATATAGTGGAGTTTCCCTATGTACCTGTCATTCAAACTCTTCTAACAACTTACATAACTAAAATACAGTTATCAAAATCTGGAAATTAAACATTGGCAAATAGTATTAACTGTAGATCCTCTTCAAATTTCACTGTTTTTTTCCCTAATGTCCTCTATTTATTCCAGGATCCAGTCCAGAAACCTTTATTACTTGTTGTTTTTCTGTGTCTTTATTGTCCTCTAAACCGTGACAGTTTCTTATTCTTCCTGTGTTCTCATGCTCTTAGCACTTTTGATAAATGATGGTCAGTTATTTTGTAGAATGTCTCTCAATTTGAATTTGATATTTTCTTGTAACTAGGTTGAGATGTGTGTGTGTTTTGGCACAGACACTGAAGAAAGGATGCTGTGTCCCCCGCAGCATTGTGTCTGGTGACAAGTGGCGTGAAACTTGATCTCTTATTTAAGGTGGTGTGTGTGGATTTCTTCTGTATAAAATTAGTACTTACCTTTTTATAGCTGGTAAACATCTTGGGGGAAATATGTTGATACTCAACCATGTTTTTTGAAATCATGGTTTATGAGTAGAATTTAATATATCCTTTGGCATACAGGGAACTAACTCTTTATTACTTTAAAAAAGTACATATTATAGTTTTAAAAAAGTGCTTTCTGAAATTTATGATACATATTAAGGAAATTCACAAAGTATGAAATTGAAGGAAATAAGATTAAGAAAACTAAAACCCCTCCCACCTATAAATAGTGATAATATTTATATCTATAAATGATATGCTTTACAAAATATTTTAGGTTTAATTTTATTATATTTTTCCATTACCATTTAGTCCTGTTATACCACCTTCCCCCAGCAATAAAATAGTTTTGAATAATTCACTTAAATTCATACAACAATCTGATGAGTTTGATATTAGTAACATTATAATTTTATTATATTTTCTCCTTTTCAGATGTGTAAACTAGGGTTCAGTGAGATTAAATAAGTTTTCCAAAGTCTAATCATCAGTTACTGATAGTGCAAGGAAATACACCAGGACCTATGTATCTAATCACAAGCATTTTCCCACTGTACACTGTGATGAAATGGATATGCTTACACAGCAGCGAGTTCCATTTCATTGGATATATCCATGGAGAGGGACATAGCTCCTTCTGGGGATATGGTAAGGAAACTAAAACAACAAATGAGTGGTTCAAGTAGATGACTCTAAGATTACTTTGGACTTTGAAATTTAGTGATTTTAAAATACAGTGATGAAATTGCCATGTTATTAACTTATGTTGTTTTGCATCTGATTTCATTTTATTTTTTAATTGTTTTTCAAGTGTGGTGGTCTCCATTTTCCCCCATCTCCTCCCACCTGCCCTACCCACCCTGACTTCCTATCCTCAATCCTACCCTCTTTGGCTTTGTCCATGGGTCCTTCATACATGTTCTTTGACCCTTCCCCCTTTCCCTTATTATTCCCTTCCCCCTCCCCTCTGGTTACTGTCAGTCTGTTCCTTATTTCAATGTCTCTGGTTATATTTTACTTGCTTGTTTGTTTTGTTGAGCAGGTTCCACTTATAGGTGAGATCATATGGTATTTGTCTTTCACTGCCTGGTTTATTTCACTTAGCATAAAGCTCTCCAGATCCATCCATGCTGTCATGAAGAGTAGGAGCTCCTTCTTTTTTCTGCTGTGTAGTATTCCATTGTATAAATGTACCATAGTTTTTTGATCCACTCATTTACTGATGGGCATTGAGGTCGCTTCCACCCTCGGCTATTGTAAATTGTGCTGCTATGAATGTTGGGGTGCATAGGTTCCTTAGAATTGGTGTTTCAGGATTTTTAGGGTATACTCCAAGCAGTGGAATTGCTGGGTCAAAATGCAGTTCTGTTTATAGTTTTCTGATGAAATTCCATTATGTTTTCCACAGTAGTTGCACCCATCTGCATTCCCACCAACAGTGTACTAGGGTTCCCTTTCTCTATAACCTCTCCAGCCCTTGTTTGTTAATTTGGTTATGATGGCCATTCTGACCAGTGTGCAATGGTATCTCATTGTGATTTTAATTTGCATCTCTCTGATGGCTAGTGATGCTGAGCATCCTTTCATATGCCTCTGGGCCCTTTGTATGTCCTCCTTGGAGAAGTGTCTGTTCAGATCCATTGCCCATTAATTGAGTTGTTTGTCTTCCTGCTCTTGAGTTGTGTGAATTCTTTATATATTTTACAGATCAAACCCTTGTCCAAGGTATCATTTGCAAATATATTTTCCCACATGGTTGGTTTCCTTTTTATTTTGCTGATGTTTCCTTTAGCTGTGCAGAAGCTTTTTAATTAGATGAAGTCCCATATGTTTATTCTTTCCTTTATGTACCTTCTTCTAGGGGACATATTGGTGAAAATATTCTGCATGGAATATCTGAGATTTTCCTACCTATGTTCTTCTCTAGGAGTTTTATGGTGTTGTGACATTTCCCTTGCCTGAGGAGATATATCAGAAAAAAATATTGCTATGAGTAATGCCCTCCTGAGATTTTACCGCCTATGTTTTCTTCTAGGATTTTTATGATTTGGGGTCTAACATTTAAGTCTTTAATCCATTTTGAGTTTATTCTTGTGTGTGGCATAAGAAGGTGGTTTAGTTTCATTTTTCTGAACATATCTGTACAATTTTTCCAACACATTTATTGAATAAACAACTCTTACCCATTGTAGGTACCTGTTTCCTCTGTCAAATATTAACTGACTATAAAGGTGTTGGTTTATTTCTAGTCTTTTTATTCTGTTCCATTGATTGATGTGTCTATTTTTGTGCCAGTACCATGCTGTTTTGATTACTGTGGACTTACAGTATAGTTTGATATTAGGTAGCATGATTCCTTCAACTTGGTTCTTTCTCAAGATTGCTTTTGCTATACAGGGCCTTCTGTGGTTCCATATAAATTTTTGAAATAATTTTTTCTGGTTCTATGAAATATATCATTGGTGTTTTGATAGGAATTGTGCTGAATCTATAGATTGCTTTGGGTAGCATGGACATTTTAATGATGCTAATTCTTCCTATTCATGAACAAGGTATGTGCTACCACTTGTTTGTATCTTCTTCAGTGTCTTATAATCTTCTGAATATAGGTCTTTCACATCTTCAGTTAGATTTACTTCTAGGTATTTTATAGTTTTTGAAGCAATTGTGAATGGGATTGTTTTAGGGAGAACATTTTCGCCAATGCATATGATAAGTAATTAATATCCAAAATTTGTAAAGAACTTGGAAAACTCAACACCAACACAAACAAACAATTCAATTAAAAAAATGAGCAAAGTACTTGTATAGACACTTCTCCAAAGAGGACATGCACATGGCCAATAGACATCTGAAAAGATGCTCAGTGTCACTAATCAGCAGGGAAATGCAAATTAAAACCATAATGAGATACCACCTTACACTGGTCAGAAGGACTATCATCAATAAATCAACAAACAACAAGTATTGGCAAGGATGTGAAGAAAGGGGAACACTTTTGCACTGTTGGTGGGAATGCAGATTGGTACAGCCACTGTGGGAAGCATATGGAGTTACCTCAAACAAGTTAAAAAAATGGAACTATCTTAGGATGTGAAGTTTTCATTTCTAGGAATTTGAAGAAATACAAAGCACTAATTTGAAGGAATATAAGCACCCCATGTTCATTATTTACAATAACCAAGATTTGGAAACAGCCCATATGTCCATCAGTAGATGAGTGGATAGAACAACCAAGACACATCTTCACAATGGAATACTACTCAGCCATAAAAAAGAAGAAAATTTTACCCTTTGCAAAAGTATGGATGGACCTGGAGAACATTATGCTAAGTGAAATAAGCCAGCCAGACAAAGATAAATACCCTAAGATTCACTCGTATACAGAATCTATTGAACTGACCTAATAAGCAAAATAGAAACAAATTCATGAACAGAGAACAGACTGACAGCTCTGAGGGGAGGCATGGGGGCAGGTTGAGGGAGAAAGCAAAAAAGAGAAAGGACTCATGGACATGAACAACAGCGTGGTGATTATGGGTGTGGGCAGGGGGGTGGGTGGAGGTGGAAGAGATTGTAAGGGGATAAATAGTAATGGCAACATATAACTAAAAAAAGAAAGTTAGATTCTAATGAAAGACTGCAGGCTTCTCCTTCTTTATTGAATCATCACTCGTATCTTACTTCTTTAAAGTAAAGATTGGCCTCCTGATGGAGAAATGGGAAGAATAATTAATATAGCATGTTGAATAATTTGAATTGATATTGGAATATACTCTAAGAATTTTTATTTAGATTAGTGATCCAATTGCCCAGGATACAGATTTGGATCTCACTGTGAGTAGGCACTATTCCAAAAGTTTTTTTTTTTTTTTGCTTTTGTTTTTATTTTTTTAACTATGATAAAGAAAATGAAGTATCTTTGCATAAGTCATTTACCTATATGGGAATTGGTTGCTAGCATGGAAATGATACCTTCAAATGTCTTTGTTAAGAACTGATCTCTCTCAATGTCATAGTTCTTCTACCTTTGTTGTATTCATTCTTAGCTAGGGTCTCACTATGTGTGGCAAAATGGCCATGAATGCTAATAGGCTTGTATTCTGTCAATTTCTCAATCACATTGATCATGTAGAGATACCTGAACTAATTCCCTGTAACCAGAGGAATGGATATCTCTGAATGATTAGACCAGAGTCATTTGTTAAAGTCAGCTCCACTTAAACTATTTGGACTAAATGGAATAGGGTAGTTCTTCAAATGAAAATTGAAATACTTTTATTAGTAGAAGAATATCAAATAGTGGGAAGGATGCTGGGTTGGAAAGAAGACCAGCTGTCAAGTAGGCCCTCACTAACCTTATTGCAGCCATTGAAACACTATTAACCTTTAAAGGATTGTCTTGAGTCATGTTTTGTTATTCCTGATTCTCTAACCATGTATGGTTTCTCCCTCTTTTGTTTTCCTTTAGCGACTTGTGCTTCTTTTTACTATTTATTTTTGTGAACTTTGTATAATAATTAGAAGTTCATTTCTTAGATTATTGTAGTGTCACTTCTTTGAGGGCAATAGGTGTGATTCACAATAGACTGTCCATAAATATTTATGAATCTGACTTCTTAATGTTGCACAAAGTATCAGTAATAAAAAGCAAAACAAAGTAGATGTCTTTATGTATGTAATTTATTAATGGATTAATTTATTAAAAGACCAATGGAAGCAATGTTAATAATTATGAGAAATGATTCTTATTTAAGAAGTAAAAATAACTGAAGCTCCCAAGATTGATCAACTATCGTAAGGATTCGTTGGGGAGGAGTTTCATCTGGACCTAATCTGCATTCACTAACTCTGTGTCCTCTTTTCCTCTTCAGTTATCTGGGTTCATGTCTAAGCTTGTGCCAGCTATCCAGAATGCCCTGAAGAATTCAAGTGGATCTGGAAGAGCAAAGGGACCGATGGTGTTAAATGAACCCATTTTGATTGAGACCTACATGGGACTGATGTCATTCATTGGAAACCGCAACAAACTTGGCTATTCTCTTGCCCGTGGGAGTATTGGTTTTTGAGACTCTTTGATGTATAAGTACATCATCCATACATATATCATAACTGAAGATTCTAGTTTGGTCTACTATCATTTTGGACTGAAACAATGAACTTCTTTTAAATAGTATTGTATGATTTTGAATATTTAGTACTTTAGGAAATCTAAAAGCTTGATTAGACTGATAAATGTACACTTTAGACCTTATATAGTGATAATCAGATTTCCCAAAATGAGAAAATAAATTCTCCTAAGCCCATTAAATAATGTTATTAAATGGGTACCTGATCATAAACTGAAGGTGGACTCTGGGTTCTTATTACTCTGTCCTGTAAACTTAGGCATTTTTCAGGTCTTGGTCTTCAGCCCTCTGATCCTGATTTTCTTTCTCATTGTGGTCTCATTGTCTATTATTTTAGCTACCCTTCTTATATGAATGAGTTCCAAATCCATATTTGCATCCCCGATATTTCTTCAAGATTTAATTTTGTATTTGTATCTGCTGATCATCTATATCAGTGTTCAAATAGCCTCTCACATTTAGCATCTTCAAATTCCTGGGCTTCTCTGTGTCATTTTTATGGTTCCAGTTAAATTCCATGCCAAATCCATTCCATATAGTATCTGTATTAGTCTACTTGGGCTGCTGTAACAAAATACCACAACTTGGGCAGCTTATATACAACTAAAATATATTTGTCACAGTTCTGGAGGCTGAACTCTGAGATCAGGGTGCCAGCATGGTCAGGTAAGGACATTCTTCTGAGGTCGCAGACTTCTTATTATATCCTCACATGATAAAATGTTCTCTTGTGCTTCTTTTATAAGGGCATTAACCTCATCCATGAGCGATCTGTTCTCATGACCTAGTCACTGCCTTCAGGCTCAGTGTTGGGCTTCAGGATTTCAATATGTGAAATTTCAGGCAGACACAAACACCCATACCATAGAGCAGTACCATATGTGCATGTGGCTTAGCATTATACCCGAATGCCCAGATGTCAAACTGTTCATTCTTCTTTCAAAATTGTTTGTATTCTCCTCCCCCTTTCCATTCTCACATATTATGAGTTCAACTTGGAGGATGACCCTAGCATGTCTTTTTTTTTAAAGGTTGTAGCCTTTCAATTGGGATTCTTGTTCCAAGGCCGGCCCTCTTCTGATGCATTCTGCTTTTGGTTGTCAGATTCCTAAAGCACAATTTGATGACATCACTCCCTGTTCAAGAATTTTAATGGCTCATTTCTGTTTGCAGTTTTTTCTTCACACACACACAGAAAAATAGCAGACTCTTTCTTTCTAATGGATGCCCAACATGTTAAGCAGATAGAGGTAGGGCCACAATGATTGAGGGAGAGGTGGGAATGCCCCTAGAGGGGCTCCCTGTGGAGTGTCTGGACCCTGAAGGGTTTTGAGCTGTGTCCTAACTCATTCTGTTTTCCATTGCTGTTTTTTCTTTCATTTACTCTTTGCCTCTCCTTATGTCTCATTTTGAACAATCTGGGAGATTATTTCACCTTTTCTCAACTTTTCAAGATTCTTGTATTTTTTTAAATTTTTCAATTTTATCTTATTTTTAATTTATGTTGAAAATCGATTTTAAATGTTGAACACCATAAGCATTATTATAACCAACTTTCAGCCTGTCCCAAGATGCAAAGCTGGGGCACCTTGGTAGTCATTCAAATAAAAATTTTCAGGTAATTGTTTTGCTTATGTAGCATCTATTTTTTTGAAGTTCTACCTTTGAAAAACTTACTTCCCCAATTCCTAAGATTTGTCCTCTGATACAATCATAAACATCAATTTGATGTAGGCACTGAAAACCCAAGTCTTGAATAAACCTCATTCCATTTTGTCTTTGTTTACTTCCATTAGTATTTCCCTCCCTCCCTTTCCCCTTCCCAGCATCCACTTTCCCTGCCCCCCTCCCCTTGATGGCAAATATTGTTACAGTCCCCAAGGCAGGGAACCTCTATTCAGACTGTAAAAGGAAATGTTGAAATTTTTAGCTGCCCTGTCAACAGTAGTGGAATGAAAAGTCGTTGGATTATTTTGGCAATAGTTCTAAAGTAGACATAATTGGCAAGTCATTATAGCACTGTTGCTTGAAAATCCCCATTTGCCTCAAGATAGTAGCATTTGTTGGCAGCAGCCTCTGAAATGTCCAGCCCTTTCTTTTCAGTTACCATTTAAGGATCAGCCTCACAATTGACTTCTCTCTGCACATTTGTCCTCTTCGTAACTTAAACTGGACTCTTCTCAAATGACTGTCTAAATGACACATTGTAGCATCATCAATGGAATCAAATCAGAAAAGATGAGAGGAGGTAGATGTCTGAGTCTTGAGGTCCAGCCTACAACAATATAGAATAAGCATTTAATTGCACCAAAGCTATTTAGCGTGGAGAACTCAGAGAGGACACTAGAGTTGTCTTCACATTTCACAGAGACTCTCCTGCAGGATGTGTCATAAGGTAATGCATGGGGTATACAGAGTAAGGTTATGATCAGAGATGAGAGTATACAGAAATTTGGATGGCAATTTAAGATAAGAATAAACTTCTTACAGTAAGAAATGTTCAAAAAATAGAACTGCCATCTTCTTTATCTGACTTTTATGCCATCTGGGAATTCCCAATAGAAAATCCCAGGGAGTCTCCTCTCAGAAACTGCTTGAACATCTCTATTGACAGATAACCCACAGTCTTCTAATACATCTTGGGAAGCTCTGATGATTAGAAAGTCCTCCTTCTGTTTACTTAGACCTGTAATGCTCATCTGCCATCTCTTTTATTTGAAAACATTCTTATGCTTCCGTAGATTCAGCTTCAGTTTCCATTTCAGGATGTAGGGTATTTGGGTACAGAGTGAAGGCTGATTGGTTCTCTACCATTTACAATACACTGTGTGGTCAAGAATCACCATGCCTGACCTCACAGTGAGTAATAATAATTTGGCCTCAGCAGTAATTTGGCCTCAGTGAGACGCCAAATGCCAGGCCTCTTTGGAGGCCTCAAAAGCAGAAAAAGAAGGGCAATTTATAAGTTTGGGATCTTTTACAATACACTGAGGCCCATTCTCATTGTACCTTTGCCGAACCATCCATCACTAAGGAATCCAATTTACAGAGATAGGAACCACCTAATCCAAAGCTTTCATTTCACAGAGCAAAGGCCTAGAAACTGGAAGGAAATTGCTCAAAAAGTGGATGGTAAATTTTTGGCAACACTGGGATTAGATTCTGAAGCTTCTAATCTCCTATTTCTGGTCCACTACTCTTCCCATTTATCTTCATTCCCATGGAAAGTCATGTCATGTAAATCAGTGTATCATAGTTGCTGGGTCAATTCTAAAGTGAGAAAAAAAAATAGGTCACTGTTGTTTAGAGGGAATTTCCAGAAATTGCCTGTATTTTCTTGAAGGTTAAGGTCACTGCTAGAGCTCTCTGATTTCCTCTCTAATCCAAAAGCCCAAACGGAGCTGCGGAAGCCAGCATAGCCAGCAGGTATTTTGTAAGGAGGCTTAACCTCTGCCTGGCATTTTGTGGGGCAGGAGAGGGGAGGGCAAAAGTATTAAATTTAGGTTTAAAAGCTCCTCACAAATTCTTTACACACAAGAGACCAAGTTGGAGAAAAGAAGATGATTGGTGCCAAGGGGAAGAAAGAGAGAGGCTAATACCTGTGGTTTTCAAAGGTTAACAACAACAAAAAAAGCCCCATTATTTGCACAGGGATGAATGCTTATTGGCTCTTAGCCAACAATTATACAAGGGCTTGTGCCCACATCCTGTAGCTGTGGTTTAGGGACGCTGCTCATGAGTGACTTCTTATGCTTAGAGGCAGGAAACTTTAGTCACTGATGTGTAAATTCACCTTTGGTCTGCACCTCCCTCAACATGCTCCTCACTCTGAAGGTGGTTAGGGGGCCAGGTCTCCTGATTTCCTTGGCGATTCCAGTTCCTCAGAGGCTAAGGAAGAGCTCCCTTTGTGGTCTCGGGAGTAACAGTGACTCTATCAATACTTATCCTATTCCACTTGATTGTAGCAATCCCTTAGGACAATTCTGTGGCCACAAAGAGGAATTACGATATCCTTTGCTAAACCCATTTAGCCTCAAAACCCAAGAGAAAAAAAAATGCAAGCTATAATTCATGTCAGAGCTGCAACCATTGTGAAATGTGAGAGCCAAAGACATGAGGTTACTCTGAGTCTAGATCTTGTGCCTGATGAGTGATTTTATACTCAGTTATAAAAAGTTCTTCACATCTCACAGGTCTTCTTTAGAGTGAATTTGCAAGAAACTGCTCAAAAAGCTGATGGTGAATATCTGGCAATACTGGGATTAGGTTCTAAAACCTCCAATTTCCTATTTCTGGTCCATTGCTCTTTCCATTTACCTACCTCTATTCCCAGGGAGACGCATGTCATCTAAATCAGTGTATTATAGCTGCTGGGTCGATTTGAGGAGAGAGCATTATAGCCCCAGTTTAATGAACTCCTGTGTGTTCAGCTATGTATGAGATATCCTGATGCTACACTACAATGGGAACATATATTGGTTCAAGCTCTCTGAACCACCTTCTCACTCACATCCTGTCCACAATGTCTTACTACATGTGTCTCAGAAATTCCTTTTCCCTCCTTTCACATTCTCAGCTCTCTCCTTGTAGATTCATCTAAACTAAGATCAGAAGAGATCCTAAAGGTCATCTAGTTTAGCCTCCTACCTATTGCAGGAATGTGCTTCACCAAACAGCCTATGTAGACTCAGCTTCTGCAAAAACACCCAAAGGTCAAAGGCTCCCCTGCCTACAGTAGCTATTTCTACTGCCAAACATCTACAGCAGGGGGAAGATTTTTCTGAATATTGCATCCAGATAGTCCTCCCTGGAAATTTATCTATATTTGATCCGAGATCTTCCTTTGAGATTATCCAGAATAAATTTCCTATTTCATATGGTTGTACTTTAAATAAAAGCAGCTAACCAGTGCTCTGCCAACAAAGTTGATTGATTGATTGATTGACATGAAAACCCCAGTTACCACAGCCATTCTTCATGTGATGGACTATCCAGAACCCCCTTATCGAACTTGTTTGGGGCAGCCTTTGTCCACTGAATATTTCTTGTGAAATATTTCATTTAATACTGGCATGGCAGTTCATATACAGGCTGTCCAGTGCAGGTTAGAGTGTGGTTGTTCTTCATTTGCCAATACATTGTTAATGAAATCCAGGTTTTCTTCATCATTTTATTTGTTCACATGAAGCCTATGGTTAACTTCATACTATATATAAGATACCACTTTTTGTTTTTTATTTTGTATTTATTACAACATTTTTGAAAACCATTAATATAGTAAAGTGGGAAACAGTAAAAACGTAAAGACTACTATGGAAACTAATTATATATCATGTTTTCAGCCATTCTGTCCTTCATTCTAAGAGTCAAAGAATCACATAAATAAATATCTAAGCAATTAATAAAAATTAAATCAATAGATACATAAAATTAAAACATTTTGTATGAATTGATACAAAAACATTAGAAACATGTTGCTTGATTAGTTTACCTTGATTATAAAAAGTCTCTCTCTTTTTTTAAATTCTTGTTTATTCCATCACAGTTGTCCCAATTTCCCCCCTTTGCCCTCCTCCTTCCATCCCACCCCCTGCTCCCACAGTCAATCCCCATACCATTGTCCATGTCCACGGGTCATTCATATGTATATACCTTTTTTCAGATTTAATAATCCCACTTAAGGAACAAATCAGAGCACTTTCGTTTGGATTACTTGTAGTAAACTTATATTAGTGCCTAGTAATTGCTTTTCTTTTTGGGTTTTTAAATTTATTTGTGAATATTTTTTGTTAGTGTTTGCTTAACATTTTATCCTGAGTCGGTGTCAAACTTACTCTTCCATTGTGTCTGGCAACCAATATTATTTTTATGTTGTTTTTTTTTTTCTGTCTTCAGTCTAGAGAACAAGGTGGGCTTGGCTTCCATGATGGATAGTTGAGCCAAAGCAGCAATCAGAATGGCCTGACCCACAGAGATCTTTGGTATTGGTTACTTTGTTGTTTTGTCCCTAGAGCAAAAGACTGATGGACAGCCTGTTCAAATTTTATTTGATCTTTCTAAGCATGAGTGAGCTGAAGTCTGACTTGAGTCAGAAACTGACACTCTAGGGTACCATTGTCCTCATTAAATCCAGATTGCCCAAGTTGATGGCAATAGTTCCCATTGTCATTCTTGGCCTGCAGAGAACAACCACAATAAAGCTCTTCTGTTGAAAGATGTTGGGATTCTTCTCACAAATGCATCTTTCATGGCCTTGGTGAAGGCAGTGTCTCTGGAAGTTCTTAGGGGTCATAGTCAGAAGGCAGGTGAGAAGGTTTTAAGTAATAAAAACACTTTAGCATATCAATCTCCCTAAGTTCACAGATACCTTTCTCTGGTGCTTCTAATTTGTTCATTATACACATTTTTGGGCCCATCTTCTAGTCAAACAAACTTTTAGAGCCATTCTTAGTAGCTCAAATGCAATGAATCTAGAATCTTAGCCTAGTATACTCTCATCAATAAATTTTGTCTACTCCAACATGTGATTTTTTCATGTTGAACTGAATACTCTTGGGATCAGTTCCCATATATATTGTCTAATATTTTGTTGATATAAATTGGCAAAAACCTCACAATTATTCTGGGGTCTATTATATCTCCTCATGAATAACACTTTTTTAGTTACTGTAAGAAGCTGAATTTGGTTGTAAGTCTAGAAACAATACAGAATGAAAATCAATTATTGCACATTTAATCAGATGTCGATTCCAACTACAACTTCTGGTCCACATGTGTTTGTTTGTTAGTTTGTTGCTTGAGCAAAACAGTACATTTCCTGGCACTGGTATGCAGTTACTGATGTGTTAAGTTTTTAAAATTATTTTTATCTATTATTAAAGGTAATCAGAGACGGTTTACTTTCATCTGTCAGGACTAGCAACACACTTGGAGTTGTATCAAACTTTCAAACCTAAGTCATATTCTAGACAACAGGGAACTTGATTACCGCTCTGCTTCACTGGTTTATTTCACTGATGATATCATGTTGATTTAACCAGGTGAACAGGAAGTAGAAAGCATTCTAACAACTGTGCGGCATGCGTAGAAATATTCCCCCACCCCCAATTTCTGTGGCTTTAGAGGCTGTTTTAGGGTATGAAACATGTCAAGTGGCCTGAGGCATGACATGATATACTTTCTCAGGCAGTTGGAAATTTTCTGTTCTCCTATTACTAAGAAAAAGCCACAATGCCTAATGGGGTTCTTTAGATTTTAGAGGCAACACATACCTTCCTTGGGTCTGCTATTTGAACCCACTGACCAAGTAATCCAAAAGGTTGCTAATTTTGAGCGAGGCACAGAACAGGAGAAGGATCTGGAGCAGGTTTAGGCTGCTGTGCAAACTGCTTTATCACTTGTCTGTATACCCAGCAGATCCAATGGTGCTTGAAGTGTCTGCGGCAGATGGAAATCCTGCACGGAACCTTTGGCCAGCTGCTATAGGTGAATTACTGAATAGACCTTAGGATTTTAAGCAAAGATATTTCATTCTCTTAGATAGCATTTTTTTTCTTTTTGATTGCTACTGAATCCTACTAGATATATAGACTGATGTCACTTGACCATCACTCACCAAGTACTGAGAATAAATGCAGCCTAAGGTGCCCATACCTGTGGTTTTGTGGACAGTTACCTACAGTCAGTGGACTGAGGAAACAGTTTTGAACTTGATTTTCAAATGGTTCTGTTTGATATGCTGCCTCATCTGAAAGGGGACAGCCATGGCACCTACTCCACGGTTGTCCTGAAAAGCTGGTGAAGGAAATTTCTCCTAGTGGGCAAAGTAAATTGAATGCCATTTCTATGTCCTGCTTCAGGACTACTTTTCATTTTATCAGAAAATAGATCTAGGGCAGTGATAAGACCCAGTTACTGTCACACGCACCTCACAAAGCCCCTACGGCCTGCAGTGGCAGACACATGATGCCACTTGTTTCATTCGGTCTATACTGGGCTGGGTTCAGTTTCACATAATATGAGCCATTTCATTATTTTAAACGCACGGTGTTTAACACATGGAATTAAGTACTCATAATGTTGTTAGAAAGGCTGGAAGCACAAGTTTTAGGCTGTGACTCCAGAAGTGATTCTCTGAACAACACCGCAAAATTGGCTCACAAATTGGGCTTAGTTATCTCGGCCATGCACAGGAAGCTAAGCAATCAGAAAGCTGCCATCCTATCAGCAAGTACCAGGATCATACCACACCTAAGCTACAATCTAATGATCAGGAGCATCCACTCCACGACTGGCTCCAAAGCCATGTTGTGTTTGCTAGGTCTGCAAGAGCAAAATGGATGCGACACATTCTGCCCGCTTCTTCCTTGTTTATTGTGAAGCAGCATATGGAAGCTCTTTCCATTTTTTCCTCTTAATAGTAACTGCAACAATTTTTTGAGTGTTTAAAGGTATTGGACAGTATGCTAAGAGCTTTGCATTCAGTATATTGATGAATCCTCAGATACCTCTCAAGAATAGACTAATGTCACAAACTCTATTGAAAGAAAGAAAAGCAAAGTCCAAAGAGGCTAAGAAACCTGGCTAAGATCATGCACTTACAGGTAGAAGACTGGACTAAGTTAGAACTTAATCACATCCAGAATGTAGCTACAGAAGAATCTGAGAATTGTGTTTTCTCATTTCTGCAATACCAAAGACTCCCTAAAACAAGATTGGAACAGATGTTAAGCTGGTCATTCTACAGGATGCATAACTTGTCTTATATTAAAAAAGATAGCCGTTTGACTATTTTCTCCCCTGATTGACTGTAAAGTTTTGAAGGTATCCCAATTTTTCATCCAACGTAGACCTTTACACATATTAGGTAATCAATCAGTGATGGATTTTACGATCCTGGTGCTATAGTCTTTTTGGTTTCAACCCGTTTTGGTAGCACATGTGTAAGCTTCTGTGAAACCACTGCCTTTTTGTGGTCTGGTTTCACAAAGCAGCAGACCAACTTAAGCCTTCTCCCTGACTTTAGAAACAAATAATATTTTGATTTTAAGAAAAGCCTTTTTATTCCCCCAGACTTTGTTGTGGTTACATCAAATCACATAGCAACATGCAGAATGTATCATAGTTACAGAAAGTGAGGAAAGGCATTTTACTGAGGTTTAAAAAAATCATAAAGAAGACTAGCTGAGTGATGCCCAGATCGTCAGTCAGTGGCTTGTCAGTTTTGGAACAGAGTTCAGTTAGCAGGAGTGCAAGACACATCCAGCATCATCACAACGCGGTGACTGGCAGATATTCTGGCCAGAAGAGGTATGTCAGGAAAAAGTGATGAACTGAGTCAGCTTCAGTGAGAATGAGCTGCAAGCAGCAGAGACACACCATCTGATGCTAGTGACTTTTCAGATGGTGGTTCCAACGGTAAAGGTAAGAATATAGGAAGTAAAAATAACTTTCACAGGAAATACAATATGTTTAGATTTGGGTAAGTTGAGTATGAAGATGCTATGGAACATCAAGTGAAAATATTCCTGTCTAATCAGAAGCTGCATGTGAAGGACTGTTTCTCAAGAGGCAGGATGTTTGGCTAGAGACACAGCTCAGGGAGTCACCCCAGAAGGAGTGATAAGTAATACCTCAATTATGGATAGATTGAGAGAGGGCACATAACTTTCTGCAATAGTGGAACATTCCATAATTCTATGCTGTGCAACACAGTAGCCATTCGCCATGAAATATGGCAGGTGAAACTTAGAAGCTGAAATTTTTATATTGTTTTAATTAATTTACTACCTTATAGCCACATGTGTCTCATGTCTATCTTACTAGACAGTAAAGGAATAAATAAAAGCAAGAGATGACTAAAATTAAAATCCTTACTAACAACAATATTGAGTATCTGAGGTTGTCTTGATGCCACCAAAGGTAAACAAGAATGTGTTTTATATAATAGTTGCTTATTTTTTTCTTCCATATTTTATCAAATGGTAAAGAAAATCAAATGATACAGAACAGCTTGTGTTGGATACCAATAGCTTCCCAACTCATTTCTTTCTATTTCCAATTTTGTGGTAACTTATTTTAAGAGCCTTTGTTTCTGGTTCTGTTGATAGTTACCTTCATCACTCTGGAAAATATTTTACTTGCATTTATTAATTTAACAACATCAGACATCATCCATTGACTTCTGCTTATGAAAGCACCAGACTAACTTCACATACACTAAACATCACACTTCCCTTTCTTCCATAAATGTTTATCTTCTACTTTATTAATTATATTTGTTTCTTAAATAATGTTTCACTTCTATTTTTTTATTGTCTTTGGTTTTTTGCTCATCTCCCCTCTATGAAGATAAAGGTGTGGGTGAGATAACCCTAGGTTTTCTCCGGAAACTTAATTTTTTACCTTTTGTCAAATATGTATTTACTTCTACATTATCCAGGTAGTAAACATTTACATGTTAAATGTGTCTCACTTGTTTTCACTTAATAATTTTGAGGAAAGTAGTGATGGGGTTTGTGAAAGTTCTCCAACTTTATTTATTTATTTATTTTTTGGTGCAAAACAATACCTCATTGTCTATACATCTTCAAATTTATCAAATGTTTTATTATTTTTTATTTTCTTATAGACCCATAAGTTATTGATATTCTTGTTTTGAAGATAAAGGAGTCAAAATAGAAATACATAGAATGATTTAACCAAGGTCATGTAACCGGGAAGTTCAGAGTCAGTTAGGTTTTCTGATGACCTATCTGCTAACAAATCTGTTCTCAATAAGGTTTCCTAACCACTCAAGTTTGCAAAAAGTGTTATGGGTTTGGTTTCTTGCTTCAGGTCTACAATCTGTGCTTCATGTTAGAGCAGAGAACTTCAAAGCTCGTGTCCTATGACCACATTTTCTTTCAAGGAACTGTAGAAATGCCTCCAGGCATCTGCGTGTTTCATGAACCCAAGTTGGCAAATGTTTACCTATGGGTAAAGAATCATCTAACATTAAACTAACATTTACCAAACACTCATGTGCTAGTGCCTAGGTTAGGATATTTCATTTATATCATCTTATTTAATTCTCACAGCAATTCTCTGAGGAGAGAATACATTAGAGATTAAATGCAATAGTTCACATTTTAATAATTCATCAGTTCCATTGAGGTCTCACTTTCTGTAAATGGGTTAGAATAACCAGTTCTCCAGACATATTGTGTTTCACAAATGTGCATATTCACAAGATAAAGTAAATTAGGTAAAATCAAATGAGATTAAATGGCTTTGTTGCTTGGGGAATAAGCAGTATACAAACATAACAGTGATGAGTAATAGCAAAGTGTTATATAAGGCTTTGCTCCTGTTACCAGCGATGGAATCGACCCAGATGGACTGGCACTGGGGAACAGTTCCTGCGCACACAACAAAAGAGTCTGAACACCCCTCTAAACTGCCAAGTTCCGATAGCGATACTGCTCAAGTGATTGTACAATAAGGATGGATTCCTGGTTCACAAAACGCACACAGAACGTACCTTCTCATTCTCAGTAATCCTGTGATTAATGTAAACTCATTAAAGATCCACATTTTATGTGGCTTATATGCCATGGGGGCTTTCTTTAAGAAGAAAGAATCTAATACTGTAAAAACAAAATCAGACACAAAAATGAATATTTTTTGAATGACAAAGTACATCTCCACCAAACTGCAAAAAATTACAGGTATTACAAACCTGAAAAATACTACAAAAATTTTTAAAAATCCATAAAAGAACTTAATACCCTTATTAACCCACTTATATACCCATTGTTGACTGTATATTGGCTGATCACCACTTTCTACGAGAATATATTTTTGAAATTATTTTCTGTATAAAGAATAGGTAATTTAATTTTTCTTTAGTTGATTGAAATGTATTTTTATAAAGTTATTATTGATAGTTTAGAAAAGTTTCATTCAGCTTCACAATTTAACATCAATAATTGAAAATGTCTATCAAGTTTCTGCCACACATGAGATAGGAGATTTAGAAGAATTTGTACAGACTATCTCCTAGCTCTGCACACTTCTCCTCCGTCCTCCCATTTCCTGTGCAGATGCCTCAGGGCCCATTCATGTCTCCATAGAACCTAAACTTGGGCCCTGCCCTTCCTTTGAGTGTTGGTGCTAGTTGGTTGTAGAAGTGTTCTTGGAACTCAGCTCTACATCAAGATAAATGATAATTTAACTCTTCCGGAGAGTGACTGGGAACCACATAATTATATCTTGCTAAACTCCAGCTAAATGTTAACCTACTTCAACTTGCCCTTAGCCAGATCTCACAAATGCCCAAGGCCATTCTAACCGACAGCCTGAAGGGAAGAGACAGAATGTAAAGAAACAGCCTTCTTAACTGATTATTTTACTTTTGGAAGTTGAAAAGAAAAAAGGACCCCAGGAATACATTACTAAGGCTCTTCTCACAGCCTGGGAAAGGATCCATTAAAGGAGGTGTTTTGAAATTTAATCTTTATTAGTTCGCTATACAAATCCACCCTCACCCCAGGATTGTGGAAGGAGTAACATATTTGGAGTGGGAGACCTTGTTTCTAGTCTTGGCTCACTTATTGATTCATCATGTGGAACTTGGACATGTTACAAAGTTATCTTCTTTGACATTGGATTTGTACCTAACAGAGTAGTTTGCAAGAACAAAGCCCACACAAATAGGGACCTCTGCCTTCACAGGCTCAGAGCACCATAGTATCTTTAAGGTCTACTTTAAGGTCACAGAAACGACCCTCACCATTTTCACTCCATTTTGGAAGTGGCTGGCTTTTTTTTTTCCAAGAATGTAGTCAGTCCGCTGTTTTCAAGAAAAAAGGTGTAGTCTTTCCGGGGACTCTAGTCCCCTTTGCACCTTGGTCATATTCCTTGTGAGTCACTACATGATTGATGAGGGGCTTGTTTCTATGGTGACCACTTCTGCCCTTCCCAGCAGATGTAGAGCTTAACCTGACCCTAACACAGCTTCTTCAGCTGGGCTGGGCATCCACTTAACCAAAGCATTCAGGGCAGGACTTGACAGCTCGGCACTTTGGGCCCTGGAAGGGATTCCAGAAGGGAGAAGGGTGGGAGCATGGTGAAACCACTCATCTGCATTCTCATTTTTTCCATGGGTTAAGGTCTCAAGAGGTTATGTCCTAGCTAGAAAGGAACGTTAATGGCAAAGGAGTTTTGAGGGGCTCTCAAAATGATGAATGAAACATTTCTTGCTTGGGTGGGGCTGTCCAGTAAGACTTCCTACACCATTGCTTCTGACCTTCATAGAGTAATCTCTTATCCTTCCTGGTCCATTGGGCTAAGGTTGCTTCATCTCAATTTCAATGAAGTCCACATCTTTTGCCCCCAATCAACCTTCTTCTACCTGCCTTTCCCTTAGGTCCGTCAGTATCAGACCAAGAGTCATTTGCTTGAATGGAGAGCCATGCCTCATAGTTAACAGACAGTCACAGCTGTGCTAGAGGATCCAGGCCCAAGTACATTCTAAAATAGCGCTGGGCCACAGAGGGCATGGAAACATGCCGGGCTCAGCACTGCCAGGGAATGCTGCCCCGAAGCTTGAATTTTTCACGCCTCAAACTCATTAAACCCCTAGCCTTCATTTCACACATCAAGTCCCTCCAGAATTTCTGGCTTCCTTCCTTCAAACATAACACCCTCTTCTTCCTCAGGTGGCTACAACTGGTCCTTTACCAATTTGTTATTAATAATACTATTCATCTAAAATTTTCTGAATGCCAAGGCTATAGCAATAGGGAACAGAATGTCCCTGTGGAGAAAAAAATTGCTTTAATCATTAGAATTATTGGATTATAGGCATGTAGAGCTGGAGGAGCTCCTAGAAATCATGTAATTCAACCACTGTCATGCTACAGCTTGGGCAAAAAGAAGACCAAAGGTCACACAGAGAGTTTGGGTCATGACAAAGAAAGTGGAAACGGACTCCCTGCCCTGTATTTATTTCTATTAAACCATTTGAAATCATTATTTTTAACAACAAATAATTTTGTGAGGATGCTAAGATAAGTTTTACAGAAGTAGGTACCTAAAACAAACACATAGCCCACTGCCCTAATCTTTTCCTTTAGTCTTAGTGTCTGACTTAGAAGTGCCAAAAAAATTATCCCCTTACAAACACAAAACTTCTGGATATTTTTTTCAGTCATCCAAATCACCATGCACAAACATCACAGTTCATAATGAAATACATTAATACGTACACATATTCATTCAACAAGCACCTGCATTACTAACCATGCACAGCGCCCCTTCTGGTACCATGGGGTACTGGCAGGAGAAACGGGATGAAGCCTTGCTGGATTCACAGCACAGCAAGAGCCATACATCATCCCCCTCCAACCCCGCATGTGTGAATCTGGAATGAGGCAGATTAGGATATCGATTTTAAAAGGGTAAATTACTTTTAGGAAAAGAAGATCAGAGAACGATTAAGTTAAATTAGGATGTCCATGGAAGGCTTTTATGGAAGTGATATTTGAACTGCTTTTACAGGATGGGTAAGAATTTTACATGCACACAACTTTAGGGGAGTGATGATCTAAGTCAGCATTTTCAATATTTTTTACCTCATGGCACATATAAACCAATTACTAAAATTCTGCAGCACACCAAAAATATATATTTTTTGCCAATCTGACAAAAAAATAGGTATACTTTTGATTCATTCACTCCTGACAGCTACTACTGTGTTGGTTCTTACCATTTTTTTTTTTTTTTGTCTGACAATCTAAGGGAAAAGAGGTCAGTGCCCTTGACTAGTCAGGTATTTCATGTTTTAAAAATTCTTGTGGCACACCAGTGTGCTTCTTGCAGCACACTGGTTGAAAAGTCACTGATCTAAGTGGAAGAAACAGTGTGGACAAAGCACAGAGAGAGTAAGAACACTGAGGTGTTGGCCCCAGTTCATGGCCGGTTCATACTGCGCCCCATGGGAAGGAGGCAGAAGCTCAAAGCTCTACTCAGAAAGAGGGAATTCTCAAAGAGTTATATTTAAGTTGTTATGTGTCAATTCCAGTATCTGGAAAAAACACAAAACAAAACAAAACACTACACAGGTAGGATTTTTATGTTTTGAGAATTCCTCATGTTAGCTATTTTAACGAAGTCTCAAGATCTCCCAGCTTGCCTAAGTTCAGATCCTGGCTTCGCACTGTCTGACTCCGAGATGTTAGGCAGCAAACCTAATTCCTGCTGAGCTTCTGTTTTCTTGTCTATGTACCTCAGCTGGGGTGTGTGTGAGAATTACAAAGATATAAAACCTTACACTTGCTCAGTCTACAACTAGGCACATATTAGTACTCAAGTTCTTTCTTTGATCTCAGGGGACAAAAACAGGTATGGCAAACTAACTGAGGGGATCGTCTCTTCAGGCTTCGATTTAATTGTTGACAAACAGAAGAGTCGGTGCAGTTGTATGTAGGGTGATCAACTCCTCTAGTTTGTCCTGCGCGGAGGGTTTACTCAGGTCATAAACCTTTCAGTGATAAAACCGGGACGGTGCCGGGCAAATCAGGACGGTTTGTCCTCCTCCTCTTGTTGGTTCAGAGTGAGGTTTCAGAGCCACATCAGGGAGTTTCAAACCTTAGTTTGCCGCACCATGTGCATAGCCTCAAGCAACTTGCACAACACTCTGTGCTTCAATTTCCTCGTCCGGAAAATGAAGACTAAATACTAATGCTAACCTCATAAAGTTGTTATGAAGGTTAAATAAATCAAAATACAATGTTAGCAATTATTAGTAGTAGAAGATACCAAACTCTGTCTTTTACCACCCAACTCTAAATTCCTTAGATAATTAGTTAAAAATAGCTTGTTAAAAGGAATCAAATTAATTTCTCCTTGTGTACTTACACACTCTCTATCTTCAGAAAAGAAGATGTGGAATGAGACTCTTCTCCAGGTGTCCCTGGCATTGTGGCCTTGCTTGTCCTCATATCTGTTGCACTGTGTAGTTTTATCCTGTGCACCACAGGGTGCCATGGAAAATTAAGAAGGGAACTGGGGTGAAGGATGTGGCTTATTTCACAGGTCTTTTCCACCTCCTCTGCAGGGGGGCAGTGTGGCAAGGTGGGAAGAGCACAGGGCTGGGAGTCAGGACATTAAGCTTTGTCACAAGTTTGACCTTGGCCATGGCCTTCCCCTCTCTTGGAATCTCAGTTTCCTAATCCTTTAAATGAGGGGTTTGGGTGACATGATCCCCAAGATCCTTCCAGTCTGAGTGGAAACATTGAACAGACAGTTTCTTCTTGCATGTTCTTTTCTCTCCAGCTCAGGAAATGGAGACTGGAGAAGCAGAGAACAGTCTTCTTGCATCTTCCAAAATGTCTCCCAATCCTAAGGAGCAGAATTCTGAAGCCTCCCACAAAGGCTAGTGTAGCTCTGCCCCCCTAATTATGGCCCATTAAGGCCCCAGATCCCTCCTGTCTGCAAAATGTGCTATTTAACATTCTCTCTGGCTGTGCCTCCGCCAAGGACGCAAGCCACTGCACTCACTTCTGTTGATGTTTATGTTGAGAAAGTAGATAATCCTCACTGCAGTGACAAGTTGATTGAAGCAAGTAAAAACTGAATAGGGTGTAGAATTCTAATTGCTGACAGATTCATAATGGTGTGTGAGCCTGGTGTCTGCCTGGCTGCCCTGCTGTTCAGAACAAAGTGTGAAGTTAAAGCATATATTGTTTCTGGTATGAGATTTCCTGACTCCAGAATTGTTTCTTTCTGAATGGAAGTATAGGGGAGAAATGTGGCTTTCTAAATATGATAATGAAAAACATCCACAGCACTTAACACAGGAGAAAGAAGACAATCAGGTGGGATGTCATAGTGAAAAGATAATGTGGAGATGGGTGTAGGAGAGAGGCCATCTGGGTTCTTGTTGAATATGGACACCACGTTCATTGAGGCAAGTTACTTAACCTCTCTGACCTGTCTCTTAAATGGGTGTGTTAGATCAAAACTGTGTACAATTTTTGTCTTACAGTAATTTTCTACTGAGTATTTCTAGAAAGAACAACATCCAAACAGATCAAATCCAAATCATTTTCATTAAAGGGTCCCTAACCCCCAGCACTAACAGAAGTTATGTATCATCTATGATATTTATATGTGCATATGAAATTACACAGAGCACATTGCAAGGATTCACAAACACATGTCTAACATTGGCTGTCCCTGTGTTGATGAGGACGGAAGGGAGGCTAAGGGCTGGGGAAAGTTATTACACTTGTATCTGCGTAGTTTTATTTCTTCTATAAAATGTTTGAAGTAAATATGACAAAATGTGAACAGTTATCAATTATAGGTGGTGGGAAACACAGGTGTTATAGTAGTTAAGTACTTTTTGTGCTTCTCCTATTTAAATTAAAAATAAAGTTGACTAAATATCTGTTGCCTCTTCAAATTCTAATATTCTGTGATTTTTGTAAGATATCTTCTTGAACCTCATCTTTCTCATTCATGAGATAAGAAAGGAGGTTTAGGTGATCTCTGAAATCCTTTGAATCCTTAAACTCTGTTTCTGGTAATAAAATAATAATGGGATAGTTAATTGACAGAGCAGACAGACTTATCATTTTAAGCCAGTGCCTTGGAAGACTATATTGGGACCCTCCAGAAAAGAAATGTGATGTTATTGTCCTCCTCCAGATTTCCAGTAATCCTTTATAGATATATAGTCCCCAAATGCTAATTTTAAAGTCTAACATGAGACTCACCTCCACCACTTCTCTGCCTTCACAGAAATTACCACTGTGATTAAGAAGAAAGTGGTGGTTAATTGAGAGGAAGAATGGGCTCTTGGAATGAAGTATGATTGGGGAATTAGAAGACCCAGGATTTAAGTCCCATCTGTGCTACTCTTTATCTGGATGACTTTGGACAATTTACTCTAACCTCTTATGGTCCTGGGTTCTTCATCTGTACAGTGAATGAGTAGGGACAAGTAATCATTAAAATATCTCATATAAAAAAGAAAAAAAATAGTAAATGTTTACTTTATGATTAAACAACTGGGGGAAAAGATCAGAGACAAATAGCAAGAGATCAAGAATGTCATAGGTAAACCTCAGAGTGATTATAATGATTAGACCAGCTGTGGCTAGTCTTTAGGTCCTCTGCAGTTTTATTTTAAGATGGACTCATTCTTTCAGTCTGTTCTCTCTGGGCTCTTACACCACCTTCTCTTTAGTATGTGCCCTATATACTGCTTTGGTCTCATGCTGTCCTCAGTCCCTGTATCCTTGTATCCTGAACATTATTTTTTCTTGGTATTCTGATTGTTCTCCAAGATATTTATTTATTTATTTATTTATTTCATAGCACATGGTCTTTGTCTGTTTTTTTTTTTTATCACTTTGTTTTTGGGCGCATTTCTCAAATGTGCACTTTGAGTAAATTCACAAAACTTTGGTGCTGAAAATCCTTTGAATTGGATAACTTCAGTTTTATCATAGATAATGTTTTTATTCAACTCATCAATTGTTATTATGGGCTGGAGTTTAAAATGATGTGCCTGCACCCAAAACAAAATATGGAATTTTTCTTTTCAGAGATAAACTCTAAGTCTGTACTACAGTTGTTATCTTATTTTATCTTTTCATATCCTACTCTCACATCAATCGGACTTCTTTAGAATCCTCTTTTGAATTTATTTAAGTCTCTCCCCAGTAAGATGGTGAGAAGCTTCAGGCATGTTATAAGCTAAAAAATTGACAGTTTCTAGATTAAAGCAAATGCAGAGACAATGATTAAAGAGCTTCTACACTAGTAAAGCAAATAATAAGCACTCAGAGATTGTCCTTGGATAAAGGTTCCCTGTGGGCACGTTTCAAAGTCCATTCAGTGGCCAGGGGTTAGAAAGCTCTTCCAGAAGAAGAACATACCATAAATCACTTGCTCTTCAGAGTTGTGTTTTTTTTTTTTTTTTCCTAAGGAGACTGAGAATAAAACCACAACTCAAGCTTGCCAAGACTTTACACTTTTGGTTCCAGGAAGTCTACGAATTCTAAAGCTGAGACCACTGAGTTATGTTTCCACTATCAAAAGCCAACTGGACATTGATACTCCCTTGGCAACATGAGGGCCCCCAAATGGGATGGTTCTCTACCATTCTCCAGATGATTTTTGCCAACCATGACTTCTGTTCTATACTATGGATAGTGTTGCAAACTCAAAGGCATGTGTTGGTCACTCCAAATACAGCAAATACGATTCATCCATTTTTAACATCAAGTCCTTTTGTTAGCTTTTAGCACCTGCCTTTCCAAAGCTGTTGATTTTTCTTTAATGAAAAGTCTCACCCTAATCAGGTTAAAGTGTAATTGAGAAAAAACAGAGTCTGGACATTGTCACTGTCGATGGACCATAAAGAAGACAAAACCTGATGACAGTGACATGCGGTGGGGGGAGTTCCAGTGACATTGTGTTTTCTGATTCACTGACAGTCAGCATGTGTTTATGGAAACCACTCCGTCACTGGATCTTCAAGTCAAACCTTAGGAAAGAAGAGTGTTGGTGAGGGAGAAGAGGAGAGACTTGGAAAGATCCCTGAGAAAGACGAGTCTCTATATGGCTGATGTCTTGCAACTCTGATCTGTCAGGCTTCATGCTTGTCCCCTCAGCCTGACAAATGCCTTCTCTGCCCTCTTTTTCTGATTAGTTTCATTTTTTTTCCTTCAAATTGCTTAGCACCTGGACAGCCCCAAACAATCTGTACTTACTTTTTTCCTATCCCTTATGACACACATTTGAATTTCCTATTTTCTTGTCTATCTACCTAGCTTGACTAGACATAGGTCTGTGCGGTTAGGAACTATAATTTTTTATTCACTGTTTAATCCCCAGCTTCTAGAATAATGTCTGTCATGTGGTAGCTGCTCAATGTAGGGTTCCTTTCTCTCTAAACAAAGAATCTTGCAGCCTGAACATAATGAAAGCTTTTGTTCTACTCTTACTTGCTGGTAAATGGGAGCTGACAGGTTGGTATCAAAATCACTGAGGTAGCAGTTTCCCAAGAGGGACCCATCCGAACCTCTGACTTCACGTGAACAGGGTTTAGGAGACAACATTGCTTTGCCCCGAGAGCGGCCTGGAGTATCAACAATTAGGCCATGGGAAAGAGAAGAGAATGGTGATTAGTTCTCTGTGCTCAGCAAGGGACTCGAAGAAGTATGATTCCCATTGTCTCTCTGGGTAATCCTCCCTTACATTTTCTCATGATTGCCTGCAATAAGATTTCTTAATCATTTAAGGGGTTTAGAGTGTGATCCCTTGAATGTATAATTATCTCCATTATTCAAAACAAAGAAGACACGTGCCAGTCAGAAAAATATAAAAATAAAAATGTAGCCTCCAGCAGAAAACCAAGATCAACTCCTTCCCCCATTCCGAGGTTCTATTTTTTTCCCAGAGCCCTCCCTCGTATGAAATGTTCCACATCCCTGCTGCTGTGGGCTCTTAAATTGGGGCAGCAATACAAGAGAAAGCACAAACAGCTTATGGCTGCTCTGACCAAGAAGCAGGAAGCATTCAGTTCAGAACAGAAGGGGACATGGTCCCATCACACACCACAGGGCGCGCTCTGAGCCAGAATGAATTTGCCACGCACACAGTGTTTGTTCTGATTTTCCTTCTTTTCTTCTTAGGAAACCTTATTTGTTTATGCTCCTGAAACCCGAAAACAGTGGCTCTGGTGCCTACGGCCTGTTCAACCACCGGCTTGTACCCTGCAGTCCCTGTGACTCCTGGACCAAGCAGGGTAGTGGGAAAAGACACCAGAGGGGTGCAGAGGGCTGGGTTTCAGTGTTGCCTCTGCCACATACCAGCTGTGTGGCCTGGAGATGTTACTTCTTCTTGGGTTTTAATGTCCTTATATATAAAAGAAGAAATTCACTTATACCAGGGATAAACAATTTATTTGTTTTGACAAAAGGTCAAATAGTACAAATTTCAGGCCTTATTAAAGGCCATTGGATCTATTTTGTACAACTCCACTGATTAGTGCAAAGGCAAGCCATAGACAACATGGATGAGCGTGCTTGGGCTCCAATGAAACTTAATTTGTGGACACTGAAGTTCGAGTTTTATATAATTTTTACATATCATGGAATATTACTCTTCTTTTGACAATGGCAACCATTTTCAGCTCATGAATAATGCAAAGGCTTTTTCTGATTTCTGACCAGCACCTTAGTTCTCAAAGGTCTATAAAAATCAAAGGGAGATATTTAGTATAAACACACAGTAGTATGCTTGTTCTATTGATCTGATTTGCCTTTTTGTCACAATATTTAATTTACTTTGAATTTCAAATGCAATTAAATATGTGTGTAAATTTATTGTTTATCAAGGGGAGTTTGAAAAGACTGAGGAAGTTTTTTGATTTTGATTTTGGTTATCTCCAAGGCCTTCACATTCATGCTCTATGAGACCCTAGAATGGATTGCAGCTAATCTTCAGCTTCCAGGGTGATTCTGGGACACTTTGGACCACATAACATTTGTAAAGTTTCATTTATTCATGGCCATGACAGGGAGCTGAGGCATGAATAATACAAAAGAATGGATAAAAAAATCATTTATAGTGCATTTGGCTTTAAAATACATCATGGATTTTTTTCCTCTGAAGATTTACCTTCCTAATCCTTTGTGCTGATATGAAAATGAGTTTGCATTACCTGAGCTCACAGTGGATTATGATAGAACTGGGATGCAAAAGAGAGATGTGCTAGAAATGCAATAAAAGCAACACCCAAGGTTAAATCTTCCTCCTTGACGCTCCTTAACTCCCTGAGTCATTGAAAATTTTTTCCACCAGTTCCTCCATTGCACCCTTTCATCAGAGCCGTAATGTAATCTTCTGTCCTCTGGCCATGCACCCTTTGCCTGATCTGAGTCCTGGCATTTCCCTGGCATTTCCCAGTATCAACATACTCTTGCTCACCTGGGTTTCAGATTAAGACCTAAAAAACACTAATTTTCAGAGTTTATCAAAGACTGGCATAGTTTATCGATATGGAAAAAATTAATAATTATTTATCAATTCCAATATTTTCAAAGAGCTAGTTTTATTTATTTATTAAATAAATATTTTTTATTTATTTAAAATCCTCACCTGAAGATGTGTTTTTACTGATTTGAGAGAGAGAGAAACATTGATGTGCTAGAGAAACCCTCACCAGGGATCAAACCCACAACATTTTGGTGTACCAGAGGACACTCCAACCCACTGAGCATCTAGCCAGGGCAATATTTTTATATTTTAAAGCACTTTTACAATGGAGATCTTCCTTGGCTTACACATGAAGGGAAATAGAATAGCTTCCTATTCTGGCATGAATGTTTTCATACCATCCCATCTTTCACCTGGGAAGACATCAACACTTTGCATTTTGGTGGGGCACTGGGACAGATGACTGCATTCTGAGCTGTCTAGCTTGTTCTTTCCTTACCACCTGGGACCTGCCAACATTGCTTCCTATGTGCATCTCTGAGAAGGCCTGCTGTCCACTTGGTGACATGATTCTGCACAAGGCCCTCAGCCTGAGATCCTACAGATCAGAAGGAGGTCTTGTGACTTACACATGATATCTTAACTTACCTGGACAGGAGATAAATCAGATAGGAATAAGCTCTGTTGTTTCACCTGGATGAGAAATTAATAATATAGGAATAAGTTATCCTGCGGGGTCTTCTGAATATGTCTGTCAGAAACCTACGGAGGAAGAACCTGGAAAATTTAAAGGTGGGAATATGAAAATTCTGGATTACATATGCTTTTAACCCCTCCTTCCTGATAAGCAATTCAAAGCATTTTATTTCATGAAAAGATGAATAAAATTTTAAAATATTAACTAATGTGTGTAAGTCTCTGATTTTTTTGGATCCTGGGACTATTCTCTTTAGCCTCATGCCCTCAGGATGAATCATTACTGCAGAAGCTCAAGTGCAAGAAAGGAGGAAAGGCTCAGCTTTTTAGTTTCAGAAGAGTCTTTTCAAAGCGCATAGCAGAGATGAAAACCTCAAGAGAAAATGCTATAGGGCTTGTGAGAGCCTGAGTTTTTTAGAAATTAATAATGAAGGTTCTGGCATGAGTTGGTATTGGCAAAGAAGCAATAAGCCTGAAATAGTTTTCATGTTGACCATAGTGAGATTAAACTTTGGAGATGGAAAAGAGGCAAACAAGCCAATGAGAAGTTAAAGAAGGCTTCTGAGGAAGTGACTCACCCCATCCAGTGGTTAACTTGAAAGAGATGAGAGATGGATGGTTAAGTTTTATACTTCCACCCAAAGAAGTGATCTGAGATTACAGATGATCAAGGGCCTACTTCCTGAATGGATTCTGGTAGGTTCTAGGGTACTTTGTCCAGCACAGGGGAGCAGCACCGAACAAGAAATGGTACTGCATCATGTCTGGGCAGGAAAGACCAAAGGCATGCCTTAGAAGTGTCAGCAGCCCCAGAGTGGCAGAGACAGTATCCAGAAATTGCTCATGCATCTGTGTGGAGAGCTCAAAGACAGTAATTTCTGGTCTAGAAAAGCCTCATGGTCAGAAAAAAGGCAATGTCAAAGCAGAACATGATGTGGATCATATAGTAAGAGACTTGTGGGATTTCAATTAGTGAACATTTATTGAGAGTGTGTGCCAGACAGTGTTCTAGTGATTTGGAATACACTAATTCAAAAAAACAACAACAAAAAAACACAGATACAAATCCCTACCTTCATGAAGCATTTTGGTGATGAGAAGCAGATAGTAAAGGAAGGAAAAATAAATACAGTAAGAGGATACTTAGGAAGTTGAAAAAAATAAAATTGAGTGGAGAGTGCTGGAGGGAGGTAATTGAGTTTGACTATGGAAGTCAGGAAAGGTCTCATTTTGCAAAGACCTGAAGAGGGTGACAAAGAGAACCATGGGGAGACTGGGGAACACCCAGTGCAAAGGCTTTGAGGCAGATGTCTGTTTAAACTGTTTGAGGACCAAGAAGACCAGCCTAGTGCAGTGTGGTGAGTTAGCAGTGAGTAGGGGAAGTCAGGATCAGGCAGACAACATGCATCCAGATCACATGGAGCCATTTCCTTTGATACAAGCTTTGACTCTTTCAGGGAGATGGGAAGCCTTTCACTGTTTTGTGCAGAGGGGTGACATAGTCTGACTTAGTTTTTAACAGGATTATTTTAACTGTCCTGAGTAAAGTAGCCTATAAGGGCCAAGGGGGAAAGTAGAGACAGCTGTAAGGAGACTATTGCAATAATCCAGGTGAGATATAATGGTGGCTTGGAATAAGGAGTGACAGTGTAGATTAGTATAAGTGGTGGGACTCAGGATGTAGTAGGTAGATAGAAGCACAGCATTTTATAAAAGAATAAATGTTAGCTGTGAGAAAAAGAGAAAAAGTCAAAGATAAGTCCACAGTTTTTGTCCTGAGCAACTAGAAAGTTAGAGTTGCCATTTCCTGATTTCAAGAAGGCTGAGAGACGATAAGGTTTGGGGTTATGGATACCAACAATCGTTCTGGGATAGATTAAGGATGGATATCTTTTCACTTGGAGGAGTAGATGGGATCTAGTGTACAAGTGGAGGGTTGGTGAGGAGAGAAGGCAGTCGAGCAAGTGGGCATTGATACTGCAGACAAATACAAGCATATTGCACTGATAAGCATCAGCCTGATATTTTCAGCATGATGTAACATAAACCTCAGAGCTTAGATACACTTTTGCAAAAAAGATAAAAGGGAAATCGTAAAGTGGCAGAATTAAAATTAAAAATAACCAAGTTTACTCAGAATGGTGAAAATTAAGTTTTGTTGTGTTTTTTTTTGTTTTTTTTTCTTTTCTTTTCTTTTTTTTTTTTTTGCCACCAGGCAGAATGTGAGCTTCAATAAATATATACAAGTATATTACAACTTTCTTTATATATCAGTGCTTTCTATAGTAAAATATCCTCTGTGCTAGAAATTTTAGTAGGGTGGGAAAGGAAAGGTAATATGATGGGTGCATGAGTTTAATTACAAAATAACCTGAAAGGTAAATTTAAAAGCAGAGTGGAAAATATAAGAGCAAAGAAAGAAATGTGGGGCTCATGTCAGTTGATGAAGGTGGACTACATTGGTCCTGATTTTTGTTGTTTCTTCAAAAAATATCTAGATGGCAGCTCTTGAATCTAGGGACCAGAATTTTGAGTGACACTGACAATCACAGGAATCTTCAGGGAGCATGACTTAAAACCTTTCCAATGAAGGAGTCACTTGCAAAACAAAACAATAGAAGTGTGTTGGCATCTTCATATATCTGAAGCTGGCATGAAGAATTGCCCTGGCTAGTGTGGCTCAGTGGATTGAGTGCTGGCCTGTGAACCAAAGAGTTGCTGGTTCGATTCCCAATCAGGGCACATGCCTAGGTTGCAGGCCAGGTCCCCAGATGGGGGCATGCAAGAAGCAACTACACATTGATGCTTCTTTCCTTCTCTTTCTCCCTCCATTTCCATCTCTTTAAGGTAAATAAAATCTTTAAAAAAAAAGAGAGAGAGAGACAGAGAGAGAATGGATTACACTTGTGCTCTGTGGCCCTAATCTGTGGCCCTAATGGATAGATTAGGACTAATGTTATGGAAACTCCAGAAAAAATGATCTCACAAGGTGAAATAGCCAGTGTTGTTCAGACAGGATAAGCTGCTTTTAAGAGTTAGTGAATTCTTTGTTAAAGAAATTTTCAAACAGAAATTCCACAGCCATTTGGCAGAGAACTATATAGAAAGGATCCAACCTTGAGTTACCACCCAAACCTGGACTCCGTTAGCCAATAATAGCACTCTGAAGATATTGACTGAAACAAAGGCCATCCATAAAGGCTCAGCAAGATATAGGAAGACCACGAATAAGAACAAAGCTCATGAAGTCATTTTGTGTTTGTATGCATTTGGCTAAGAAGAATAATGACTGGCTATATAATCTACCATAGGCTTTCATTGGCTAATTCAATAGCAAGAATTTAGGTGTTTTTTTTTTTTTTTTTTTTTTTTTTTTAACACAGAGAGTTGAATATTGCCTAAATAAATACAGGATAATTTGGCAGGTAAGGCTAGTTTCAGAAGAGAATTCTGATTGTCACTTTTTTTTTTGTAAGCATACACAAGGAAAGGGAAAAAAACTTCTAAAGGAGGTTTTAAAGGATCAGAAGCAGGGATTGGAGAAGAGGCCACAAAGCTCTATTTTACTGTGGGGTGTCATTTTTCAAATGGTTCCTAATCACATTCCCAAGCCTGTCTGGAAGGGCCAAATTATTAGTGTTCTTATGGCAGCAAGGCAGTTAAGTGATTACTGTCTCGGGCAAATGCACCTTCGTTTCAGCTGAGATCGACACAGCAAAATTACAGTCTCTATATCCTTAAGGTGGCCTAAGATATTTTTTGACAAACAAAAAGCCTACAATCACAGCACTAAGGCATATGTAGAACTTAGTGTTGGACTTGAATCAAGATCGAATCTCAGTTGCACGCCATCTTCCTTTGTGTTGGCAACTCAGAGTTTAGTAACGAACTATGGAAATGATCCTTGAAAGTGTAGTCTTAGGCAACTCAGAGTTTAGAAGTTGGGCATCATCTTTTTGGCCCAGAAATGTAACATTTCATATCCAGTCATTCGGTAAATTTTATTTCAGTACTTGCTATGTTTCAGCAGCTATGTTAGTCTCTGTGGGTTCAGAAGGTAATGTGGGCAATGTGCTGGCCTCAAGGAGCTCTTCTTGGGAGTGGAAATCCAGGAAAACAATGAAGAGCGCTGTGCTATGTGCTACAACAGACGTGGAAATGGTAGTAGTGGTCGACTCAGAAAGTTGATGCAGGCCAACATTTAGAGGTAACTAGGAAGACCGTGTCTGGCAGAAGAGTAACATGTTAAGTTCTGGAGCATGGGCAAACAGAAAGAGCTGGTATCTCGGACTGGCTGGAGGAAAAGTTGCGTGGATGCGGGGAGTCGGGGCTTAGAGATGAGGCCATGCAGGTGGAATGAAGCCAGACCTTAAAGGATTTAGTGTGCCAACCCAAAGGAGTTGGAATTTTATCCTAAAAGTAATGGGAGACATTCTGATTTTACAGGGTTCTTGAAGATAAAATGAGACAATAATACATGTGGATATGTTTCAGATGCATAGGTGTTCTAAGGGCAGTGTGAAAGTGGGAGTACTTTCAAGGCATTGGGAAGGTGTGGTCAAACACCCATACGGGCTCACTAACTGCTCTTAGTTCTCCACATGCAGCACACATATTTTCATATATTTTCTTTCGCTGTTACTTTGACTTCAGTTTGAAATGCATTCACCCAATATTTGCTTTATCAAAACCTTCCTGCCCCTTAAGGTTTAAGTAAAATTGCACCAATTCCATGAAGGCCTTCTTGAAGCCTACAGCCAGAATTAATTTTTTTATTTTCTGCATTCCATCATCATCACCAGCTCCATGTAATCTGTATTCTGTTTTGCCCGACATTCTAGTTTACTTTTTAACCTACTTATTCTGTGTCTCTTTTCTGAGTGAAAAATGGAAGGTTCATCTCATATGCTTCAGACAAGGCATGGTGGTTGTTTTCTAAGTAAATGAATGAATTCATTCATTCATTAGTTTGCCAGAAGTTGATATATGCCTGCCAGAGTGCTAAGGGTTAAATGTTTCTAAGAAGGAGCTGGGAATGTAGTTAGATTTTTCTGAAACATTATTTACTCATCCATTTTCAGGTCAAGTGCTTCTTCATCCTGGAATGACCAAAAGAAGATCAATTTTTTTTGGATCCAGTTTTCCTCCTTCTCCCCACCATGGGAAAGAAGAGCCAACTTAAATCAGGTTGTGCAAGAACAGTTGAGATGACAGGACACAGTCATAAACATTACAGACTGATATTTCCCTATTGAACCTTCCAAAACTCAGGCACATCTTCACGGTGTGGTGTGCAAAGATTCTCAGCAACAATCTGCCCCCTTACATTAAATAATAAAACCACCCAGAGTCTTCTAAGTTCTGTGCTCTCTGTCAGGGAGATTCAGAGATCCCTGGAGCAAAAGGCGCAAAGCTCAGGCAATCCCCCCACTTTATGGACCTGAATGCAGGCTCTTGTCATCTCTCCTCTGATGTCTGCACACCATCTCAGAGCTGTTAATCCATTTGTCCAAGATTACAGAGCTACTTATTCGCACTTTTTAAAGGTAACTCCCCAAATCACACGGAACTAAAGTAAAGTTACTAGGCATTGACTATTATTTTAGAATTTTAATCATCATCAGTTTGTCCTTTCTTCTCATTCAAGAGATTTGAGAGAACATATGTGGACTAAAAAACAGAGATACTGTTGAACAGGGGGTAATTTTTCTGAATCCAGGGGTTAAGACAATAAAAGAAGGCACAGTCCCTGGTTTCACTATCACCTAAAGTCCTGTTGGATCAGGCTGTGTCCCATCTCAGCTAGAGTATTAAGTTAACTGCAAGCTGCTTGCAAAGCTGTATCTATTTCAAGGTCACAGCCCTGGCTGTGCCTTTATTTTCTTCTTTTCTTCTTCTTCTTCTTTTTTTTTTAATCTGAATTGTTGGATGGGATAGGGGTCCAGGAGGGTGGGGAGAGAGAAAGTAGAAGAGAAGAGGGGATTATTTCAAGCTTTGCTTCTCTAAGCTTTCAGTGTCTGAGCTCCAGGACAGACCTTCCTGTTGTGAAACACTGGACCAGTTGTTACGGTCTAAAGATAAACAACATTCCAGTAGTTCCCCTAGAGGCTATCCAAGGTCTCGTGCTTTTTAACATTTCCCTGGCTCTGCAATGATCCAGAAGCCTAGGGTTATCGAAGTGCCTGCTGCAGCACACACAGCCACAGTTTCATGGTCTCTGTGCTCTTAACCCGTGTTACAGTAATGAGCCCGGGGTGAGATCTCTATGTTTCAGGCTAGTCGTTAAACTGATGAAACACTAGCTTCTTTTTTGTAGCTTTGGAAGCCCAAGCTGTGCTGATCGGAGGTTGGTGAGAATGAGGGTGCTTTGCCCTAATGTGCAAGTTTTTTGTCTTTATTAAAGTTTGAGGTGGAAATAGGACTCACTCGTTATGTAAGGGCAAGTCTGAAAACCAGATGCCAGCCATTAATAAAATCAGCCTGGGCTTATCATGAAAGGGTTGGACCTAAGGTTGCTATACCCAATAGAACAAACATTTCAAACAGATTTCTCAAAAGTTCTTGGTTCTTATATAGGTAGGTGTGGCTTGAAAGGGCATAAAACCACAACAAACCAAAGAATAGCTCAGACTTGCCTTTCATTTTATGACTGAAGATTTCAGTGATGATTCATGGACTGTGAATGCCGGCCCTGGTCCCTGGCTTAGGTCTACCTGCAAACACCATCAGGGCCAATGCGTTCATGACGCCACATTCTCTCCATTCTGGATCACTTTCTACAGTTGATCCATAGCTCTCATATCCATTGTTATCACTATTCTCTACAGTCACTTACAAGGCATATAACAAAGTATTATTAACCTCATTTTAACAATAAAAAACTCAGGGAGATGAAAAAAACTGTCCCAAAATCTTAGAGTTGCCACCATTGGATAAATAAAACAATTTTAATTTTTGTTGGCGTTCAGTATTATTGTACTTCTTGTATGTAGATATATGAATCGCTAATGCACTATGTTTAGAATGGCTATGACAGCCAGAAGTCTAAAGTGGTCCCCAATGTTTCCTGGCTCCTACTCTTTATAACAAGGACACACATACACACAGAGCTGTTGTGGCAACAACTTTACTATCAGCTTCTGGGTATCACAGTATGGGATAGCTTCAAAAAATATTCAGATTAAAAAACTGAGTGTGATACTTTTAATAAAAGTACAAATCCTATAAAACAAAGATAATAACAATAATTCTTTCAATCATTAATAAATAAATAGAATATTTTAACCTACATTTTCTTAATAGAGCTTGGCACCTGGCATGGTCAATTATTGAACCAATGACATAATGGTCTTTCAATCATTAATAAATAAATAGAATATTTTAACCTACATTTTCTTAATAGAGCTTGGCACCTGGCATGGTCAATTATTGAACCAATGACATAATGGTAACAAATCACAGGTAACTGAGAAAATCAATAAAATAATAATAATAAACAGACTTATGCACCATCAAGCCATATACTCCTAAGACATAAATAAAGCCAGTTAGAGAGCAACATCTATAATATGGTGGCAGGTTCACATTATATGAAGCATAGTTTGAAGAGAAGATTAAAAAGAGAGATAAATATAATCATGGAAAACTGCCTCTCATGGACTAAATAGTTTACAAATTTGTTTAATATAAATGATTTGTTTTAATCTCTATAAAAATGATATTGTGAAGGAGATAGAGTGGAGACTATTTCCATTTTGTAGACACAAAAACTGAGGACCAGTTAAAAGTCTTGATCAAGGTTATATACATAGAAAAGAGAAGAGGTTGATAATCAGGCTCTTGAATTTGTAGCTTTCCATTGGTGCTTATGTATTTGGACCTTAGCATTTTATGACAGTATGCATGTCAAATTGTGTGTTTACAAGTGTATAATTAGGCTTTTGATGTCCACTAAATATGGACATATGGAAAAAAAGTAAAAGATGGGCTACAGATATTTTGGAGAAGCAGAAAGTAATTGCAAAATAATTTTATTTACCATTAGAAATCAATGAAAACTTTCAAATTAAAGTTGTATTTGAATAATACAAAAACTCTGTTCACATCAACCCATCTTTGCTTGTTTTTTTTTTTTTTGTTTGTTTTATGCTTGTTTTTAGAGAATAGAAGTTCAGCATTCGTAAAATTTTCTTATTAAAAAGAAACTTTTTATTGATTTAGAAATCAATGTCAGTTAAGGATTAAATTTAACATAAGGTTTTATATTCTGATTTTAAAATTTACTTTAATGTGTGATGTGGTGACCAGACCGCAAAGCATGCTTTGTCACAAAGTGTGATAAAAACGCATTTGGCAGATACAGCTAGAGGGCAGGCAGCACTTGGGGTTTGGGAAACCAACAGGGGTGGCGTTCATGACCTTATAACTGAGGAAGCTGTGTTAGAAGAGAAACAGAGGTGTCCTCACTCCCCGCTTTAAACTGGCCACCCAGGGCCAGTGGAATTAGCAGATGTCAGAGCTTAAAGATCCCATTGGACCATATATAGACAGAAAAGCAAGAAGCTTGAGGAAAAGAGATGCTTGTAGGTTGGTAGAAACAACAGCCACTCTGTGATTTCCACTCCTGCCCCAACCTCCCACCAACCTGCTACCACATTTACAGGAATGACTAAGTGCCTCACTGCTTTTTCAAATTTACATGGAACTAAGTGGTGAGAGGAGAGAACATTGGTTATTACTCTACTGCCCTGACCTCAGGGAAATACCCCTATCACTTCCCATCTCTCCCAGGGGTAGGTGATTCTCCTGTGAATCTGCAATGCAATGATGTGGTCTGAGGGTTCATTGTGACACAATTTCCGTGCATCTACTTAAAATTAGCTATGATCTGTCATTGTGGCATGAGAACATGCAGGGCTTGGAACTTCCGTTTCTGCATTTTCCAACTATAAAACCCAAGAACAATTTCTTAACCTCACATGGTCTCAGTTTTTTCTTCCCTTACCCTTACATGGGCTTTAACAGTTCCTACCATGACACCTTACCATGTTTATAGGGTTAAATAAGATGGAGATATTAAGATTCATAAACCCTGAATGACAGCATAAGTATTAATTATCAGCATCTGTTGCAAAGGAGAGTATACAAGAGTGGTTAGAAGCTCAGGATCTGCAATTACACCAAACTTGTTCAAATGTTACTTTTGGAAGAAGGTACAAATAAGTGGAAACATATACTATGTTCATGGATAGGAAGAATTGACATCATTAAAATATCCATGTTACCGAAAGCAATCTGTAGATTTAATGCAATTCCTATCAAGATTCCAATGTCATGTTTCACAGAACTAGAACAAATATTTCAACAATTTATATGGAACCAAAAAAGGCCCTACACAGCAATAGTGATCCTGAGAAAGAAGAACAAAGTTGGAGAAATAACTACCTAATATTAAAATTTACTATAAGGTCATAGTAGTCAAAACAGAATGGCACTGGCATAAAAACAGACACAGAGATCAATGGAAGAGAATAGAGAGTCCAGAAACAAACCCACACCTTAATAGTCAACTACTGTTCAACAGAGGAAGCAAACACATACAATGGGCTAAAGACACTTCATTCAATAAATGGTGTTGAAAAAATTGGACAGATACAGGCAGAAAAATGAAACTAGACCATTTTCTTACACTACACAAAACAACAAATTCAAAATGGATTAAAGACTTAAATATTAGGCCCCAAACCATAAAAATCCTAGAAGAAAACATAGGTGGTAAAATCTCAGACATTACTTGTAGCAATATTTTATCTGATATATCTCCGTGGCAAGGGAAACAAAAGGAAAAATAAACAACTGTGGCTACATCAAACTAAAAAGTTTTTGCACAGCGAAGGAGACCATCAACAAAACAAAAAGACAACCAACAGAATGGGAGAACATATTCACCAATACATCTAATAGGGGTTAATATCTAAAATTTATAAAGAAACTACAAAACTCAATGCCAAAAAAACAAATAATCCAATTAAAAATAGGCAAAGGATCTGAATAGACACTTCTGCAAAGAGAACATGCACATGGCCAATAGACATGTGAAAAGATGCTCAACACCACTAATCATCAGAGAAATGCAAATTAAAACAGCAATGAGATATCACCTCATGCCTGTCAGAATGTCTGTCATCAATAAATGAACAAGTGCTGGCAACGATGTGGAGAAAGGGAAACCCATTAGCAATGTTGATGTGAATGCAGGCTGTGCAACCACTGTGGAAAACAGTATTGAGATACCTCAAAAAATTAAAAATAGATCTACATTTTGACCCAGTGATCCCACTTCTGGGATTATATACAAAGAAACCCAGAATGTGAATTAGAAAGGGTATAAGCACCCTTGTGTTCACCGCAGCATTATTTACAATCGCCAAGATTTGGAAGCAGCCCAAATGTCTATCAGTAGATGAGTAGATAAAACAACTATGGGAAATTTACATAATGGAATAGTATTTGCTCATAAAAAAGAAGAAAATTTTACTATTTGTGACAGCACAGATGGACCTGGAGACTATCATGCTAAGTGAAATAAGCCAGTCAGGGAAAGAAAAACACCATATCACTCATATGTGGAATCTAATGAACAAACTGAACTAACAAGCAAAATAGAGACAGACTCATAGGTGGAGAGCAGGATGACAGCTAGTGGGGGGTTGGTTAGGCAGTGGAGGGATCAAACAAAAAGAGAAAAGGACTCATGAACATGGACAACAGTGTGGTGATTGCATGGGGGAGGGAATGAAGGCGGGTAATGGAAAAATACAGAAAAATAAACAAAAAATGCTGTTTTGAGACAATTGCAAGCTGTTTGAATTGTGGCATGTCCTGTGACTTTGCTAAGCTTCACTTTCCTCATTTTGAAATAGTATTAATATTTCTCACCTCCCACTGTGAATTAACATTTTGAGAGTTAAAGTAGGCAGTGCCACAGTGGTTGAAATATAGTAAGCATTTTTCTATTACTCTTATTCTACAAACTCTGGCTATTGTTATTCCAAAAGTCCAAAAGAGCTGCATCTGTCTGGAAGTCCATCCCAGAAATCCTGACACTGAAGCAATTGGCTGGGTGCTCTTTTGAGTGAATCCTTAACTATCCTTGGGAATTACATTATTACCAAGGTTTAAAATGAAGGTATTTTTATAGTGGGCAGTAGAAGTAAAAAAAAAAAAAGTCAAAAGTTTGTAGTGTTTACTTCTGTATTGCCTCTAAGTTTTCTGGGAGATTAATGACCTTTTGGAAGAAACAGAACAGATTGGAAAGATTACTGCACTGCGGGGTCTGGCTAGTCCTGGTCCATTCCTTAATTATTGGGTGACCTGTCACTTTATGTATCTTTGCTGAGAATCCCAGTTGTCCATTTGGCAAAATGAGAAAGGTAAGACTAGCTTTCCTCCATGAAGTAAAATGGAACTGTGGTCATGGTAAAGCATCTAACAGAATTTCTGGCACAGGGTTAAATAAATAACCATTCTCTCTCACTCTCCTTTTAAAGGCATTTTTAGTTCTGACACCTTTCCATTTCAGAATTGAAAGGTGTCAGAACTGTTTGTCTTTTGGCAAAGTGAGACTGGACTTGGACATGCTGAAGTTTAATATAAGGGCAGAACCTAGTGGAAAAGGTCCCAAGAAATAAGGAGATGTTTTCTTGAATATATAAAATCCTTTCTAGTCTACCTCTAAGACAGCTCCTTTGATGACAGTTTTGTGACTTCCTTCCAGTGGAGGTCATGACACTATTGGGTACAAATCAGCATGTACTTTCAGTCATTTTCCCCAAAGTGCTGATTGATATCGTGGTGCCATGCCATGCAGAATGAGACACCAGAGTCCTCTGGAGACCCATGTTCATTAAGGATGAATGAACTACTGAGCCAGCCCTTCAAACTACATAGAGAATTGAACTTAATTCAATCACCTAATTCAAGAACCATCACCTAATTCATTGCTGTGATTGGCTCTACAACCAGCCAACTCCATTACAAATATATTTTCTGTTAAAGCTGAAAAAAGACCTTCAGTGTCCTCCCCAATCAAGACCCTCATTTTATGGGAGGAATGAAAGAGTAAAAGTGACTGCCAATGATCAGAGATCATAGGAGAGGTAGTACGGGAAGCTAGATCTCTCTACTCAAGACACTACATTACCAACACCCAAAAACAATGTCAGGTGTAGAGAATGAGTTTTTCTTAATGATAAACTGAACTCTCTCTCACGAACTTTTCCAAATCGCTTCTAGACATTGATGACTCAAGTTTAGTAACTTAACGGAAAATGTTTTGTACTTTCTAAATGACAGGCACTACAGAAAGTTATTATAAATGGCCTTGATGACTGAGGCTGCTGTTCTTGCACTGGACCAATCTGCGGTCGAGGGTGGGTGTTGGACAACATTTACTAAATGAAATCTCAGTGCATACATTTCAGGATTTTGTCCTGTGGGTTTAGTTGGTCTGATGTCCCAGTTGTTGAAGTACATGCCTTTGTTGCCCCTATGGGGAGACTAGTGCTCGGCAATGTCAGGGCATGGGTCCTGCAGAACCCAGAGGGACCAAGGTGTAAAGTTGAGTGGAGGCTTGTTGACTGAAAGTGATGGGATTATAGACAACCCTGAGGAAGTTGAGCAGTAGCATGCACGTGGAGCTGAGGTTCTCCATCTTGAGCATACATCAAAATTACCTGAAAGATTTGTTCATATGCAGGTATCAGGCCCTACCTCCAGGATTTCTGATTTTGTAGGTCTGACTGAGTCCAGAACATTTTCATCTTTATCAGTTTCCTTAGTGATGCTGATGCTGCTCTGGGGACCGCACTTGGAGAGCCACTGGCACACAGCGTAGTGTGTTGATGCACACAGCTGATATCCAGTAATTTGAATGGAATATAAAGAATTCTGGAGGCTCTCTCTGTAATGGGCTCTCTGGGTAAGGACTTCAGTTTTTTTCCTTTGGGTCAACTTGGGTCTTCTATGATCTGGCCAGCATTTAGGAGGGCATTTGATATTCTGGTTTTAATGTAAACACTTCCCACCTGTCCCAAGTATGTGTATCCTTTTCCAAGAGCCTCAACATTTCTGACATTGGTGGAACCCTAAGCTTTCTCCTCCCCTCCTCACTCTCCCCCTCTCTCCTGGCCAGCATCTGTTCTTTTCACAGCTGTGGCTGTTTCATTCTGTCTGCCTCTTTCTCTTCTTGTCCTTAACCGCTCACTACCCCTCCCCCCATCAGGATCAAAATACTGTTTTTATTTATTTACACCACAGCTGTCAGTGTTGTGTCTGGGTCACTGTAGTGCAACTTGCAAGGAAATGCGATCCATGGACAATCCTTAAAACTGCAGATACTTGTAGTAACCAATGTACACATACTCGGTAACACAGATGCCTTCCTCTGTCCCGGGTTGGTCTGAAAATGATGGGCTTAGGGTTGTGTGTTAGGGTGACCACAGGAGGAATGAAGCCCAACAGTGCTTGGAATTCATACCAGGTCATTTAAAGGTATTGAACAACTCTAAGTATTTAAAACTTTAGCTCTAGAAAAGGAGATAGAAATATTTAGTAGAAAGAGCTCCATGTTAAGAGCCCAGAAACTAAAGTTTAATTCCAGTTGCCACTAATAAGCTAAGTGAACAACTGCCTCCAATCCTTAAATTGAGAATAGTGGATTTGATAATTCTCAAAGCCTTGTCCCCGGTGGGTGTAAGTTGCGGAAACATGACAACTCCATTGAATGTTTGATTCCTAAATGGTGGCTCCACATACTAAGTGACCCCAGGTTGGGCTCTAGGGAGCTTCCAATCTTTCACTGGGGTAACTGCAAAACTAGAAAGTGTAGAGATTAGAGGCGAAGAGTCATAATAAAAATATAAAAAACTTGAAAGCAATGCAAGCCAATAAACTAATCAATGAGGTTTTATTCAGTGAGTAATATGTTTAAAGGAGATTTGAGAGAGGCAAACTGACAGCCACTAATTTCACCACTGGTGGAAAAGGCATAAAGATAACAACATAAGAGAAGAATATCCGTGATAAAGAATGAAAGTGACGAGAATCTGTGAGTCAGTGGTGTTGTCTATCCTTCACACCCACGTTCCAAGCTAAACCAGCCTGAAGGGTAAAGAGCACAGAGTCATGCATTCACAGTGGGCACATGACCTAATGTGTGAAACTAATGAACTGCCAGGTAAAATTCTTACTCCAGTTGCACTTACTGCTCACATTTCTAAGTACTCATTCTGGGAAGTGGTCAGTGTCATACTGGGTAACGAAAAATTTTTTTTCTTAATGGCCAAAGTACAACGCTGTGTCACCCTAATTTAGTTTTCTTCTTAGGGACTTAATATTTTTGTTAGTAAATGATGACCGCAAAAGAAGATGAAAAATTGCATTATATAGTAACTTACTTTTTTGAGCTGATTAAAATTATAATGCACAATCACACCTTCTTTTTTATTTGATGAATACAATAACCATATGAGGTTTCAAAGTGAAGGCTGTTGTTCTTATTCTTCACATTACAGATATGGTATCCGATTGAATAAGGGACTAAGTTTACACAGATGTGTGTCATCCAAATGTAATGAGAGATGTAATGTCATCAGAATACAGACCTTAATTTTCATTCATTACTTTAAAAACATTTAATATGTCTTGGAAACAGATTTACCTGGGTATATAAGATAGATAAGATACGGTTTCATTTCTAGAAGACAAGTTCAGTGGAGAAAGCCAAGCCTGTAAACAAGTGGGTATAATAATAAGTTACAGGTGCTGTGATAAACATATTTAAAGTAAGTGCACAAAGCAGGAAATGGAGAAGCCAAAGAACTTATATGTAGGATCCATGGACATGAACTAAGGGAGGGGTGAGGAATGCTGGTGAGAGGGGGGATGCAGGGCAGAGGGGAATAATGGGGAGAAAAAAAATGGGACAACTATAATTCCATAATCAATAGGATATAAAAAAAGAAAACTTCAGGAGAGGAAGTCACACTTCATTTTGTTAATCTCTAAGTTATGAGAGACTCCTATCTGACAGATATTTAGATTGCATTTTATTATAACCCTATTTCTTAATAACAAACAGTTCAATATTTAGGGTACACACTTATAAGAATTTATGTGAATAAATGCCTTCCAGAAATATTGACTGTGATGCTCATTTCAGTGAAACAAATACAACTTATCATTTCACATAAGTTATAAATCGAACATATTTCCATAGTGATAAACATCTCAAAATACGATTTTGAAACCATTATGCTGAGGAAAGGGCAAGGGTGTCACCTGCTCCAAGCCTTCTGTGCAATATTAGGATTATTGGTCCATCCATCTCCATCATCCCCCTCTGCCCATCTCCGTCTACTCCCCACCCACCTTTCCCTCTGGCTATCGCCACACTGTTGTCTTTGTTTGGGGCAATGGGTGCCTGATGCAGTATGCAGATGATGTTTTATTGACTTGTATGCTTGAAACCTGTATGGTTTTGCAAATTAGTGTCACCCCAATACATTTAATAAAATAAAATAAAATAAAATAAAATAAAATAAAATAAAATAAAATACTACTAAAAAAGATTATGTGTCTACAGCAAGGAGGTCACCTTTGCTTCACAGGACCTTCGCTACATTGCAGGAACTTTCAATTTAAGAATTGTCCACAGCATTTTAGTCATTCTCCCCTTCATTTCTTACCGTTCATTTTATGTTTTCCATTTTGGTAAATTCCCAGCCTAAAAATTCTTCTGCGAACAGAGGCCATTTCAATAGGGGCTACTTACTCTAATATTATTTTTCAAGTCTTTGACTTCTTTCAAAACTAAGTGTGTATATTCATTATTCTAGAACGTTAGGGAATAACCTGTCAAAGATTTTATGGAGTATAGTTGTTTATAAAATGAATCAATAACACTGGTTAACATTTCCTCATTAATTTCTTCCAGTGAAAGATATCTCTAAACTTCCCGTGATGAAAGAATCTTTCAATGAACCTGCGTGCAAAGTGCCTTTGATGAATACTGATGGAGCAAGCACAGCTATGCTGAGCAGACTAGTGGACTTCTCACTGGGACCTTAGGGATGATTTCATTAAATCCCTTCATTTTAGAGAAGTTCAGTAATTACCATAACTCACACAACAATTCAGAGGCAGAGATGGCACTGATATTATACTATTGATTTTCCTACTCAGGGGCTATTTTACTGTTACTGACTTAAGGTTGATGGAATTTTCAAGCAGGTCATTTTCCAAATTCCAGCCATTTTGCCACAAATGTAATTTAATGACAGGTCCTCTAGAGACTCTAGTTCACCTGATGTTGTACCAAATCCTGCTGAAGCTATTGGGTGACAGTGGTACTTGTAAACTTCAATCAGCTATTTGCAATGTTCCTAAACAGTTATTTGATAGTTCATTTTTCTCTAACTGTAAGTCATTCCCCCTTCCTTTAAGGTTAATACTATAAATGAAGCTGTTATACATGTGTATCTACAGGACAATATAAAGGTCTCTTAATTGTAGATCAGTGAAGAATCCTACAAGAAACCCTGTAGGATTCTAGGATTTTCTAGAAACCCTGAAGGGAAACAAGTCCCTCAATTTCCCTAGGCCCTCATTTTATCTTTAGTAAAATTATGAGACTGGTTTAGAGATCAATTTTTCTGATGACTCCATACCTCAAATTTGGCTACTGTATAGATATTCAGAATGATAATGACAAGATGAATAATCTTAAAGGGTTTCCTTCCTTTTGTACGTATTTTGTTTATTTATTTTTATTTTTAAGTTTTTAAAAAAGGTTTTATGTATTTATTTTTACAGAGAGGGGAAGGGAAAGAGAAAGAAGGGGAAAGAAACATCAATGTGTTGTTGCCTCTTGCACGCCACATTCTGAGGACCTGGTCTGCAACCCAGGCATGTGCCCTGACTGGGAGTCAAACCAGTGACCCTTTGGTTCACAGTCCGATGCTCAATCCAGTGAGCCACACCAGCCAGGGCCTTTCATGCATATTTTAATCAGTGGTGTCTCATTGTATCATGATTTGGAATTTTGTTTACTGAAAGATAACTTCCCCACTAAAGAAAATGGCAATAGAAAGTCATCCCTTTCATGTGGAGGCATCCTTTTAAATCTAACTGTGAATAGGCCCTTAACACCTCTATGCTTTTGTTTATGAAACTGTCAGAATTTTAGCCTTGGGTGAAATCAGCTCAGCGCACAGAGAGGGGAATGCAGGTGGCTATCACTACCGTTGCAAAACAGACTAAAAATTCTTCTTACGTGGCCTGAAGCTGGAATGGATTGCTTTGTGAATTCTTTCCATATCCATTTCCATGGTTCTACAATGACTCTATTTCCTGAACATAAAAATAGGCTGTTAGCAGAACGGTGGAATGGTGGCTCCCTTCTCCCTAAGAAAGAAGGTTCTCTAAGAGGGAAGCAACCCCCAAAGCTGGACAGGTCCAATTACTAATTGGATTTACATTTTTTCAACTCAGGTGAAACACCACCATTAACTTTTTAAAAACCATGTAATATTTGAGGGTCTGATATGACTGTGAATACTGAGATATAGGGGACACATTCTTGGAAGTGAAAGGTGCTCTAAAAATACAGATATTGTTGACCTGGCATCTAGAAGCTATTACTCCATCCCTTTCTTCCCCTCCCCCAGCCCTCCCCCTGTGGTCTATCTTCAGTAAAAGTAGCATCCAAATATAAAGTAGATGGGTCGTGTCCCATTCCATGGGATCTTGAAATATCTGAACTTAAAATGGGATAAAGCTAAAGCTGTGTTTGAAGTGCCCTAAAGTAGGGCACCACAGGCAGCTGCTCTTATTTCCAGCTGGATCTCTCAGCCTGACAGTGAGAAAGGGCAAGGCACGAGTTACCTTGACAAATTTTCATTTCCAGGCATTTCCAGCATCATCTGTTTACATCGCTGGAGGCAAAAAGCTGACAAATTCAAAACAAAGCAAAACAATACACAACAAAAAAAGAAAAAGAAATTAGAATTAGAACAGTAGAAACAAAAATTACTCCAATGTGATTCTTTTTTTAAAGGGAATAATCCATTGAAAAATGTGAAAAATAAACATAGTTACAATCTATATTATTCTAAATAACAATTTTTAATAGCTCACTGAACTCTGCTGCTTCTGATTTTTATACTGTTCTATAGCCGGGATGAGGAGACAGGTGTTCAAAACTTTCCAGGTAGATTTCGATGATTACATTCAGAAAACTACATACATATGTATAGAGGCTTGGTCTGTAACATCAGCTTACAGTTAAAGAAAAATTCATTATTTTCTTCACTATTAGTACCCACCATTTATTAAGAGTCTACTTTATCAGGCATTGTACTAAAATCTTTGCTTATTTATTTCATTTTCACCACAAGTGTGTGGAATAAGGCATGATTTGTGTCATTTTATAAAGGTGGAAACAAAGCTCAGAAAAATTAAGTTAACTGAGTTTACACAACAAGTGGTAGATCAGTGATCCAAAGTCAGCCCGACGGCTGTAAGCCTGTCTTAAAAAATACTGCTGTTCATTGCATGGCAGGGAAAAGAAACTAAAACTGTAATAGTTATTTTTTTCCTCAACCGTAGTACTTCCTCTAATGCTGTGATGCTACTCAGCCAAAGTAGGTACATCTAAAGTTATTAACTAAGGAAAGATATAGTAGACTGGCATAAGCAAAAAAGAACAGTATTTTGGTTTTTAAACTTGGAGATGGGCAGACAGTAGCTCATTTTACAGTAACCCCATCCTTTCTTCCTCGTAGCACACAGCCCATTGTTACTTCCCAGACACCTTTGCAGTTAGGTGTTTTTGTGGAAGTGATACCCCCAGTGACCAGGCTGGGGCATTCCAAAGTAAACATCCCCACACTGGGATAATCCATGCTCTTTTTCCCTCCCACCTAGCTGACTGACTGGAATGAGTAGATTTACTTGCTTGACAAATTCAAAGGTGCACGTGTTAGACATGGTAGAGCTACACAGGTAAAGATCCCAGTTCCCATATCATGGCATGAAACAGAGCAAGTCCCTGTATCGTTGTATGGAAGAAAGCTACTCTGCAGAGGATTGGCAGCACCTATTTCAAACATCACTTGAAGAAATATGTTTCTATTGTGTTAAGCCACTCAGAACTGAGTTTTATGTGTTATGCACTAATATAGGTGATGAGAGAAAAAAGTCTGAACAGTTTTAGAAGGATATCTGATGAATGTGTACATGTGGAGGAAAGAGGAAAGAAGGAGTTCTGGGATCTACAAAAAGATTTCCCGAAAACCCACATGACAAATGACCTGGTTTCTTCAAGATGTCTACATGTATGCGCATAGGGCCTTGGCCTCACAGAGTCTCCAGTGTGGCCCAGGAGCAGCAGAAACTGTCAAAGGACACAGAGAAAGACCCAGACCTCTTATTAATGAGAATGAGGGATGACTGAGCTGCAGCCTGTGTGCACCTGGAGACTTAACTCAAATTTGTGGTGGGTATGTTGGTGGATGGGTAAATGGCACTGGAGGACCAGATGCCTCCTGGTGACATAGCATAAAATAAATCCTCAGCACTCAGATGGAAACCTAGAATGAGGAGAGGAACCCCGAAGTGACCAAGATTAAGTTTCTACCACCTATTAGAACAGGAACCCAACGTGTACAATAAGTTAAATTATATAAAAGTAAAGAAACTTTAAAATTTTGCCCACCTGTGTGTTTGAACTACAACTCACATATATACAATTATAGTGCCTTTCAAAAACCAATGATTACTTCCACCACATATAAGCTCCCCAGATGAAGCTCTAAAAACATCCTTGTTTCTTTATTTTTCCTCTTCATTACCTTCCACTTGGCTCTTTAAGTCAGTTAAATATTGAAATTCTTAATTCTTATGGAAAAAGCTCTTCCTGGGAGATGAGAGTTCTGGGGTGAAGCGTGTATTCTGCTAATAACTATTTTTGTGTGACAGGCAAGAGTAACTTAACCTCTCTTAACCTAAGTTTGCTCTTCCATGAAATGAGGCTTTGACTCTAAATCTACACTTGAATTCTTTTCAAGAGTACACTTTTCTGGGACTTTTTGTTTGTTTGTTTGGTTGGCTGGTTGGTTTTATTTTTGTCTCCAGGCTGCCAAGAATGTCAGGAAATATAAGACTGTACATATAGATTCACTAGTTGCTGCCGTCTAATGAAGATTTGTAGGTCATAGTCTCAGATAGAATTTCTGAAGCTGGATGAGGGGTTGAATAGAAGTTATCAGTATTTTATGTCCATAATTTACTGGGGAAATCATAGAATGACAAGTTCCAGATATTAGAAGGAATCTTAGTGGTTATCTAATGTATTCTTCTTTGACCAAGAGAGACAAAGTTACTTGTCTGACATTGTGAAAGAAGAGTGATAGATCCAGGCTTTGAACCTAAGGGTCTTTGTTGTTGTGTTTTATGGTTTAGTCATCTTTTCACTAGTCTGTCCTCTCAAATGTGAAGCTGTAGATTTCAGTGTATCTTTTTTTGATATTCTGTTACAGAGCATCTATTCTATACAAACCACCATGAAAACTTCTGTATAGACAATGTGAGTCAATGTAAGGGCTGGGACTCACATTTAGAGTGTAAGGAAAGGACACTCATGTTAGTTACTTACACCAGATAATGCAGTTTCAGATAATGAGCTCTGATGAGAGGTTTCTTGGAGGCCCTTAAAAAAGTAAATTAGATATGAAGTTGAAAAAAAACACACAATTCTGGGAGCAGAAAGATATTTGAGTTGGGCCTTGCAGTTTGGGTAAAATTTTGTGAAACTTGGGGTGGGAAGAATTGGGAAAGATATTTCAGAGGGCGAGAAAGCATCAGTAAAGTCTGAAAGACCTACAATGTAGAGTATTTAGAGGCAAATCTCCATTCAACTGGTGTGCCCAGAATCACGGAAAGGCCCAGATGTAGACCTGGGGTTTGGACTTTTCTGTGGAAGAAGCAGTCACTGAGCTATCAGGAGGTAGCTTAAGAAAAACAGGCAATGATGTGAGTGAGCTCTGTGGACACTGGATTTCTTAAAATCATTTTGTAGTTTTAAAGAGACTTGAGGTGGACAAATGGACTAGATCCCTGTTTAGGAAGAAATGTGTGTTCTTTGCACATTTCAGTACAGCACGACCTAAGCATGGGGTCGTTACAGGGACAAGCTTTCTCTAAGTCCTTAAGGTTAATTCAGCTTCATTGGAAACATGAAGTTTAAAATTGGAATTCAACTGGGGATGAAATTAGGACCAGGAGAATGCCAGCTTCAGACCATAATTCAGAAATATGATGGTAAATTAACTGAGACTAGTTTAAACAGTTTTCAATAAAAACATTTGCTCATAAGAGCTTTATGGCTGTGTAAGGGCCTGAAATAATTCATAGTTTGCATTTCTCCAGAGACAGGAGCAGCTGACATTGTCGACTCCAGATTTTATCCTGGGTGCTCATTTTAAAACTGTGTGGCTTTCACAGCCTATAAAGTTTAGCTTTTCATAATGAAAACCAATATTCAATTCTAAAAAAAAAAAACAACAATAGGTTTTCCAGGCTTTAGGGTTTTTGTCAGTTCCCATCTGGATTACTTCAGCCTTTGTATCTGGATGGTATTGACAAATAACCATTGTCCTAGGGGAATAGTTTATGTCAAGGAAATGCAAAAATAAATGAAGTCTGTATGTTTCCAATGATAGCAGCTAATCTTATAAAAATTCCCTCCAAGGGCTGTTACTTGAAATACCAAGTCTTTAAGAGCTTCAGTTCTGCAGCCCAATACCTAGATGTTAATTCCACTTCTGTTACATCCTAACTCTGAGAACTTGGCAAACTTTCAAATTCTCTGGACTTCAGTTTCTTCATCTATAATATGGAGGTAATAAAAGTTATATCATAAAGTTGTTTTAAGGCTTAAATGATTTATCATATGTAAAGAACTTACAATGGTACTGACAGACAGTATGCATCTAGTGTCTTATCTATGGGTAGATATAATAATAATTATTAATAATTAATTTATTTGCATCAAACCCTGTCCTTTCCGTGCCCCTCATACTCCAGCTACACTGACTACTACCTGTTCTTCCCAATCTAGCCAAGCATGTTCCCATCTTTTCATTTCTGCTTGCCTAGGTTATTCTGATGAAAGAAACTTCCCTCATTAAACCTGTAGTTGAAATTTTCTCATTCTTCAACCTTTGGATCCTGTGACATTTCATTTATGAAATTCTCTCACACCAAGCCCTCTTCTAGCAAGCCTTAGAAGAATTAACTACAACCTCATCACACAACATTTCCTACATTGTATTATCTTTATTTGTCTCCACTACCAAGGTGCAAGCTTCTCAAGTCCACAGAATGTTGCCTTTTCGGTTTCCTCCTTTCCAAGCCTTAGGGAGGGGCCCATTTCAAAACAATACTACATGTATAGTAATTGAATCAATTTATTAGATATCATTGGGCACATGGATACTAGACTAAATAAAATCAATAGAAATCATGAAAATTCCAACAAAGATACCACTGAAGTTTGTCAGACTACTTAGAAATAAGAATTTAAGTAAATTAATAACATCTGTAGGATTACAATGCAGAGGTTTAACTTAGAAAAGAAAGGGACTTTTCAAGAGCATCAATTTTAGAACAATTGACGCTAACTAATTTTTACTGAGTATGAAAAACAATTATTCCAGGGTTTTCCCCTACAAGTATTACAACGAAATTTTTCTAAATCATGAATGTTTACAGCATGACAACCTCATCACACTTCAAAAGCTGTTAGCTCCACCAGGTTTTACTTCTCTAGCCCCTAGCTCTTTAAGTGACATCATGTTTACACACACCTGCATGCACACACACACACACACCACCAGCATCCCTGCCGCCATCCCACTGGTTCAATGCAATTTGCCCGTGGATTTCCATGGTTAGTTAATTATGTTTATGATTTTGGATTGCTGAGTCATATAAAGTTCTTTCTTAGTGCCTTCATGGATACATAAAATAGAGTACTCTTAACACAGATAAGTCTGAAAACTAAAATGTGTAAGACAATTCAGTAGATATTTCCTAAAAGGCAAATTGCAAGTTGCTGTTTTAGTTCAATAGTGTTAAGAAAGACATGGTAGCAACAACATAATAATGATACTGTTAATGATTAATGCAACAAATTAACAAGAATAGCATGCAATCATAAACTTATTGCACTAAACGATATTACCTCAAAATGCATAATTCACAAGGTAAATTGGACACATTCATAATCACTATGAGTGATTTTTAACATATGTATACCAGCAACTGATTTATCAGTCAGACAAAATTTAGTACTGACCATAGATCTGAAGACAAAATTAACTAGTTGATCTAAACTAGTTTTTTTTTTTTTTTTGCTACTATACAAGCAATTGGTAACAAAGGAATTTGCACAATGTTTCAAAGAATCAATAACATGTTCTTAAACAAATGGATTGAAATAGAATACATCTACATAAGAAAATTGCCCCACCTAACCCCTACAAAAATATGTTTTTACAAATGAAACATTCTGAAATAATGATCTAATAAGCAAATCACATTCAGCTCAAGAAACTATAATAGAGGAACTAGGCAAAACTAAAAAAGTTGGAGGAAGGAAATGAAAATGCTAAGAGCCAAAAATAATCTTAAAAAGAAAGTGAACACCAAAATCAAAGGTCAATTCTTTAAAAAAATTAATCAATTTTATTTTTAAATATATTGTATTGATTATGATATTACAGTTGTCCCATTTCCCCCCTTTGCTCCCCTTTGTCTTGCACACTTCCACCTGCATCCCTTCCCCCACCCCAGTTCGTGTCCATGGGTCGTACATACAAGTTCTTTGGCTTCTACATTTCCTAAATTATTCTTAACCTCCCCCTGTCCATTTTCTACCTGCCATTTATGCTACTTATTCCCTGTACCTTTCCCCCATTCCCTCCCTCCCCTTCCCTGCTGATAATCCCCCATGTGATCTCCATTTCTGTGAACTAAAGGAAAATGTACAGGGCACCAACAGTGAAAGGAAGGAAACCCAGACTCAAATCAATGTTTTGGGTCAGAAGGAAAAAATAAACATTCAACCAGAACAGAATGAAGAAACAAGAATTCAAAAAAATAAGGACAGGCTTGGGAACCTCTGGGACAACTTTAAACATTCCTACATTTGAATCATAAGTGTGCCAGGAGGAGAAGAGGAAGAGCAAGAAATTGAAAACTTATTTGAAGAAATAATAAAGGAGAACTTCCTCAATCTGGTGAAGGAAATAGACTTCCAGGAAGTCTGGGAAGCTCAGAGAGCCTCAAAGAAGTTGGACTCAAGGAAGAACACACCAAGGCACATCATAATTACATTACCCAAGATTAAAGGGAAGGAGAGAATCTTAAAAGCAGCAAGGGAAAAGGAGACAGTTACCTACAAGGGAGTTACATAAAACTATTCAACTTATACCATGAGGTAGATATAACCTTAATCTCAATCTTAGTAAAACTTACATGGCAACTTGCCTTGTGTATAGTATTCTTAAGTATTCTTGTGTATACTATTCTTTAAGAATAGTATTCTTAAAATACTATTTTAAGAATTAGTGGTAAAATTGAAAATCTTTCACTCTGCTGGTGGAAAATAAGGTCATAAAACCATTTAGATATATCTAATAAAGCTGCAGATAAACTTGGCCTTTGACCCATCAATTTATCTGTAAGAGATGGTCTTTTATTTGTGCTATAAGTGACATACATGTACTAGAATGTTCATTGCAGCACTATGTCAGTGAAGAGTTGCAAACAACCTAAGATCTACCAAACGAATGTATAATTGATACTTACAAACAAAACTCACATATATTAACATGGATACATCTCAAAAACATAATATGGACTTTGGGCAGTAAAACTAGAGCTGACTGAAGAGAGTTAATAAAGCCGAAGTCAAAACAGATTCTGGAACCAGGGAATGGGATTTGTATCAACTATGTGTATTAAATTGTGAGTTTCTTAGTAATCAAACCCTGTGTGTACATATTTCTCTGCCCCACACGTTCTGTGTCCTCAGTGTCTCTTGGTCACATTCTTTGCATTGTCACTCCCCATCCTCTTGACCCTGTAAGTAGGAGGTAGAAGTCTTTTTTAAAAAATTTATTTTAATTGTTGTTCTTGTACAGTTTTCTGTCTTTTGCTCCCATTCCAGCCCACTGCCCCAGCCCTCCCCACCTCCCTCCCATTTCCACCCCTGCTAGTTTTTGTCCATGTATCCTTTATACTTGTTGCTCCAAACCCTTCCCCTTTCCCCCTGAAATTCCCTACCCTCTCCCCTCTGGTGACTATCAACCCCTTCTCAAATACCATATGATCTCACCTTTAACAGGAACCTAATAAAAACAAACAAACAAACAAACAAGCACAATATAACCAAAGGAGCTAGAAGTCTTCATCTCTCACATCAGGAGAGTAAAGGTGAGATTTTCCAAGCATTCCAAATTTAAATGTTTTTCCCTACACAGACTTGATTGTACTTGGCAGTTGGTTATTCTAAATATGTTGGCACAGTGTTATAGGTGCATCACAGATGAAGTAGCTGTCCATGGAATAAGCCTGAGTTCTTAACCAACATATATGCCATGGTTTCCATAAAGAAATTATATCTCAGCTACAAGTTACTGCTCAGTCTCTCCACTGAGAAAGACTTAAAAATAATTTTCTTCAAATACGCCTTTCTGAGTCTAGGATGAGAAGCATACAAAAAATGGAGGTCCATCATAATCTTGGTTTGGTGCTTGACATTGCGTGAGTTTTGGGAGAATGGCTTAACCTCCCCAGCTTCTGTTTTCCCAACAACAATGTAAGAGGGAACATTTCTGCAGTGGCTTGATAGTACATGCCAAGCACCTTCTAATAATCCTACTTTTGATACAATGCTCCTCCATACTGAATTACTAATTCTCCAGAACAGCCATGCTGTCTCACACCTCTGTTGTTATACTACCTCTGAATCTTTAAAAGGTTGAGCTCAAACATCGTTTTCAGGAAAACCTTTCTAGGCTCTGTGCTCATGCACAGCATAAACACACACACCAGTTACTCCTGGAGTTTCACATGCCTGGTTCTTACCATTGTGACAGCATGTATCTCACTACATAAAATTTGGCAATTCACTTGCCATCTCTTGCTTGTTGATAATAGGGATCTTGTTATTTGCTTTTGTATACTTTAACATTTGCATGGCTTCTGGCATGTGGTATGTAATCAATAAACATCTCTTGCAAAAATGAATGAATACAAAAAAATAAGAATTTTTCCTGCAAAAGCAAATCTCTCTTTTCACTCTCTTCACATTGAGTGATGCTTTTCTAATTCTCTGCTCAGCTTACCTGGGCCAGACATACATTGAGTTGGGTGAGCAATCAAACCTGCTCCATATCCCAGAACTCATTAGCAGGAGTCCTGCAAAATGAGACCATACTCCTCACTCCTTCCCTCCTCCCCTCAGTCATGCTGACAGAATTTGGGAGCTATGGGGAAGTGCCCAGAGCCCACACCCTTCTTTCAAACTGTAGCTTGGCCCCTTAGGCACAAAGTGTTCTGCTTTCTGAGTCATCCAACCCTGCCCATCCATATGCCTGGCTACTGTCCAAGACTCAGATAAGAAGCCACCCAGGTGCTCAGCCTCAGAAAGCCAACAGAGACCAAATTAACTAACTGCAGAATAGAAGAGGAAGCAAGCCCTAGGTGAGAGTCAGGAGACCCTGCCAGATTACACCACTTAGAGCTGCACAGCTTTTGGTGAGCCACCTATTTTGGCACTAGTCTCATCATCTGGGGAACACTGCTTGCCTGTAGCAACCCCATCTCCATGAGAAGGTCCAGAAAGACCAACTCAAACTCACTGCCAATGATGGGTCAAAATGGCAACAGGAGCCTCAATTTTAAGAAAGCTTAGACTCACTGCATCAACAAGCCTTATTTATTAGCAGTGGGTAATGCTGCACTAGTACCAAGCAAGGGCCATTGCCTGGGCTACACCAACTACTTATACAAACAGTTCCCTATCCATCCTGCATACAATGTGTGATTGCACCATCCCCTCTGTGCAGTCTGCCTGCAGAGTCTCCACCAAATACCCTGCATTCGTACCCTGTAAACAGGCTAGGAGCAAATACTGATTACTTTAACATAAATCAATATGAATAATAGTAATAACACCAATGCTTCTAAAAATGCCACCGTTTATTCAGTGTTTAGTGCTTACAAGATTGTGTCATATACTTCACATGTTTACTCCTTTTCTTCTTATACCCACTCTAAGGCCCTGCTTTTATCTTCATAATACAAAATAAGAAACTGAAGTTCACTGTTAATGTAATTCAGACACATTGCATAAACTGGTTGAGAAAGTTTAGATGGCAATTATAATCCCTCACAATTGGATAGCATTTTAAGCTTACAGAGAACATTTTACATCATTCTATTGGTTTTAACTACAATGTAGTAGTTGAGTTATGACTGTTTCCACTTAAAGGAATGGAAACTTGAAATGAGATGAGGTGATGGTAGATATTAAACCACCAATTTGTTCTGAAATTCCACAGTGGTAAAGAGGGGCCCAAGGACAGGGAGTTTCCTGGAAAACTGGCCTGAGGTCAGACACAGGGTATGAAGCTGAATTTCCAGAGCTTAGTTGAGAATGTAGATGAGATCAAGGTATGAGGAAATGTGGAGATGGAAAGAGGAATAATCTGTCTGTTCATAGTAGTTTGAAGCATACACAAATAATGCCAACAATGCTCACTTATATCTGGGCTTAACTCATGTTCAGCAGCAGAGAGTAAGATTTCAGAGTGTGGTAAGAGGAGAGATCATTTGGGTGGAGATGTTTCCTTTCCTGCTGGGGCTTTTGGTGCTTATTCAACTTGAAATTTCTAAATAACTCATGTATGGAATAGCAGGTATTACGTTCAACGTATTTCATTGACCTCAGCTTTATCTATTCTGGGCAATTCTTCTCTTCTTCTCTTTTATCTACTGGCAGGTTATTAGTCAGACAGAATGAATCATGCACAATGTTTAGAAAGAAGTTCTGTGTCTGAGTCCTTATGACAAGGGAAATTGGTATCTCAGGTTCTGGGTAAAAGTAGGATTGCCAGACAAAGTTGTTGCTGGCCATTCTGTTTTTTGATGAAATCCAAGCTTAGAAAATTCAAAATTCTTATTTTGTCAAAGCTTAATTCACAAAAGATGTGTGGGTAAAATTCTCATTTAGAATCTAGCAGTTCTACTTGTGCTTTGTCCTCTCTTTAGTTCCAGAAGTCTGTAATTTGCAGGATGATTAAAGTCGTCCTTCCGCAACGTATACACACCGCCTCCCGACCTGTTCCACAGATCCCTGAGTCTGCCTTTCTTCTGCACCCCCTGCATATTCAACAGTATTCTCATCCCCATTGATTCTGCCTGCCAATGTTCTCAAATTCACTTTTTAATTTCACTTCTATGTCTTTAGATCTGGCCCATGTCATATTTCCTGTGAACTATTGCAAAAGCCTTTTAATCATCATCCAAACTCCAATTTGGGCCAGAACACCAATACACTACAAAGAGATTAGCCCAATGTGTAAAATCTTCCATGGTTCTGTAACCTCAGGATAAAATTCCAAATCCTGCACATTCTTCCCCCAGAGACTTATCGCTTCTCCATCTACCACATATTTGTGTAGTCATATTGCATTGCTTGCAGTTCCTTGAACTTGCTGTGCTCTTATAAAACCCCATGTCTCTGATTTTGGCAATTCTTTATTTAGAATGTATTTCCTCTCCTTACCTCGCTATTGGCTTATCATACTTCCTTCCTTTCTTCTTCTTGCATCCATTCTTTACTGCTCCCTTCTCCAGGCCTCCATAATTCGTTTATGCATTGACAGTTTACACAATCTTCTCAACTCTGATTTCACTGTGCTTTTAGTTACTGGAATATGCATTTGTTTACTCACTAAGGTGAATTTCTCAAATGCAATAGTTGTGGTTTCTTTTTTATAGAAGGACTCAACAAATAGTATTAGAATACATATTTAATAACATATTTAATTTTTTTCTACTGCAAGCAGGGAAATTATTCCTATTCTTTTTAAATTCTTTTTGAATGATACAGGGAAAGCCTACCTATTGATTTTTTTTCTAGGAATAATGGTTGTGTAATAATCAAAGTTGTTTCCCTCAAAGTTCTTGCATCCGCAGCTCCACACTGCTGATTTGATAATGACCATGTCTATTCTCTTTACTGCATGATCTTTGTTAACAATCACTTGAGGTCCATCCTGGCCGTACCATCTCTCAGTGTCATTCCTATTTTCACATTATCATTCAATCTTCAGTCTTCACATCAGCATATTGTTCATTCAACTGTTTTGAGAGATTATGGAAAGAAATACATGAAGAGCAAGGCATTGCATTATAATGACACACCAGTTCTTATGTAGAGGTACTAATAGTACCTTGAAAATACATTGGAAAGGTAGACACATTTCAGCTTGTTTATATTGCATATGGAATATAAATGCAACTTTTACTGTACCTTTTTACTTATGGATAAGATTTACAATCTGAAAGTTCTTACTTTGTATTTTGGGTCTGCCACCTAATAGGTTTATGACTTCAGAGAAGTTACTTAATGCAGTTGTTTCACCTGTAAAGTAGAGGTCCTAATTATAGCTGCTTTGTAGAATTATTGTGAAAACTAAAAATTATAATACATACTAAAAGCCTGCATAATTCCTGGAACACAGTAAGCAGATATCTACTAATTTTTATTTTAAATTCCTCTTCAAGGCTTTTCTTACCTTAGGTCCTTCTGTCATTGTAACACTGTCACTTTCTTATCCTAGAATCTTGTAAATGCTACAAGGTACAAATATTAAACTGTTTGATCCTCTAGATTCTTTTCATGCTTATATAAAGTTTAGAACCATATTGTCAATTTCTTCAAATAACCTGCTGAGATTTCCATTGATATTGCAGTGAATATAGAGATCAACTTGAAGAGGAAGGATGTAAACAATATTGAGTCTTCCAACCCTTGAATATTGTATCTCTCTACAATATACTTTTAGGTTTTATTGATTGATTTTTATTTCAGTAATATTTTGCAGTTCTCAGCAAAGTTTTCTTATTAAATTTATTCATAGATATTTGATAGATTTGCTAATATATTAAGTATCTTTAAAATTTCATTTTCCAATTGTTTGTTGCTTATGTGTATAGAAACACAAGTTATTTTTGAAGAGTAATTTTGTGTCCTATGAACTTGATAAATACATATTCTAGGAGTAGGTTTATGGTAAATTTTATTGTGCTCTTAAGAATAACAAGTATGTCATCTATGAATTGATGAATAATAGTAGTTTTATTTCTTATTTTCAATCTTTCTTCTTTATTTTTTCTTGCTTTATTGCACTGGTTAAGACTTTCTCTTAAAAATTGAAGGCAAGTGTTGAGGAGGGACAACCTTGCCTTGTTCCCACTATTAGAGAGAAAGCATTCTGTCCTTCATAATTAAAAATAATACTAACTGTAGTGATTTTCTAAATACCCATAATCAGATTAGTTTCCTTAAGTTTTATCATAAATGCTTTTTTGTACTTATTGAAATAATTGTACACTTTATCCTATTTATTTGATAAATTACATTGATTAATTTTCTTTATTATACCAGGCTTTTATTCCTGGATTAAAAACTACTTACATGATATATTGTCTTTAAAAACTATTTTTAAGTTTGATTTTCTAATATTTTATTAAAGCTTTTTGGGGTTATAAGTTATATGGATCTATAACTTTATTTTTCATAATTTCTATCAAATTTCAGTATCAGGATTATGATGATCTCATAAAATAATTTGGGAAGTGTTTCCTCCTTCTCTAGATTCTGCAGAACAGATGATATTTCTTTTAGTTGTTGTTAAAAGTCACCATGAAACTATCTATGATCAGATTTCTCTTTGTGGGAAAATTTTTGACCAACAATTCAATTTCCTTACAGGCACATAGGAGCACCGAGATGCATAGTTATCTTCTATGTTAGTAAATTGTGTTTATCAAGGAATTGCCTATTTTATCTAAGTTGTCAGATTTATTGGCATAATGTTATTCATTCTTTGTTATTTTTTATTGTCTGCAGTGATGTCCCCTCTTATATCACTAATATTGCTCATTCATTTTCTATTTTTTTGCTAAAAGACTTGAAAAAATATGTTTTCATTGATTTTTTCTATTTGTTCAGTTTTATTGTATTAGTTTCCACACTTATTATTTTTTCTTTTATTAGTTCCATTCTTTTACTTTGTTATTTTCTTAAGACTTTTCTTTATGGTGGAAAGTCAGCTCATTGATTTCTTACCCCCACCTTTTTTTTTTTTTTTCCAAATGTAGGCATTTAGAATGATATATAAATTGTTCTTTTTTCTCTTTCTCTTCTCTTCTTTTCCTAGATGGTTCAGTCCAAAGCAAGTTTGTTGCCCATATTAGCAAGAGGAGAAAAACATGGTGGCCCAGAGTGAGATTTTATAGCCCAACCAGTGCGAGAAAGGTGCTCAGAGCAGGCTTTGCAGCCCAGAGCAGGATGTTGGAGCTCAAGAGGAGCATAGAAATTGCCTGTGTGGGAGGTCAATGTGGAACATTGGAGTCCTGGTAGGTGAAGGGGTGTGTGTGTGTGTGTGTGTGTGTGTGTGTGTGTGTGTGTATGTGAGCAGTAAGGGAGTCTTTTAACATGCAGGGGTTAATCAAATGAGCAAAAATTTTTAAGTTTAGTGGGAACCATGTGTCTCACTGTTAGAGAAGGGAGTCAAAAATATAGAAAGGAAGAAAAAAATGGCATCATGTTGTTAGATTAGAATTGAAACTATCAGTGTGAACTCATGATTTTCAATATAGATAAATAAATAGTTACAGAAATAGATTGATTAATAGATAGATGCATCAATAACGGGTGTAAATGGGTTTGTGTGACTGTATCTCCTGGCTCTACTAAGATGGCTTGGGAGAAATAATACACCCATATCAATAAGCACAAATATCACTTATTTTGTTTTTGAAATAGATTTTGCCACTAAAAGGAGTCAAGGATCCTTGAGGAAATAACAATGAAAGCACAGGATGAGTCTGGAACATTTTGTAATAATGAAAATTAAGGAGCTACTCTCAGACTGATGATGGTGTGTTGAGAGGACAGAGAGGCCAGCTTCAAGGAGTCCCCACTGGCTAAATCTCAGATAGTATAAGCATCCAAATAAATAGTGATAAGATTAGATTATAGTCATGGAACAAAATAAAAATCTGTGACTCCGTACATATATAAATAAATCATAAGTGGAAAGTTTAATAAGTCAAATAAAGTATAAATTTTTAAACAAGGGAAAACATGCTAAGGCACATGTTGTAAATATACATACCAATAAAGACTGTGTTGAAGAAATATGTAGTGGTAAATTCATTGAATTCCCTTTGGTTATACTTTAAATATCTTAGATTTAACCTCCATTTATTTAGTACTCTTTATAAGAAATTGTAACTAATATCATTTTAAATCTCTTCTATCAGTTTACCTACCTACACATTTATTTTGATTATGTACCTATCTATATATCTATTGAGATCTGAAATATGTAAATAATGCATAAACAATGGTTATTTCTTAGTGATAATTATTTTTAGCTTCACTTTTATAACTTTTCTATATTAAAAATAATTATGTGTCTTTGTAGTCCTATCTGTGTTTTCTGAGGCAATTTTAACATGTTCAAGTTTCCCATCTTAGTGATATCTGTGCTGGAATTCTTTGTGCTCCTCTGAATCTATTACTGACTATTCTTCACCCACTACTGTGGCTTAGGAAGTGGACCTCTGAATGTCACTGTCTAGGCTCCTATTCTCTGTATCTTCCAAATGGTTTTTACCAATGGCATCATCAGGAAATCAAGGGAGGGTATTTGTCTGCTGTAGCTTCCTGTTGGGTAATAGGTGGGCAATGGCTGCTATCTATGGCTACAGCTCCTTTTGGCCTCAACTCCTGTTAAACAACCTTTCCTGATGGCTATAGGTCACTCCAGGTACTGGTAATTTCTTCTTTCCCCCGTCCCTTTATATAATCTGAGTACTTTATCATCTCTTATGGTTTTACCTAAACATGGTCCACATAGCTTTGCAAATTGCTGTTGAGTAACTCTCTTCAACAGCAGTGTGACATCTGTTTTCTGCTCTAATTCCAACTGACAGAGTATCTAAGCAGTTCCTCCATAAAAAATTATATTTCCTTTCAACATTGTCTCACAGATTTATAAATCTTAATTTTTATTGTTCTGCTAGATACTTTTATAGTTCTAAATAATGGACTGCAATTTCTATTTCTTTTCTCATGCACTTTATATATCCATTGACTTCCCAAATGGAAAAGATGAATAATGAAATATCCCTACAGCTCCTAAGGGAAGGAATTTATCAGCCAGAAAGGAGCTGTGCATTCTTACAATTATTAATAGAAAAATATCATGTTAAAATGTTTTTTGACCTTGGTCCTTCAATCACTAAATCTTCCATTCCAGCTGGAACTTTTTCTTCTGATTATGCCTAAAAGTCTATGGCATTTTAAAAAATAGTATCTGGAATATGATTTCTAATAAATAACAATCATTTCTTTTCCTACAAATATAAAACATATTAAACAATAAAATAATTACAAAATGAAAGTATCATAGAAGTCTACCATTGTATAACTGTGACCAGCTTTTCTTCAGGTAGTCTTATTTAGAGATGAATAACTTGCTTAGAAGTAGATTCTTATCCTATTGAAATATCTTGAGTGGTCACATGCTCATGTGTGCTAGGCCTAGCTAAATAATGCATTGCACAGAACTCTGACTCCTTCGGATTTCTAGACTTTTGCTGTTAAATGTGCACAGAGAGCTGGGCCACTGCCGGAGGAGTGAGTGTGTTTCTCTGACCTCTCTTTCTACAGGTATTCCCGACTCAAATGATGGCAATGCCATTTTTCTAGACCCTCAAGCTAAGTTATTCCTGACACTTCTGTTTCTCTTACCTTTAAATTTTGTGATTTGTATGAATGGATGCTGAGCATCACTAACCATCAGAGAGATGCAAATTAAAACCACAATGAGATCAGAATGACCATCACAAACAAATCAACAAACAACAAGTGCTGGCAAGGTTGTAGAAAAAAGGGAACCCTAGTGCATTGTTGGTGGGATTGCAGACTGGTGCAGCCACTGTGGAAAATAGTATGGAATTTCCTTAAAAAACTAAAAATGGAACTGTGTTTTGACCCAGCAATTCCACTGTTGGGATTATACCCTAAGAATTCCAAAACACCAATTCTAAAGAACCTATACATCCCAATATTCACAGAAGTGCACTTTATAATAGTCAAGTGCTGGAAACAGCCTATGTGCCCATCAGTAAATGCATAGATCAAAAATATGTGGTATATTTACACAATAGAATACTATGCAGTGGAAAGAAAGAAGGAGCTCCTACCCTCTGCAAGAGCATGGATGGAACTGAAAAACATTATGCTAAGTGAAATAAGCTAGGCAGTAAAAGGCAAATACCTTATGATCTCATCTATAAGTGGAACCTAGTCAACAAAACAAACAAGCATACAAAAGAACCAGAGACATGAAAATATAGAAAAAAAAAAAACAGTAATCAGAAGGGAGGCATGAGGAGGACAACAGGGGAAAGGAGGGGGAGGATTAAGTAAGTCAAGCAAAATGTGTTAAAGGACAAAGACAATGAATGGAGGGGCAGGGTGAGGAGGATTGGGTGTGGAATGTGCAGGGTGGGTAGTGCAGAGGAGAGTAGTGGGGGAAAAATGGGGACAACTGTAATTGAACAACAATAAAATAAATCAATCAATACATCTTGTACTTTAAGAAATTCTGTTGGCCTTTCCCCCCCAAAATAGTGCACCTTATGACAAGTGAGGTAAATATTTGTTTCATTTTTTTTTTTTATTTTGAGACTGGGAGACTCAAGAAGTTTAAGTAATAAAACCAAATTCACACAACAAAATGTGTTCAGAAATATTGAAAGATGTAAACAGAAAAATAATTGGCCACACAGGTGCCTCCCTGCCTCAAAATTCTCTGCTGTGCTGTTATATCAAAAACGTTTATTATAATAATGTGTGCTTCATGCTGATAGAGGTATTTTCTTATTTATAAAAAAGAATTCCATTTTTCCTAATAATGGGATACAAATCTTAGAGTGTCAGGAGCTGAGTCTATGATGTTTGAAACTGTTCCAGAGTTTCACTGTTGTCATTTCTAGTTGTTCGGTTCCTGTACTTTCTGAGAGTTTTGTGTTTTGTCTTTAAGTCTGTTCATATGAATTATAAATGGGTAGAATTTAATTTGAAAAAAAATTGCTCTCTTTATGAAAGTACTCTGGTATCAGGTTTTATTAGCTATTATGAAATTGACATGACTGGTTTGAAACTCAGCTTCAGGTGTGTCTATGATAAAAGCCATTCTCACTGCCCATCACATGTTCTGTGTGTTTAACTAGTACTTTTGTGTCTTTGTGATTGAGATTGTTTTTGTAAAATTCCATTATTTTCTCTGAATCATCCTGCATTTGCTTATTTTTATCTTTTGAATTTGTTTTAAGTAAAGGAAGTGATCAGAAAATGTGTCTTCTTTATTTTAGTAAGAGGTTGAAATTCTGGTAGAGCAACCATTTTCTTCTATCTTAATTAAGGATCTAGACAAAAACAACAAACAAACAAACAAACAAAAAACCCCAAACAAATGTCAAAGAAATAGAATTGTGGGAATTCAATAAAGTAAAATAATTGCCTTAAGATTTTTAAAACAATACATCAATAACTAGATAGTTTTACAAGGCATTGAAATTTTTGTAAATAGCTTATGGAAATGAGGAATGCATTGACAAGAAGTTTGGGGCAGCCAGATCTGTTCCTTGATCTATGTTTTGTTGATACAGTGTGACTCTAAAAAGTAACACAAGGCAGTTTGCAGTATATGTGATAGTTGACACAGGGTGTAGTAGGAAGTGAGAGAGTGGTTTGCTTCTAATTTTGAGACTTATATTTCCTCCTTGTTAAATTACAAATGGGACAGAGAGGGTAATATGACATAGTTTACATACCTGAATTTTGGGATTCTAAACCTAGATCTGTAAGGGACTAATTCTGTCACCTTGGGAAAATAATTTTCCCCTTTGTAGGACTCAATTTTCTTGTGAAAAAAAAAAAAAAAAGATACCAGACATTTAAATTATATTTTCTATCCTACTTGTTTTCAACTGACAAATATTCTAATTAGCTGAAGTGTTTGAATTCAATGTCCAAAAAAAACTTATTTGTGAATGTTTCAATGCTTCTAATTTAAGGCATACTTTTTTGAAATGAATTATAGAGGTTCAAAAGTACTTTGGTTTAATTTTTCCTGTTAAGGGATATTCTAGCATTCAAAATAGCATATTATTCAATGTTACTTAAACATCTAGTTAACATCTTTTGCCTGTAACATTATTTAATAATATATAATTCCAAATACAAAAGTTACAGAATAACATTCTACTATATACCACAGCCATGAATTATTGAGCATCTAGTATGTGCCAAGAATTTGTATACTTCACATAGTTTGATTACAACAAATTTACAAAGTTTAATATCCTCATTTACAGATTACCCTTACAGATGTTTGATAGCTGTCAGATATCACACATGTGAGTAAAGGACAAAATTTATTTATTTCATAGTCTAACTTTTTAAATCCCTTTCAGCTATGAGTTAAACTATGAATTTGACTAACATTAAATTCTGTATTCTCATCTGTAAACTAAATTCATAAGAATGTGGGTCAAAAAATCCAATTTCCCCCCGATAACACACTTTCACATTGAACAAGTCGCTTCCTTTCTCTGGATCTTGGTTATCTCCCATGACAAATGGAAGAATTAAGCCAGGTGATCTCTATTTGTCTCCACAGTCTTAAAATAACAAACTACTAATGCACTTCTCTGAGCTCATATCTCTTTTCTCTCTCTCCATGCATGTACAAGTTATCATGAGATAATATTTGTGAAGCACTACAATGTGGTGTTTACTCCTAACGTTTCCTCTTTGTCTCCACCATTCATGTAGGTAGACATTCTTTGTATTGCCTCAAAGAAGGTATGACATTGTAGAAATAAGAGAGGAAAATAGAGTTAGCCCTTGGCTTTGGGGTTTTGAAAGTCTTCATTTCAGAAGGGTTGGGTAAGATTCACATGCTTAAAATCAGATTCAAAAGAATATGGATAGGAGAGGGAAGACTAATGCTTGTGGAGACTTGAACAGATCCCTTAGCTGATGGAGAAAAAGGGAGACTGTGTCGATGGGAGTCCAGTAGGTCCTGTGAAGAGAGGATTTGATCCTGAGTAGCCCAGAAAGCTGCAGCACCCAGAGCTGAAGGCCTCTAAACCTTACCAGTGCACACATTCCTGACAGTGCCTTTGCTGGCCTGGGCTTAGAAGCCACATAGAAGTAAAATCAAAGCCACAGCCAATCAATCACTAAGTTTTTGTTAGAGTGAGGAACGTACATAGCCAGGATTGAAGAGTTTTGTTACCTTTCTTCTCGACTTCTAGTTGACAAGACAGCAGTCAGCAAGGTGCCCCCTGGCTGTACAACAGAAATGTTATTCTGTCCTGGCACTTGGCTCAACCCCCATCTGACTTACCCCTTGTTCAGACACTCATTTTAACGTGTCAGATTATTTATAAGCACTCTATATTGAGAGTTAGGCCAGGACAAGTAGAGGGAAAAAACAACGTGGAAGACAACATTCCTTCCCTCTCCTACCAAACATCCATGTTTGTATGTGGGTAGGACTGAACACAACCAGCACTTGGTCTCCTCCACAAACCAGTTCAGTGATGAAACACATGTTGTGAAAAATAAGTTCTGCCTGTTAAACTAGAATATATTAAGAATCTTAAATAGGGGAGATCCCAAAGGAATAAAACAAAGTACTACAAGCATATTTCTCCATTAAGAAAAATTATTTTGAATGCTGAGAAAACACCTGAGGCATTGTTAAGTACCCTGGGAGTTACACCCAAGTTTGAGTTATTTTTTTTATATTTTTAATTAAGCTTCATAGCAGGTCAAAGCCCTGAAGTTTATTTAGCCTCAGGACTAATTCACTTCTCCTTCTACTCAGGATAATATATGGTAAAAGATAAGGTTTACTAGCTCTTATTTCTAGAAGGATTTGTAATCAGATGAAAATATGGGCCTGGGTTTATCATTCAAGAGTGGATTTTTTTAGTTTATATTTATTTATTTTTCGAGAGAGGGTAAGGAAGGGAGAAAGAGAGGGGGAGAAACAGTGATGTGTGAGAGAAACTCAGGCTGGTTGCCTCTTGCATGCCCCCAGCTGGGGACCTGAAGCACAACCCAGGTAAGTGCCCTAACCGGAAATCAAAACAGTGACCCTTTGGTTCACAGACTGGCACTCAGTTCACTGAGCCGTACCAGCCAAGAATCAGACATGGACTTTAAAAGAGAATTCTCTGGGTTTTGCCCAAGCACAGTTGTTGAACAGTCTTTGATTACTTAAGTGTGTGATTTTTTTCAGAAAATATCCTATGGTTCATTATTCCTAGGTGTTATTTGTTAATAACTTGGTACCCAAGGCAAGCATAAGTATATCAATTCCAAATATCAAGCACAATCAGCACCAACAAGTATCAGAGAACTTAACTATAGTCATAAGTGCTCCTTATTTAATGTATAATTCCTGCTGGTAGTTAGTACATATTTCATCCTAGAAGGAACAGGATGGGACCTTTGCAAAAGAGAAACCTCTGTGTTTTTAGCAATTATTTTCAGATCAGCATGTTGACACCTAAAGATATTTGGATGTCAGCTCAGGATACAATCTGTTGTACATAAAATGCCTTTTCATCCAAGGACATTGTTCAAAGTGGCTAGTTGAGGACTATCACTTTGGCAATAACCCATGTTAACTTTTGTTTTCCATTGAAGAAATATTACCATTACATTCTCACTTCAGTAACCTATAAACAAGTGGCCTTTGCCTTCATCCAAATTCCTACCTACTGTTCCATTGTTCATCAAACATTTATTAAATATCTATGAGTTCTTGTTCTGTGCAACAATTAGGAGTGGTGCTGTAAGATTTTGAGATGAATAGCTGGGATCTAAGATCAAATTACACTGTGGGGTAGAGTCAGGGACTCAGAATAATATGATGCTGGATATCCAATGCAGCAAGTGACTTCATGAACTTAGTATTTTTTTCTTGTGATAGTGGATATTTCTAATAGTTAAATCTTCCATCAAGAGCTAAACATTGTCATATTTTATTCAAAAGTATTTATGATGGCCTGGCATGTGTCAAGTATTATGTTAAGTGCTAGAGAGACAAGCAAAATTAAACAGACTGAGCCCTTAATGAACTAACAGTCTGATGGTTGAGGAAATCACTAATAGTGTGCTGTAGATTGGGTGTAATGCCCAAAGAGGATTCTGACACGTGTGTTGAACAACAGTAGTATATCTGAAAACTTCTAAGAAGATTATTTTGAATGGGCAACATTGAATTTACATTTATTTGCATATGTGATCTTTAGTCTAGAATATATAAAAACACTATAGCATGGCTTAAAAGAAACATCCTTGGATTCTTGTGATATGGTTTCTAGTCCTACCCTTTCTGCATGGTTTTGGAAACTCTTCTACCCAGTCCAGGCCTTTGGTTTCTGTGCTGTGAAATTAAATTTAATAGATTAGGATCAAATGACTGGGCCAATCTAATGATTACAACTATACTGTATAGGAATCACAGACTTCACTTCCTCAATTGTCCATCCGCAAGGTCAATGATGAAAAAATAAGACTACAGTAGTTTACAATGACATGGCCAGTGGTATTAAGAGCTTCATAAAATGAACTGAGAAATGGACTTAGAAACCAGAGGGACTTCCCAGTGAGCTGGTGAAAATCCCTTCTCTAGAGCCCAGTTTCTAGCTTACATTTCAGATTGTAACTATTTTAATGAAAAGTAGGCTCCTGACATGAACTTGTTTGTGATGACAAATTCTTTAAGGCCCAGGACATTCTAATCCTTGACCTAAAGTTGTACTGAGTACAGGGATGAGGGTATTTGATGTGAAAGGTGAGTGGTCCTGAGGTGTGGGTCTGGAGGTAGTATCACTGGCTTGGCATAAGTACCAGACAATCACAGCAGTGCTTATCACAGATACAACAAGGAGAAAATAGTGATTTGTTTGCCTAATAGTCTCTTTTAAACCACAATGAACTACTGCAGAAGGGATGGCGCAAATACAAGTGATGCCATTTCTACCAGGGTTCTTTGGGTAACTCATAGTCCTAAAGGATGAATTGCTTTCTCTCTGGCCCATTTTATTTCTCAAACTATTTATTTAGAGTTTACCTTGGCTAACTATTACTACTGTTTTTATAAATGTGTGCTACTGGATTGAAAAATTATATTCTTGATATTTTAAATCCTCAATATAAGAAAAATATTCAAAGTTGCTTCAACCAGAACCAGTTTTGTGGGCAATGATAAACAGAATGAAAGAAGAGAAATTTTTTTCTTATACATTTGCAAGATGGAAGATTATCCTATCATATGTTTAAATGAGACTTTGGTTGATGATTAATCTGATGCATTTTATTAATGGGGTAGTTTCCTGAATATTTGGTTCTCAAACACACACAGAAAAAATGTCTCCCTAGTGTCAGTTCTCTCAATGCAAAGTGGAATACATGAGGAACTTCATGACTCCGATAAAGCAACAAAAACTGTTCTTTGAATTATCAAAGGACTAATCTATTACTTTTTTATTTATATCTTTTTGTCAAATACTTTTGCTCATGTGCCACAAAAGATTGCATTATACAAAGGTTTTAGTCACTAGAGGGAGATGTAATCCCAGGGTCCCTGTAGAAGGTTGAAGTCCACGGGACAGATGGAAAGGCAAAGTAGCCTGGAAATGACATGGGCCTACATCCTGCCAGAAATCTCAGTGGTGAGAGAGCACCAATGGGTATCTTATGTTAAGCTCACTCTCTGGAATTCTGATGGCTACTTACCAGTAAACAGCTCATCCATCCAAACCTGCAAGGACATCTCTACTGAACATTTGGCAGCCTTAAGGGACCACGATTTCCATCTGCGTTTAAGTAAACACCTGTTAGTGTTAGATATAATTGGTTATTGAAAGACTGTGCTACTTAACATGATCATCAAATACAAATATTTTAAAGAATATTTATGAACCCCATAATACTTTTTGTTAAGCATCAGAAAGTCTGGAATGTTAGAGGAGTTAGGAAACTTAGGGTCATCTAGTCCCCTTCCCTCAGGACTCAGAGTAAGAGACTGAGTCTTTGAAGACATTTGTTCAAAGACATCACTTACGGAACTCGAACCTATGTCTCCTCACCTGCATTTCCATATTTGTTGAGCACTTACTAGTTGCTAGGTCCGATTAGTGATACAAAGGTGAATGAGATCTGTCCATGACCAAAAGGGGCGTATGGTTTAGTGAAGGAGGCAGATGTATTAATGATAATTGAATGGGCAATTCTACATTTCTACAATGCAGGGACATGCAGAGGTCATGTAAAAACAAAATTGCTAATTGGTGTACTTGTTTTGGGTTGCATGCATTCCAAATTCATACTGCAAGGGAAAATTTTCATGTAAGTGCCTTCTCCAAACCTCGCATCTCTGAATTCTCCTGCCTCGACCCCTCTTTTTTGTGAATTACTATAGATTTTTTCAAATATTATTAAGTGCTATGCAATAAAAAATGTGTATAAAATATAGATAATGTATCCTCTCATTTATATAACAAAAGGACATGTATACAGAAATAAAACTGGAAATAGAATAAATGTTAACAGTAAGTGGTTTCTGAGGACTAAAGTTATGAATAACTCTTACTTTTTTCTGTCCCATTAAAAATGGTATTAATTATAGAAATAATAAATAAATACATGTTATAAATATTCAAATATAAAACTTAGAACTTTAAAATAATTTAGAAAAAATATAGAATGTATTTGTGATATTGGAATTAGGAAGGGTTTCATAAACCCCAAAGAGCACAATTCATAATAGAATAATATTGATAACTTTGACTACATAAAACTTAAAAACTATTTTTAATCGAGGCATAATTAGCATGCAATATATCAGTGTCAGATGTACAACGTAATGATTTGACATGTACACACACTGTGAAATGATCACCACAGTAAATCTAGCCACTATCCATCACCATAAAAATAATTATAAAACATGTTTTTCTTGTGATGAGAACTTTCAAGATCGACTCCCACCAACCTTCAAATATGCACTGCGATACCATTGACCAGAGTCATGATGCAGCACACCATACCTCCATGACTTACTCACTTCATAATTGGAAGTCTATTATCTCCTGATGCCCTTCATCCATTTTGCCCACTCTTGCACCCCTCTCCCCACTGTTCTCCATGCCCATGACTTTTGTGTTTGTTTGGCTGGTTAGTTGGTTGCTTTTTGTATTCCGAGTATAAGAGCTTATATGGTATATGACCTACGCTGTCTGACTTATTTCACTTGGCATAATACTCTCTTTAGGACAAGACACTGTGAATGTAAGAGCAAGTAAAAGACTAGAAAAAGATTCCTGCAGCTCAAACAAAAGATAATGAATAATAAAAAAAAATGTGTCCCACAAATTAATGAGAAAATGTCAAATAGCTCAATAGAAATATAAATAGATGTTAAATGCTGGAATTTTAAGGAAAGGACAATCTGAGGGTCCAATAAATATATGAACCCCTCTATCAATCAGAAAAATATGAATTAAAATCACAAGCATCAGACTATCAAATTTAAAACTTGGAAAATATCAAAGCTTGATAATGATGTGGTAAAGGCTAGTGGGAGATTAAACTGGGAAAATCACTAAGCCCTCAATTTGGCAACATCCAGTAAATTTGAAAATGCCATATTCTATGACTGATAAATCAATTTTTAGGAATACTCCTTAGAGAAACTCTCACACATCTACAGGAAAAAAATGTTCAGAAATCATCATTCTGATAGAATTTGTAAGACTAAATAAAGTTGGGATAATTTAGACATCCATCAATAAAAGAATTGGTATTTGAAGAGAAATTCCAGGCAGCTTTTAAAATAAATGAACTTAATCTTTATGTATCCAGATAGATAAATATCAGAAACATATGTTGAAGGTAAAAATATGTAATTGGATATATACAATAGAGTAATATTTTAAAAATTTAAATATAATTACTACAAATTATTGTTTTTAATTTTATGTTTTTTATTTTTTAACTTTTAAATGTGTATGTATTTTTGATGTATTAAACTTATAAAATATGTGATGGGGAAGATATATATCAACAATAGGGAAAATCTAATCTTTGAGGAAAAATAGGGAATAGAATCTAAGGAAGATACAGGATAAATTTGTATCATTGACTTGTTATTTCTCAGTATTTTTATGTTTTTAAAAATATGCTTTATTTCTCAATGAATGGTTGTATTTTTTCTCCCAAAAGTATGTTGTTTCTCAGTTTTATTGAAAAATTATTAACATACATCTTGAATGTATGTTTGAGAGGAAATTTCTTTAGGCCTACTCTCTTAACTTTCCTTATGTCACACAACAGTGTCTGCTATAGTCACCCTGTGGTACATCACATCCCTAGTACTCATTTACCTTATAAGTAGAAGTTTATAACTTTTGACCACTTTCTTTCAATTTCCTCTCCCTTAACCCCCACCTCTGCTAACTGCAAGTCTGGTCTCTTTTTCTGAGTTCCTACTTTTCAAAAGTTCACATGCAAGTGAGTTCATACAGTGTTTGTCTTTCTCTAACTTATTTTACTTTGCTTAGCATAATACCTTCAATGTCTATCCATGTTGTCTGAAATGATAGGATTTTTTAAAAAAATTTTGTGGCTGGATAATTTTCCACACTGTATGTATGTGTATATATATGCAGATGCCTTTTCAAGTTTTCATTACCTTGGGATATATCCTTAGAAGTGAAATTGCTAGGTTATATGGTAGTTGTATTTTCAGTTTTTTACAGATCCTCTATTCTGTTTTCCATAGTGGCTGCCCAAGTGCATTCTCATCCACAGCGCACAAGGGTTCTCTTTTCTCCATAGCCATGCCAGCATTTGTCATCTTCTCTCCAAAAATATGTTATTTAAAAAAATTCTGAAGCCAATATGACAAAATATAAACAACATAAAAATCTGGTTGGTATATATGTATATGAATGTCTTAATTTTTTCGTATTTTGCTGTATTTTAAATACTTTATGCCCTGGCTGGTATAGCTCAGTGGATTGAGCTCAGGTTGCAAACCAAAGTGTCGCCAGTTGGATTCCCAGTCAGGGCACATGCCTGGGTTGCAGGCCAGGTCCCCAGTGGGGGGCCATGTGAGAGGCAACCACATATTGATGTTTCTCACCCTCTCTTCCTCCTTCCCTTCCACTCTCTCTAAATGAATAAATAAAATCTTAAAAAAATATTTTATGATACAAATTGACATACAAAAATCTATCTCTATTTTGTAGCAACATGAGACTAACAACTTCTCAGGATATAGAATTCTAAATTAATGTTAAGAAATCTTTCCTCATAACTTTGAAGTTACAGTTCTATAGTTTCTTTGATACTATGTTCCCATTCTTTCTTCTTTTTCTCTTTCTGAAACTTCTTTGGAGGATACCACACTTCCTGATTGTTTTGCTATGTGATTTGTCTTCTCTTTCATATTTTCTCTTTCTATTTCTTTACCTTGGAATCTTAAGATTATTTTTTCTCAAACTATACTTCAAATACTTTTATTAAGCTTTAATTCCCATGAACATATTTTTAATTTCCAACAGGCTTTTTTAATTCTTTGATTGGTAATTTACTTTTTACCTTCATTCTTATTTTATAGATAAAATATCCTCTCACTTCTCTCTGACAATATAATTGCAATATAAAAAATATACCTAGTTCTTGTGTCATGTTTGTGTCTTTGTGGTCAGTTGTTCTTTGTTCACCTTTGTCTTTTATTGGATGGTGTTTCCCGTTGGTCTCATGCCATTTTTTTCATTCATAGATAAATATGAAAGATTCAATTAAGATTCAATTGGTTATTCAGGTGTGTGGAATTCTCCAGCTTTTGTGAACCTGGGCTCATTTCCTGGTGGGTTTCTCTTTGAATGGAAGGCTGAGAGGAAGTTCAGAGTACTTGGCAAAGTTTATTGGCAAATCTTTACATTCAGGTTGTAGTTCAGAAAGTGTGCCTTTTAGCTAAGAATTTCCAATTGCAAGAATAAAGAGGATCTTACTCTGGGTTAACTAACACTCATTTTAGAGGCACTAATCATTTCAGATATTCATTCTCCTAAGGGGAACTGCTCTCAAATTTTTGGCTAAAATTCATACTCAGAGTAGTTGATAAAAGATTTCTAATCTCTGAATCTTCTGCCCTAAAACCTTCTAGTTTCTTCCAGGAAAACTGTCTCCCACATTGTCAGAGTTTTTGTCTGCTTTGATCCACCTATCTATAAGAAATTTGTTTAAATATCCCACACTATTGCATTTTTCTTGTTATTATGACTTTGTCATATCTTTTAATTGCTATACTGTAATTTCAACAGAATCTCCAAAGAAAGAGACAAATTCATGTGCTCTGGTTACTGTTGAACAAGAAGCTGAATTAAACTACAAGAGGCTTTCAGGATCTTTTTTGATAGTGATATGTGCAGGGTTGGGGGTGGAGAAGGTGCTATTACATGTTTGTAAGATTTTATATTTAAAAACCTGATGGCTTAAAAAGGATTTTGTTTAATAAAATGACCATTCATATATTTGTGTAGTTATACATACTGAGACTGGACCAGCAAAGGTGGTTCAGGACATATAATTCAAGTGTCTTTCTTTTTTTTCCTCCAGTTTTTATTGAGAAGTGATTGACAAGTGTTTTTCCTTCCACCTTTGTCAGTTACAGTTGAGACCAGCCCACTGTCCTCTTCTCCTATCCTGATGGAAGTTTTTCTTGGTGTAGGTCTGCTATTTTGTGTTGGTGAGCATTCCTCAGTGCATCATCAGGCTTCTAATAATGGAGAACTCTCTTCCACATTACAAAAGCCATTTCTGTGAATATGAAATTTCCAAGTGCAATGTGATATCCTGGATTGGATCTTAGAACAGAATACTGATGTTAATGTAAAAATTAATGAAATCCAAATAATGTCAGAAATGTACTTAATAGTAATGTATTAAATGTTGGTTTCTTAGTTTTGGCAAATATATAAAGTATTAAATTAGGAGAAACTGGGTGAGAGGTATATGAAAACTCTGTACTATTTTTGCAACTTCTCTTTGAATCTAAAATTACCTCAAAATAAAGTTTAACAAAAAGAGAGAGGGGAGAGAGAGAGAGATCAATTCCCTTTGTTATTTCTTGAGCCTGATCATTTTGTCAGAATTGTCAACACTTCAACTCCTTTAACAAATATTTATGAAGCACTTATTATGTGCCAGACACAGTGGTAGATACTTGAGGATACAAAGAATAAGATGTTTCAGTTTAAATTTAGAGAGCCACATTTTTAAAAAGGCATACATATCATTTATAATTTCTAATTTATATCTGCTAAATTGGTAGGCTTGCCTTTGCAGAATGGAATAAATCCAAAAGCCCACCTTCTAGGTGAAAACTGGAAGTTATGTATTACCTTTGAAGTCTTACCTACCTGAGTAGTTTGTTGCTGATAGGCAATGCACACAAAAGATGAAAATGGTTTTATATCTGTGAAGGTAAGAACAGCCTGTGATTCTGCTTCAGTGCCCAGTACCATGATGGCGGTATAGTAGGTTTTTGAAGATGTTGAGTGAAAAAATCATTTCACTTACTCAATAATAATGTATTGCATGCCTACTATATATGCTAGGCATAGTTTTTACATTTGAAGGAGATATCTGCATGTCAAAGACAAAGGTGACCTACCCAGGGTAAGTGTTGAGGGTAAAAGTGGAGCAATTGTAGTGGTGTGGAAAATGCCTGGGATCTAGAGTCAGGAAAGTTATGTTTTGAAACTGGCTCTGTCACTTACTCTCTGTAGCTCATATCCATTTTGTGTCAATGGGATTTACAATATTCCCTTCATAGAAGTTTAATTAAGACAAAGATGTCTTAAAGCATTTTGGAAATAAGAAAATATTAACAAAGTAGACATTTAAATATGCATAGATCCAAAACAAAGTAAATCCTATTTATCCCCATTTATTCTCTATAACAATTTTGTTTTTCAGAAAACCAGTAATGAACAACTTTAGAATATATTTTAAAATATTTTCAACAAACTGGTACATAATTTTCATATTTTTTAATGCTGTGTAGATTGAGGAGTCTTAGAAAGTCCAATTTTATATTGTAAGAAAAATGTTGACAACTAATGATTTCATATCAAGGTAAAAGCAGTTTGCTATTTTAATTGCTATCAATATCTATCATAGCTGTTCTTCTTTATGTCTTCAAGTGTACTTGACATTGATACATAACACCAAAGTATGGTGGCCTTTAACAGTACCCCCCTCATAAAGGATTTGGAAGCAAATTGGTCAATAGCCTCTTCTAGCTCCTATGGTTCAGTGTTTAAAAATTCCCGCTCACATCTTTTAGTAAAGTCAATATTCCTGGGTGGGTCATATCTGAGTGACTCAGTGCTTTGCATTCCTTGAACAAGACATTTCACCCCTTTTTAAGGCATGTTTCTTCCTTATCTATTGATTAGGAGCCTGAAACATAGTAAAAACAGTAGCAAAATTATTTAACAAATACTTGTTGAAAACCTTCAATGTCCAAGGGCCCCAAATAAACATTTATTTAATGCTTCATAATGGAAAATAGTAGGCATCATCTTAATAAAGTCTCAGAAAAATCCTAAATTTGTGTTGCTGAAAGGTGAAGGTCATCAGCATTTCACGGAAGTTGAGACTTCTTATGCAATATCTCATAAGTTTACATCATAAAACCAGGATTTAAAGTCAAAACTCTTGAGGGAAAATTCCTGTATCCTTGGACAATACCACAATTGATCCCCAAGATAGTTACTGTGAGTGAAGCAGAGATAATGAGACACAGATTTTATCATCAAGATGTTTGCAAGACATGATTTTACTCCAACCATGGTCTCATGTAGTAGAAATTAAAAACTACAGGAAGCTGAGTACAATAAAAGATATGAAGAGCAATGAAAAGAGGGAGGAAAATATCAGTGAAGTCAGGAGAGACTCCATGTGGCAGGAAACACTTCATATGGGAAACACTTCATAAGAGAAGATCAATTTAGGGGAGTGTATTTTCTTCCATTTTTGTGTACTTTGAAAATCAAAATGTTATTATACATACAAAGACAATATACATTTTACAGCTTAGAGAATAACTAAAAATTATTACTCATGTGTCCATTATATACGTAATACCTTTGAAATTTCCTCAGTTTTCTTCCTGTATCAATCTAGTTCCCCCTCTAGAGGTAACCCCTATTCTGAATTTTAATTAAAGTCTCTCTTCCCTGGCTTCTTTCATAGTTTATCACAGATACTTGTGGGCTAATCATATTCACGTATGTGTCCTTATCCCATAACCCAACACTTGGCACATGGTGGGTATACTGTGGTAGTAATTCAATCAGATGAATGAATGATTAGATCTGATACTTAAGCAAATCTTGAGAAAAAGGATGCAGATTTTTTTTACGGATTGTTATAGAACACATACATTTTTTTCATTCAATGGAAGAAGACAGGTGACCTTATTGATAAGGAATGCACTCAGGGGCAAAATTGCATGTTTTTGCTCCTAACATGATAAGTGATGAGTCAAGCTTGAGCCCTGACTCTTGCTAACATCATTCCTTCCTTTACTCCTGGCTTAGACAACACACTCTATCTTTTATCATTAGTACATAAAGAATTCATGCTTTTGAAAGATGAGTAACAAGGATATTTTTTCTTAATTATCAGACAGAAAAAGTTAAGAACCATTTGATTTCACACATGTGTGGGATATAAAACTGAAAGCAACAAATGAACAAACAAGTTTAAGAAATAAAAAAAAAATAGACACGGACAACAGCAGGGTGGTTACCATAGGGAAGAAGGAGAGAGTTACTAAAGGATAAAGGGGGTAAATATATGTGAAGAAAGATCATTTGACATTGGATGGTGGGCACACAATGCAATACAAAGATCACGTATCATAGAAATGTACACTTGAAACTTATATAATCATTAACCAATGTACCCCAACACATTTAATAAAAAATTACCATCTGAATTTTGCTCATCTGAATTATAAAATAACTGCTATTAGCATTGTATGATGCACCAAAATCTGTTTGTTACTGAGGCAATTTTGTTGTTATTGACTTCAATATTGGAGGAAGTAGTTTTGGGGAGTGTTCTTACTCACACAGAATGCGTATGTAGACACGACTTTTTTTGCTTTTAGAAATAATCAGACTTTCAAGGCAGCAGCATGGACTTTCAGAACACCAGAGCAAGGAGAGAACTTCAGAATATTTAAATAATTTCCTCATTTTCTATAAAAGGAAATAGAACCAAGAATATGAATCCCAACTCTTGATGATTGTACTCCCTTACTCTGAAACTTCAGATTATTCCTAATGAATTGAAAGGTCCAAGTCCTCAGCTGGACATGCGAGAACTTCACAGTATAGTGCTTGTTCCAGTACACCAGATTCAGAGTCAATAAAGTGTTTCTTACTCACTGTGTCAAGCTCTGTCAGAAACTTTTTTATTTAAGCCTAAGAATGATGATGTAGTTGTTTATTGCTAACACAAAATACTGCCCAATTTTACAAATGAGGAAACAGGCTGAATATTCAGCAATTTTTGCCAAAGTCTCAAAACAAATGACCATGGTGTCTTAGATAAGCCAAGTGCCTTTATTCCCAGGACACCATGTTTGGATCATCCTCTTCTAAGGAGTATCAGTCTCATATTAAACTCTGTTCCGTTGAACCAAGGGCAGTGACACCTAGAGTTTCTACCTGGCATTATTCTTACCCATTAAGTTTGGTTCTTATCTTTAATCACTCATGGATGGCTTTGATTTCTTAGCTTCAGTTTGTCTCCTGCCTGACCTGTGGCTACAACACATGATACAAAAAGAGTGATGGGGGCAGAGGTGGGAAGGCGATGTGGGGTGGGGCTGGGAGAATGAAAAGTAGATGACTGGCTGCTGGTTTTGCTCTGGTAATGTTGTCTAGTTAAGATCCAAGATGCTGTCTCTCTTTTGTTGCTGTGTACTCTTTGCTTTGTAACTCAGAAGTGTTTATCATGACAAGCTGTGAGCAGATGGACTGGAGAGAAGAGAAATTTGACCCAAGGAGATGTCACTTAAACAGCTGAGGCTAGTATTTCACCAGATGTCCAAGCATTTAACCCACTAAGTGCTCTATGAAGATCAGTCGCAATGCTTTTACTTGCTGAAATATTAACTTTTTTCTACTTAGTTAGTGATACTATTTGCCTATTTTAAAACATTGTATGTATTTAAAGGCATTTGTATTTAGAATTATATTTAATGCATTTATCAATCTAGAAAGATAATCATAATAAATATCATTACTCTTAGTTTAGAGATGAGGCCATTGAAGCCCAACATGTTCAAAATCACACGAAAAGAGAAGAAGAGCTCAGACCACTGAAAGAGTTGGGAAGTTAGGAGGCACTTTGAAAACTACTTTGTCCAAAAACCGTACTTAATGGATGTGAGATCTGAGATGTAAAAAAGTAAGTGATTTGCTGAGGCTCCCCCAGTATGTCTTGAGTTCATATGGGACTTGAACCCAGGTCCTCACCTTGCAGGCCCAGAGTTTCCTCTACCAAACTTTCAGTTCCTTCCTCTATGTCTTCACTGTCTCAACACGCCTTACTAGCTGGCAAAGGAGCACTCCAATGTACTGGCTGAAGATAAAGGGGGAAAGGGACTGCCACGTTCTACCCAGTCACCCTGTACGATATGTCAAGCTTCAAAAGCCCTCCTGCCTCTTAATAAGTAAATGGGTTACCTGAAAAGATTGAAATCAAACATTCCTAGTAATTTTGAGAATTGCTTAATGTTCTGGGTTTAAAAAAAAAGTTCTTCATCTCTTTGATTTAAACATCTTGCCAACCTTTGGAGGGAATGAAAAGGGAAAAAAAAATCTGATTTTAAATTTTCCCTAAGGGAAAATAGAGAATTGAGAAAACTAGTGTGGAATGAAAGAAAGAATAATGGATCCGCAGTCAAATAACCAGGATTTGAACTTCAGATATGCCTTCCTCTGTCACTTTGATTCTCTCAGCCTCAATTTTCTTTTGTAAAATGAGAACCAGTAATAGTTTTATCTGCTTCCTGGGACCATGGTGGTGACCTGTGGTTAATCACTGTGACTGTCTTATGTAAATTATGCTATACTAATATAAAGTGGCAGTAAATACAGCATCGATTGCGCATCTCTCCCTTGGTATGGTGAGAGAGTCAGGAGAGCTTAGCAGCTCAGAGAACAGATTGGGGAATTGTGTTTTCAGGGTTGGAATTACAGTTTTAGCACTGACTCTCTGAGTGGCCAACAACATATCTAAACTCATCAGTAAAATGTGGGTAATAGCAGAATATCCCTCACTGGTTTATTAGGAGGATTACATGGATTAATGTGTATAGCATTCTTAAGCAATACCTGCAGGATACTAAATGCTATGTAAATTGTTGTTAAATCATTTTTTTTTAAAGACACTGTTTATTTCATGGCAAATATATGTTCTGGACACTTCAGGGTGTTTTCTTGAAGTTCCATTTTAGCTGTATTCCTATCTCAATTTGTAGCCACAGGCCTTTATTTATACAAATAATATGTTACCTTCAGGGACTTTAAATAGATTCATGTCCAAACTCTCTGGACAGCTGCAATCAGATGACCTTTATTTTTATTCCCTGGAGGGTCAGGGTGATTGGTCTTCCCAGGTCCATCATCACCAGATGTCCTTCAGAGAGCCTGCAGGGTAGGGTCCGCACCACTGTGAGCACTGCCTGCTGACCTCAACACTGCTGTCCTGGGTTTTCAGGAGCAGGGAGCCCGTCCCCTGGGAAGGCTGAGTCTCCTGCGCTTTGAGACCCATGGCCCACCCTCTGGAGCAATGGCAGACAACCTCTGCTTGGGCGGGGGGGAGCCTTATGCGGGCCTTCTTGATGAATTTGTTACTGCTTATACTTCTCTGAGCTACTGGTCTCCTGATACCAGTCTAGGAATTTAGTATGTGCTAACTCATTTTTAACTCTTTGATATTTTGATGTAGTTCCAAGGCTGTTCCCAAAGAAATTATGAAACACTTGCAAAGCACACAGATACAGAAGTGAAAGAATTGTGTAAGTCTCTCTCCCCACCCCCACACTGAATCTTTCAGCATTTGCACCTGAGAGACAATTGTTTGACAACATTTTTTAAAAAGCAATACTCCTTATGGGGTATTTCCAAAATATTCAACTTAGATATCAGAGAAAAACAGAAGAAACTATTTTATTTACATTTACATTTTGTTAGTCACTTAATATTTGATTAAATTACATGATAAAAAAGGGGATCATAAGCAGATTTGGGGGCAAACATATCGTAATCTTGGTGACCCTCCTGAAGGGAGAGCTGCTGTGCTGGTGCCCTAGAAGAGGGGGTCTCAAAGTGTCGTCCCCAGACCAGCAGGTCGGCCTCACCTGTGGACCTGTCAGAAATACAAAGTATATGGCCCCTCCACGGGCCTACTGCATCAGGAGTTCTGGGGTGAGACCCAGGGATCTACATTTGATTTGAATTTTTACATAGCTATAGGCTTACATTTCATTTTGTAGTGTTTAACATTGTCTCTTTTTTAATTTAAGCCCTTTAAAACTTATTAAGCTTATTGCTGTGGCTTTATATGGTGAATTATAAGTCTCCTATGTAATTCTAATGCAAGCTAATGTTTGAGAACCACTCAGTTGAGAGGAATCTAGTAGCAGAGATGCCACTTCATCCTGTCTGTGGCAGGCAGGACGAAGTCTGTTCTAGAGTCTCCTGCTTCACCTTCAAGTCCTCGCAATCCCATTGAAAGCTGGCAGAGTCCTCTTTACAGGCTGGCACTGGAGGTCTGCATGCTGGCTGGCATGTACTTAGCAGTATTCTTAACTCCTAGCAAACATTCACATAAAATGGGTTCCCTTTCTAAATATGGTATGCTTTTCCAGAGCTCCAAAGAAAAAGAAAATCTTGCCAGGGGTCAGTGTTTTCAGAAAGGCAGGTGGGGGAGCAGTTCTGAGCCTTGTGTGCGTTCTTCACAGGGTTTTTCCACCACACGTGGAGTAAAGGGATAGGCTCCTTCCTTACTCTGTTTCTCATATTCTCTTCTCAGATTAATAAAGCTTTGCTAGTTTGAGTTGGACATGCCCCTCTCCACACATTTTAACTCCTTCAGCAGACAGAGCGGAGTCTCTAACCTAACTCTATGATCTGCCCCCTAGGAGAGTGTAAAGAGCAGTGCAACAAAGCCTTATAGCCATTTTATTCTGCACTTGTTCTGTGGTGTGAAGCTGGGGTGGCTTGGCTGAAGGCTGTGGCTGTCCCCTATGGTCAAATATTTGAATCACTTGAGAGCTTTCGGAATATACTAATACCATGGTCCATTAAATCAGAATCTCCAAAGATGAGACCCTGTGGAAGTTTTTTTTTTTTTTTTTTTTTTTTTAAAGAGCTTCTCCAAGTGATTCTGATGTCTGGCTTTGGGCTGAAAAGAACTTGTTAAAGGAACACAGAATATTCCATCAGAAGCCTTGTGTCACCAATTCACAAGGAGCCAATTGAGACCCATTGAGATTTATTGCCTCTGGACACTAGAAAGTGGCAGGGTGGGCAAAGTCCCTCTGACTAGCATTTCATTTTCTTACAATTTAAAGAAAAATCATAATGACAATTGCATTCACAATACCCTGAGTTAAGACAGACAGGAAGATTTGGCAGAGAAAAAGTGCTACGTGAACACCAAGACAGGAGCAATTCATGATAAGTATAGAAGTCAAGTTCAAAGGAAGTGGGTGCAGGTGGAGGACAATAGATGCATATTTAGTGGAACGAGGTTTTTGATGTATCCTGGAGTTTAAATCTGAAACCCCAAAGGAAATGAGAAAGTGCTCTTCTTGGGCTAAAATTTCTAAAAGATTCCCCAAATGGAATCACTTTTAACTGAGGGCTAATTACCAAGTGCATTTAGCAATTCAATTCATTTATCATTTATTTTCTGAGAGTTCTCTCTTAACAAAGTGTTGCCCTTGATTTAACTAATATGTGATTTTTGCAGTATGAAAACCCAGTGCTCCAGCTCAGGAGGAAGTTCTTTTGGTGCTTCTTGTCCCTTTTCCTTAATGAAAATTTTCTTTTTCAAGACAACTCACTACTGAAGAAAATTATACCCTCTGCCTCTGTAATCAGGGCCTGATTCTCCAAAAGTCTAAAGTTATTCCCCCCCGACCAAAAAATTAAAAAAGAACACAAACAAAAAAGAAACTTCACTCACAAGTGAAGTTTTTTTTTTTTACTCCCCTCCCCTCTCTCTTTCTCTGTCTTACACTGAAAAGAACAGTTGGTTCTGTACTTGAAGTATTACACTGGAATTTCTCCAGAAGTCTATAAATCTTTTGAAGATATGGGTTCATTGCCAAAAGGAGATTTTTCTTTTCTGAATGGGCTGAAGAGAAGGTATAAAAGAATGGGTGTCCTTAGTTCAATTTGCTCAGTGCACATGGAATAGCCTCTCTCTGATTAAAACACTTTGATGACTTCCTATTGCCCCCAGGTGTCTGAGGCATTAAAGGCTTCTGCTTTGTCTTCTGTCTGCCACTGCAGCCTGACCTTCTGGCACATTCCTTTCCCTCTGGAACTAGGAATCTGTACTTATCCCAGTCTTCGTATAAATTTTTATGCTTTTTGCCTGAATAACTTTCACCTACACATTCGTGTGATTAACTATTTTCTTTACCACAAAATCCAACTTGATCCTTGCCTCTCCATGAACATATTCCCTTCCTTTTCTAATTCTTTTTTCAATTCCTATCTCATCCTTGATGACCCAAGGAAGTACATCTATTTGACTTAGGAGCCTCTTCTCCTTGCTTTCCTAATACCCTATACTACTGTTACTATCAATAAACTGTGAGGATGGTATCTTCTGTCCACCACTTCTTTCAAATGGCATCTTGTCCTACACTGAACAGAATCTGTAGACTTACAGATATTAATGTTGCAGAGACATAAAGCATAAACCCCCAAGGGTGTCTGTCACTGGCAGTGATGTTAAATGAGGTCGCTCTTACTTCCATTCTTTGGTTCTTCTACTCTGTATTCCTCCTTCTGGAGACAGTACCATATAATGGTCATTCACTTAGGTGTGTACTACTTCCTGAAAGATGCCACCTCAACCTTAGAGACTTCACCTTTAGGCTGCTACATCAGCCATGTCTTTAAAACACCATTTTGTTATTCCATCATGCCATCAATGTTTGGGTCATGCAGCACTTCATATATCATAAGAGCGATGGTCATGTGCCCATTGCTGCATTGAATTTGCTACAAATGTGGATCTTCAGGTCCTTAATGGTTTGATGCTATGCGGGATACTGTGTCAGTGTATGAGATGCTCTGTAAGCCCTTGGTTAGTGATGGTGTAAAAAAAAACCAACAAATACTTTCACGTGTGCCAATTTCAACCAATATGAAATTCTGTCTTTTCTAAATGAATCACCACTAAGTGATGATTTGGTCTCCTCAAGAGATGCAGTTATATCTGGAGTTCAGCTTTGATCTCCTTTTGTGGAATGTTAAGTAGTAAACAGGGCAATAGATCAGCCTTGGAGAAGAGACTGTACAATTAGGTCCATCTATTGGTCCCAAGGCTATTTAAACGACTTTTTTCTTTCTTTTTTTTTTCCTGTGAATCCATTGCACAACTGAGTAGGGTCAGGAGGGTCAATGAATGACTCAGGCTGACATCAACTGGCTGGGTGATTTTATCTACTTGGTTGTTATAGACTGTTCTGTGATAGGTGCTCTCTGCCAAACATGAACATTCAATGTGAAGTTCTTTATAGTTGTCCCTCCCATGTGTCCATCCACAAGCTTCTTTCCCAGAAATCCTCTTGATCTTCCATTCTTTCTCTATTTTTATCCCTGACTGGCCAACCAAACCAGTTGCCACTGACCACAAATTTGTGTTTATGCTTACCTCAGATCACTATCTTTCTATACAATGTTGATAATTATGTATACCAGCCCCAGGCATTGTCAATTAGAAAGATTTCTACTTACAGGTATCTTTTAGGGCTATTCTTTTTTTTAATTTAAATTTTATTTTTCACTCACAGTTGACATTCACTATTTTTTCGTATCAGTTTCGGGGCAAACACAGTGGTCAGAGACTCATGGGACTATTCTTGGGTGGCGCTTTAGTGTAACTGTTTTCCACTGTCAGCTAACATCTACCTATGGAACCAACGTGCCCGTAAACTGAGCTCTGCTTTCTTTATTTTCTTTTTTATTTATGTCAGATGGTCATAAAAACTCCCATGCAACCAGAGGTGTGAGTGAAGGGAGAAGTATTTGTGCAACTGTGTTCAATGGCATGGGCTTCCAAGCTATTTGCTTGTGCCGCTTACTCATGGCCTCACTCTGCTAGTGTCCAATCACAGGTGTAAAGTCTCCATGTTAGGATGGGCCACTATCACATCTATCTGACCATATGACTAACCCGCCTCATGATAGGCAGCTCGGACTGTTCGATCACAGGACGTCCTGTTATCAGACATTCCATCTTTGCCAGGATCCAGAAGGATTAGAAGAGTTAGGCTGAGAAAAATAAATTATATGTTTTTATTTAGAAAAAGAATTAAAATATGCTGAAATAGTAACACATAAGGAAAGGTAAAGGAAAGGTTTTAAGGTCCTAGACTGTTCAAAAACAGGGTAAAGATACTATTTAAATGTGGACTTTGATATGCTAATTTTGTTGTCATTTTTTCAATAGATGCTAAAAGAATTAAAAATGTATTTTTAAAACAAATGAATAGCAAAAGATAATTTTTAAAAATCCAAAGGAAATTCAAAAAGGAGAAATATGTAGAAGAGCGGAGCAATGGAAAGGATAAAGGAAGTTAAATTGTATCAGTAAAATCATTAAAATGTAAATAGATTAAATTACATCATTAAAAATAAAGATAATCATATTAAATTAGAAAAAGATCTAGCATGTTGTTTAAAGATATATATTTATACACACACATATATATGAACATAAAGGTACAGAAATTATTTTAAAATAAAAGAATGGGGAAGGATATACTGAGAAGTTACCAAATGAAAGACAATTATATTAATATTGGCTAATAAAATGCATATAAGGTAAAAAACATTACTAAAATAAAAGAGGGCTGCCTTATAATCACGGACATTTTATTCATTAGAAAGTCACATTTTTTTATTTACATGCAACTAATAAAGCAGCTTTAGAATACGTAAAGCAAAAACTTAAGAGAGTTGTAAGAGAAATTAAAAAGAAATTCCACAATCATAGAAGAAGATTTTAGCAGTGGAATGTTACTTTGAGTAATTGGTAGAACAAGCAGATCAAAATATTGTTAAGCAATATTACTACATAAAGACTTAATGAATATATAGAATATATCATCCAATAATTGTACAAAATATTTTCTTTCTGAGTACATCAAGTATAGCTCTTTATAAAAGTTGACCTTAATTTGGGTAGCAGGACTAACAATTATTTAAGGATTAAATACATACAGAGCATTTTACATGAGGACAATATAATTAAACTAGAATTAAATACCTTAAAGATAACTAGAGAATATCCATTTGAAAGAGAAAAAAGCATTGACATATTAGAAATTAAAGAAGAAATTAAATGAAAATGAAATTAAGTTAATTTAAGAATTAAATAAAAAATAGAAGCTATTCTGACCTAAGAAAATGAAAATATAATATTAATAGTAAGACTTGTGAGATGAAGCTAGAGCAGTATTTATAAAGAAATTTTTATCCTTAAAATACATATATTAAAGAGGGAGAAAGACTGAAATTAATGAACTAAATGTATGTTTTCTAGTGGTAATACCAGATAAATCCCAAGGCTAAGTAACAATAAAATTTAGTCCTCAATTATGTAACAATGCAGTGTGAGTAGCCCTTATGAAGTGGAAATCAATATGGCAGTTAGGTACCTAAGTTCCATTCATCTTGTAGATTGTGCTCCCATAGGTTCTGAGAGTCTTCTCCATACAGTGGATAGGAAAGGAAAGGGAGGAAATGAAGGATCACATGTAGTTATTTGATAGGTAAGTGCTAGAAGTAGCATGCCACATTTCTCAAATTCCGTTGATAAGGATTTAGTCATATGTCACCTGCAATTTCAAAAAGAAGCTTGGAAATGTAGTCTAAAATGTGGCAAGAGAAATTCTAGATATCACAACTTCTATTTCACTATTATACTAGAAGTATAGCTGGTGAAGTAAAAGACAAGGTAATGAAATAAAAGTTCAAAGAATAGGAAAGAAACAAAAGAGATTTATTTATTGTCTACATGGCAATTCCCTCCAAAAATTCCATTGATAAATGATGAAAAGAAGTAAGAAAAGTGAGTGATATTGTAGATACAAACTAAGTGTACAAAATTCAATTGCAAAACTATCTATCAGAAAGAGGTAGTTAGGTGAAAGACAAATACCATATGATCTCACCTTTAACAGGAACCTAATCAACAAAACAAACAAACAAGCATAATATAACCAAAGACACTGAAATTGAGAACAGGCTGACAGTCACCAGAGGGGAGAGGAGAGGGAATTTCAGGGGGAAAGGGGGAAGGGTTTAGAGCAACAAGTATAAAAGACACATGGACAAAAACTAGGGGGGCTTGGAAACGGCAGGGAGGTGGGGAGGGCTGGGACGGTGGGTTGGGATGTGAGTAGAAGACAGAACACTGTACAAGAACAACAATTAAAATAAAATAAAATTAAAAAAAGAAATAGGTAGTTAGGAAATAAATATGCTATGCCTGATAACTATAAAATAATACAATTGACCTGGAAAAAAAAGCTGTCAAAGATGTACAAGATGTATAAAATTCTAAATTTTTTTGTGATATGAAAAAAATCAATAAGTGAAAAATTAGACCATATCCTTAGACTAGAAGAATCAATAAGGCAAACAAAATCACACGTTCATGTGTGTACAACTTAAAAAAAACAGTTTCTAAAATTTATATACAAGCAAAATAAATGAGAATATCTAAGACACTCTTGAAAAAACAATAAAGTGAAAGGACTTGCACTAGATATTAAGATTGATCATAAAGTTACAATAATTAACACAGTGTGATATTGGTACCTGGTGAGACAAACTAAAAGAACTGAGGTCTTGAAAAGTTCCCACAAAGGTAAGAAAAGATTGATTACTCTTTAGTTATGGTTACAAGTAGTTATCTGAATCAGTTTTAAGCTTGTTAAATAATGAACAATTATTTGCCTTAGTGAACACACCTTGTTAAACCAAAATATCAATATCGCCCCTCGCTTGTGAAAGTCAGCCAATCCATGATGGACTGACACCAATAAACCCAACTCTCGATGTCCGTCAATCAATAACAGTCTTATCTGAGTTAACCACACAGGTCCAGATTATGTCAGTTCACTTAGATTGCTGAAAATCCATGCTTCTCCAAAACCTTAAATAAAATCAGCTGTCTGTTCTCAGAGACTATTCTTGATGAGCAGACCTCTCCTTACTCCTTACAATAAGTACAACTTTGTGTTTTTATTTCATGTTGAGTGATGATCTCATTATCCTTTTAATAAACAATGTGAGGAATTTAGAAACAGTTTGTCACGGAAATGGACACTGGATTTATAACTGTGATGGGATCATAGGTAAGCGATGAATGAATGGTGCTGTGACAAAAGGCTGACCTTTATTATACAACATGTGAAAATGAATTTCATGTGAATTAAAACCATACATGTGAAAGCCAAAGTTTAAAGCTTTTTCTAAGAAAATATAGAACATCTTCATGACCTTGGTTTAAGAATGGATTTCTTAAACTACTCCCCCCAAAAGTAGTAACCTTAAAAATTGATGAATATGACTATTAAATTTTTAAGCTTAAGTCACCCACTAAATACCAGAAAGAAATTAAAAGAAGTTACTGATATTGGAAGAAAATGTTGGTTTCACAGTATCAAGAGACAGTACCCAGAATATATAAAGCATTCCTACAAATAAACTTTAAAAGTCAGGCAACACAATTAAAAAAATAGGTAAAATATTTGACTATACAAATCACAGCAGAACATAGCCCAATGGCCTACAAACATATAAAAAGGCCCCTAATCAACAATCACAAAAAATGCAAATTAAAGGCACAATGAGATTACTTTCTCAATTGTTTAGCAAAAATTAAAAAGTTGGACAACACCAAAAGTTGCAGAGAAATTATTACAATGGGTAATCTCATATACTTTTTGTGGGAACATAAATTGGTACACCATTAAAAAATATTTGCCATTATATGGTTAATTTTGAGAATATTCACATTCTATGACCCAGAATTTTTTCCTTAGATATATAACCTAGAAAATATGTTGGAAACAGTTACCAAGATGTTTTTACAAGAAATATGGATGTCAGAATCTTTTCTTTGTCCCAAATGAAAAAACAAATGCTCATGAATAGTAGCATGGATAAATAAATACTGGCATATTTATGCAATAGAATAGTATGCAACAGTACAAACAAAAAAGAGAAAGCTCACACAGTGAATTGATGGAAGTTACATAAAAATTGACAAAGAAGCTGTACAAAAATAATACATAGGTTATGATTCCATTTATATAAAGTTCAAAAGCAGGCAAAACTAAATTATATTACTTAGGATGCATGTTTAGGGGATAATCTATTTTATTATTTATTTATGTATTTATTTCTCTATCTATCTATTTATTTATTTTTAGAGAGAAGGGAAGTGAGGGAGAAAGAGAGGAACAGAAACATCAATGTGTGGTTGCCTCTCATGTGTCCCCTACTGGGGACCTGACCTGAAACCCAGGCATGTGCCCTGACTGGGAATCGAACTGGTGAACCTTTGCTTCACAGGCCCATGCTAAATCAATGAGCTACACCAGTGGAATTTTAAAAAGATAGAAAATGGTTATGGAAAAATTCTGAAAAATAGTTATCTTTAAAGAGACAAGGAAAGATTGCGGTTATAAAGATGCCCTTGTATGGGATGTTATCAATATTTTCTTATTTAATGTGGGTGGCGATTTAAATTGTCCCTATAATTTTATGTTCTCCCTTGTGTGCATATCATAAGAAAAATTAAAATTAAATAAAATAAGTAATTGGAGGTCTATTAATGTGGCAGAAGCAGAGGTCTCATTGTCGTGGGTCACAGAGGGCATATATGGTGAGTCAGTGGGAGACATGGTTCACAGGCTACAGTACCAGCAGGGTGCATTTGAATAAAGTTATCACAGGAACTTGAAGCACGGTTGTTGCCTTAAACAATAAGGAAATGCATTCTCCAACATAATGGCAGTTGGGTGGCCTGGCTGTAGCTCAGGAAGTCAGGGTTGGGTCCTTCTCTCTAGTTTTGTTCTCTTATTTTCCCATGTGTTCTTTTGTCATCCCCAGGGTTGAAGCAAGATGGATGAAATGCTTGCGAGAATCACATGTGGCTTCTCTTTCTCTTTGATGTATGAAGATCTAGGAAGCCTTCTCCCATACTCACCCTCACATTGCCTTGGCTAGTTTGGCATCAAATACATATTTATAAGCCCATCTTTATCAAATAGGAATGGGATTGAATTAATTATTTTTGATGGAATGCATGTTGTGAATAAGCCACCCTAACCACTGTCAAGAGCTGGGACACGTCTGCTGACATTTTACTTGAGAGATAACACATTAGCCTGTCACAGTGTATGGGTGCTGATGGAAGACACAAGAATTTTAGGTCAGTAATGAAGGGAAGCAGCCTGGGGGTCAGCAGTTTTGCACTGGTTCCCTAAGGCTCAACTCCCAAAGGGCAGCAAAAAGTGTCCCAAGTGACATCTGCACATACTTTGAGACTTTATAGGAAAGGGATCCTGAATTTAGGGAATCTGAGTATTTGGTGATAGCCTGTAAGCCTCTCTTCCCTTTGTTGAAAAAGAGACACTATCACAATCTTCCAAGGCCCTTAGCCACATGAACATTCTGGAATGAGGGGTAATTAGTGTCTCGACGTAGAGGAAGTACAGAAATGCGGAAGACCTGTGGATAATTAACAAACGCTGCACCGCTGCAACTCTTCTATCTTAAAATCACCTGTGAGTGAATAGAGTCAGCAAGGGCAGCTTGGAAATGCGTCATTTGGTTTAGAGGCAAGTTTTTTTCCTAAACAGAGACAAGATACCAATCTTCCAAGAGCAAAAGATTAAAGAAAGCTGAAGGAAATCTATGGCCATTGGAATTCAGAAGCCTGGATATTTCTGAAACATGTATTTACAGATTTAAAATTATTTTTTAATATTATGCTTTAAAAACGTAAGAGATAGCTTATGCCCTGAGAGAGTATACTTTTGGAGCAGAAAACTAACTCCAGAAATCTAGAACTGCCCAATGAATTAGGTGGTATGTAATTACTCACAGTAGAAATATCAAAACACAAAACAAAACAAAAGTCATTAAAATAGTCACTATCCTGATCATTTCTGAACTCAGGAAATATCTGTATGACTAATTGTTACTACTGAATCATTTTGGGGGGGGGGCTGCAATGTATTGTATGGCACAAGTCTCTGTAATTTCTTTACTGGATTTCTTTGTCAATCATAAAGTGAGAATATGGAACTAAGTCATCTCTAAAGTTCATATAGCTCTGAACTGAATGGCTATGTTATTTATTGTAATTTTCCATTCTCAACACTTACCACTCTTTCCCATTTTACCTCCAAAATTATATCCCTCCATCTAACATGTGTGAACCTCTTAAGAAATTGCAGGCGTTTTGAATTTCCTGATCCTCCTATGAGGTAGACAAAAGAGGTCACCATTTTTAAATTAAAAAAAAAAAAGTTTCCCAGAGTGCTCAAGTGACTTGCCTAAGGTCATTTTTACATCAGATATGTACTTAGTAAGTAGCAGAAGCAGTATTCAGCTTAGAGATTTTAAGTTTGAATCCTGGGATTTGAGTTTCTGTTATGTGATTATTTTCAGAGAATTCTCAAATTTTCTCCTGCAAGCCAGGGAAATAATTACCAAGGAAAGTCAACTACTTGGTTGCCCTGTTAGTGGGAGATGTCCCGGAGCAGAGCTTTGCACGAAAATATAGTTGACTTCAGAAATGGCCCAATAATTAAAAAACTAAGTGGACATATGTTTTCCTCTACATTTGACTCAATTCATCAAGGCTCTCACAGTTAAGCTCTTTCCAAAAGAACAAAGTAAATGTAAATGAAACCAGTGAGTAAATATTTTCCTTCTTCTATCATCTGTGATACTGTTCTTTAATTAACAATTATCTCTGTGAAGTCTGTCTTTGTTTCAACTTTTCTCAGTTAATTTGCTCCTGTATCAAGATATGTGTATGTATGTATGTATGAGCACACACACATTATGAGAAAAAGAGAAACATATTTATTTGACTCATAACTGAAAGAGTATCTAGAGATCATTATATTTAGTTACTATTGGTTTATGTCTGTCTCCCCAAATAGGTATTGTAATTCTTGAAGCATGGTTCACTATCTCATCCAGCTCTATAACATATGTAAGTATATAACATATAAGCATATGACTTGGCATTTGGTTGGTTTCAATATGTGGTGGCTAACTTACAAAACACATTAATTTTCCAGTCCAAACTTCTCATTTTATAGATGAGAAAAATGAGGCCCAGAAAGATAAAACCCTCTTCTTCAAACTAGTCCATAGCAAAGCCATGCACAGATTTTAAGTTTTGGTTTTTACAGTGTACTTTCTAAGAGTCAAAGTCACCTTGCCATTTTCAAATTATACAAGAAATCTTTTCTCTAAAATACCATCTGCTATAAGGGTGAGGTTAACAGTACACAGTTATATTAAATTATGGGAAACACTGAGTGACCTTATTCTGGAACAATATAACCACCTCATTCAAGATTAACCACGGTGAGTGGGATGAGACCTGTCTGTAAGACACACCAAAGACTAATTATACATTGCTGTTTGCCCTTATTTCGTCTATTGTCCCAATGGTGTTTTAAAAGGTAGGTGACTGTGTCAAAAAAATAAATAAATAAAGTCCCTGCTTAGTAAAGCCTCCACTCAATCAAAAGTGAAATGCACTAGCAGTAAGAATTTTTTAAGTAAAAATAAAAGTAAGAGAATGTACATTTGAAGCTAAACTGAAAAACGGTTTGACTTGAATAAAGATCATTGTACCATATTGCGAAGGAATCAAAAAATTCAAATTAGAAATATGACATTGCATTTGAAAAGAACATTTCCTTGCAGATGTTATAGCTGAATGTACGGTCTACTCTTATTTTTTTCTCTGAATGACAAGGCGACACATGAATACTAGAGAAGGAAACAGACGATAACTGGGGAGTGAAAAAGAGATAAATCACATTAGGAGACCGATCGGGATCAGTTAGTACTCAACTTAATTACTTGAATTGCTTTTAAAAATAGCCTTTAAAAACTATTTTTTTTCCTGTGGTCTGTAGATTGTCTTTGGGGCTTTCTTATTGATCAAGATTCTGATGCAGAAAACAAATTTCACTGCAAACAATTTGAATGAAATAATTTATTACAACATGCCAGAATTATTAAGATGGTTAAATATTGTAGGATGTGATTCCAGAATCTATTCTCAGGTCCATACTGCAGAATTAGGCTGCCAAAAGAGCTGTTTCTCCTGACATGGTGAGGAGGCTGACCATCAAATCAGGAGGCATCTCCCATTATGCATCCGAACATGGGACTTTCTCAGCCTGAACTGCTAAGTTAGCTACAACGACTGGTTCCAAAACAGCGTCACTATCCTCCAATCAGGAAATTTTAGGAAGCTGTCACTGTAGCTTCAGGATCCAAGATCATGCCACCTTTTCTACTATCAAGAAGTCATTTCTACTAAATCATCAAGAATTACAGTTTGCTTTCAGAACCATGGCACATTTGCTATGTCTGAATTGATAAAATATATTCCCAATATCCCCTTCTCTCAGTTCAAATTCCAAGTGTCATGTAATTACATTTGCTTTGGAACCTGAATCAAACTTTGATCACCAGATGAAAATAAATTAGATAATTTTTGTTGTTGTTGTTTTCTGATCTCCATGGGAAAAAGAAGTCACACTAGAAGAAAACTGGAATAGATATTCTGAGCCAAACCTTCATAACGGCATTAGACTTCAATCTTACTTCTCTGCATTTATCTTTGAGAACTTCAAACTTTTTTGTGTTTATGTTATAAAATAATTACATATTTGCTTATCTTTGAACATAGTTCCAAAGTCTAGAACATTCCTAGTGCAAAAAAGTGCTTAATACATATCTATTCAATAAAAAGGAGAGATACATTAGACAGACCAACAAAACCTGTATTGTCCTGTTTTATACTTTGTGTGAAGTATTCTCACTTCTCTTACTTCCATCTATTAACTCCTTTGATCTCCTCAAACAGCCTTCAGAGTAGTCAGGGCAGCTATTAACAGCCCACATTTAAAGGAGAGAAACTTGAAATTTGGAAAAAATTAAGCTATAGCCTTATCTTAATCTCTTACAAATAGCAGGTGGTTCTCTAACTTTAGGATCAGACTTTGAATCTGGTTCTACCACTGATTGGTTGCATGCCTTTGGGTAAGTTACTTCTCAGCCCAGACTTAGTTTCCTTTCCTTGCCTTTTGGAAATACCCAACTGTGAAGATAAAGACAATTGCCTGAAATGTATAAGGTGTACTTAATAAATGGTAGATAGTATGCCTTCTAGTTTATGCCCTAGTATTACGTGAGGTTATATTGTTATTAATAATGTTTGCAAGAATCCTTTACACTCACCAGAAGAACAATGCCATTTTTTTTCAGTTGGTGGTGTTATTTGAGATGGAATTCTCACAGATGCCTTCTGTTAGGAAAATTGTTTTTATTGAAGATAAGTACCTTGCGGTGGTGGAAATTGTGAAGGTGAGAAGAGAGGAATACTGGTGGCCCAGATGATGAGACAAGATAAAACGGCACATTTCAATAAGAACAGCTGAAATTGGTTGCAAAGTTAAAGCAAATTCATCAAGAAGAAAAATGATCCTGGCTAGTGTGGCTCAGTGGATTGAATGCTGGCCTGTAAACCGAAGGGTCACTGATTCAATTCCCAGTCAGGACACATGCCTGGGTTACAGACTAGTTCCCCAGTAGGGGGTGCACAAATGCAACCAAACATGATGTTTCTCTCCCTCTCTTTCTCCCCTTCCTTCCCCTCCGTCTAAAAATAAATAAATAAAATCTCTTAAAAAGAAGAAAAATGAAGTTTGCTACTGTGGCAATAGACTTACCCTTTTTCCATAACATAGTTCCAAAGCTGAGCTCTATCAGCAAATAAGCAAAGGTGGCATTGGATTTGTGAACATTTCATTCATAGTGCTAGATTGATCGTAGTGACCAATTTAAGCAACATAAGAAAATAATGTCATGGACACCTCCTTTCCCCACCCCCCAGTCCTGGGATAAAAGTCACTCACTTGGACACATCCTGGTTTTCTCACTTGCAAGATGACATTTCTCACTTGACATTAACTGAGCTTATATATGTTTCTGAGAACATTTCTTCATTTGTAAAATAGGGACCAGTACTTCAACTTACAGGCTTATTTTGAGAATCATATACAAAAAGGAATGCAAAGTGCCCAGCACAATACCTTGTATACAATGGTTTCTCCAAAAATATTTCCTAAAAGTTGTTTGACTGCCTGTCTAAATTTATAGAAATTGCCAGATCTTTGGAAAACATAGATCTTGATAACTTTCTCATATAAGTATGAAAAATATGTTTATAGTCATTATAACAAACAACAGAGTGTGGTAATATATTAATACACATTATCTCTTGTTGATAATAGTGAAAACATATTAATATTAATATACACTATATACTATATTTTGTCTCACATATATATTAAATACAGTACGTGAATTTTATTTTAATAATTTCAACATATAGATTAAAACTTATTTAAGGTAATAAAATGTTAAAAAATTAAAATGAATATTTTAATACAAAATTTAATGAAAATATATGGAAAATTATGCAGAGCTGACTAATGAGATAAGCCAACTCCTTGGCTCTTAGTAAATGTCATGGAAAGCAGACAATTATTCCCAGATGCTAAAATTTCTGTTATTTAACAGAGTAATAAATTTCTAAAATGTAGAAAAGACAAATATCTAAGAAATAAACCATGAAAATGATCGGTGCAATTGCTAAGCTGAATAACTAGTCACAGATGATTAATGACCTAAAGTTAATTTTATTTGTACAAAACATTCTGCAGCAGGAGCTGTAGTATAGGATAAATAAAGTGGTTTGCAGTCCTGTGTTAAGTTAGAGCAAGAAACAAACCCTGACTCAATTTTTGTTTGTTTGTTTGCTTTTGTATATTTTGCTGTGGCTTGTTTTATTTTTATGGATAAGACAGAGAAAATATTATCAACCCTAACAAAGTTTTTGTTGATCGGAAATAACAATATGAATAAAGCTTGTAACTGTGAAGTAGAATACAAAAATAATTATCTTCATTTCACAGTAACTTGAATATGGTTCCATGTCAATGAATCTTCATATCACTAGAATTCGACATCCTCACTCATTGCAGATACTTAACAAATATTTATGAAGTGAGACAACCAAGAGGAGTCCAAGGACATTGCATTTGGTGGTGTTACCTCAAGATTTTCCTTTCAGCTCCAATTCTATATCCCCTAATAAGTCTACTTGAACTACAAGGAAGAAAAAAATCCTTTAAAGTGTAGTTGCCTCCCATTCCCCTTCCATCCCCACAGGATATTTTTTAAATGACTTTTTAAAAAATATTTTATTTATTTTATTTTTAGAGAGGGGAAGGGAGGAAAAAAGAGAGGGAGAGAAGCATCAATGTATGGTTGCCTCTTGTGTGCCCCCTACTGGGGATCTGAATCACAACCCAGGCATGTGCCGTGACTGGGAATCAACTAGCAACCTTTTGCTTCACAGGCCAGCGCTCAGTCCACTGAGCCACACCAGCCAGGGCACATTATTTATTTAAAAATGTTAACTCTTATTGCTTATATAATTCCTTTAATAACTGCTTATTCACTATTTCATGTATAAATCAATTATTTAACTAGATTGTAAATTCCTGAAGTTTAGACTTAAGTGTCAGATGTGTTTGCACTGTTCAGAGGGATTTTCTTGCCTATATTTATTAAATAACTTAATGTTTACGACATTAAAGATCTAGGGCTTATGCCTCTCCCAACTTGAATCAACAGAGACAAACAACTGGTACCCAATAGTCCCTGTTTTTCTGTAATGGAAGACCAGTGCTCATATCAGAGATCACAATTTGCTAGCTTCAACTAGTGCTTTTTATGAATAGTTAAGATTTTTTTCTTCAAGTCATATTCCCTCTAAGAACAAGCATAGTTTCCAGCTTGTCTAGTTTTGTAAATATTTGTGTAATAATGATATAACAAACAAAAACTGCTGACATTCAGTGTTCACCCTCATTCACTGAATAGAATCCTCTACTTCATTTCTCATTTTCTTTTTTTATTTATTGAATTTATTGGGGCACACATTTCAAGTGTATACTCAATAAAGCATCATCTGCACACTACATTGTACCCCCACCACCCTAAGCAAAGTCTCCTTCAATCTCCGTTCCTCCACCTACCCACCCCCCACCTCCCGTTTCTTCTGGCAGTCACCACACTGTTTTCTGTTGTTTCCATATGCAGTTTTACTTCATCCCTTCGCGTTCTTTCATTCAGTCCCCCAACACCCCTCCCTTCTCACAGTTGTCAGTCTATTTTGTGTGTATCCACACCTCCATTTCTATTTTGTTTATCAGTTTATTTTTTCATTAGATTCCACATATAACTGAGATAAATATGGCATTTATATTTCTCTGACTGGCTTATTTCACTTAGCCTAATAATCTCCAGGTCCATCCATGCTGTCACAAAAGGTAAGATTTCTTTTATTGTTTATAGCTGAGTAGTATTCCATTGTGTAAATAAATGTAGCACAACTTTTGATCCATTTACGTTCTGATGGGCACTTGGGCTGTTTCCAGACTAACTCTTATAAATAATGCTGCAATGAACATAGGTGTATGTATATATATTCTTTCTAATTAGTGTTTTGGGTTTCTTTGGATATATTCCTAGAAGTGGAATTGCTGGGTCAAAAGGCGAAAGATTCTTCTTTCTGAGAAAATTATGTTCTTCTACATAATAAAGCACCTAAAAGAATAGCATTAAATTAATTGCAAGATTAATGAAAGTCACTAAAATTTTGTTAAGTTTGCTATGGATTGGTTATTTGGGCCCTTTAACAGTCCATATTTGGAGAAAGGTAAAGAATGAAGTTCCTTTCATTACTTTCGCCTGTTGAACTATGCTGGTTGAACTTGACGTGGCTCATGTGCTGATCTTCTTGGAGTCTCTCTGTGCTGCAGGACTGTAATTAAAGGGATGAGGGAAACTATGGATCAATTAAAGTCTGAGAGAATCTTGGGGAAGGTTGTTTAATAAGCAGGAATTTTGGCAACAACAACAACAACAACAAAAACCTGTGGGCTCTAATGAGCCCAGAGAACTAGCAGTTGTTGCTTGAGCTCTTTACTTTTTCACTCTCCCCATGCCCCCCAAATCTCTCATAGTCCAGTCTTGCATCAGTTGGCCAAATTTGAGAATTCAGATTGGTGTCATATCTCACAAAGTAGAAAGAGAACTCATTCTAAGAAAGTCAATAGGAATACATGCAACAAAAATTTTGTACAAGGTATTTGTCACTGTGTTGTATATCATAACCAATAAACTGACCCTAATATACAACAGTGTAGAACCAACTAACTTTTCTGGTAGCTCTATAATGGAAGTACTCTGTGACCAAAAAAATCACCCTGTGAAAGAAAATTTACCTGCATGAAACAATAATTTATATGTATTTAATAAAATTCATGTTTAAATAGATTGCTTACATCAAAGGATGCATTAAATGTAGGTATGTTTATGTGTATACATTATTATGTGTATATAATAAATTCTCTAAAATTTCTGCAATAAGCATATTACTTTTGTGTCCAGGAAAAAAAAACACAAACATTTTTGAAAGAGCTGGAGGATTTATAGCACACCTATTTCTAAAGGTCTATGATTGAGAACTCAGTATTGAAGAAACGTGCACATAAACTGAAATTAAGTCCAGACTTTGCTAACATCTGATTCATATGCCAACCTCCCACTAAGAAAACAATTCTTGCCTAAGACCAGAAGAAAGAAGAGAGGTGAAAAGAGGGAAGGAGGAGACTGAAGACCACTCACATGTCCTGTTAAATGGAATCTGCCTGAGCATGTTGTGCTTAAGCTGCCAACATCTTTTCTCAAAGAAATATTGAGGAGCTGCTGCTACGGCTGATGAAATCAACCTGCCCCGTTCTTTTTGTCTGCCTTCCTTCTCCGCCTCCAGTGCATTGTGCAAAAGAAAGTTTAAACCATCTTCCTGTCAGGTGGAATGAGAGGATCAGTACCAGGTGGCCATGCCCCTGGTCCTCTGGCTCAGGGTGCAGCTGCTGGGGTAGAGGGCCAGGGCCTGGCCCAGGGCACAGACTGTCTCTCTGCAGAGGGCTGGCTAGGCACAGTGTACTTATTTCATGTCTAACAGCTAGAGTTTTAGGATTGAGGAGCCAGATTCTTGTGCTCTGGGGGTGAATGACTATTAGGAATGCATGGAGGGTATCAATTATTTTGCAAGAGGAATTTTACCTAACAAGTTCAAGTCATAGACCTTTTAGTGACTATTGTAAAATACTAAGGCGTGGGGAAGACCTACAGAAAAGCAGGGTTGTATCAGCTCAATTGATCATTGATTGGATATTTTATAAGACAAAGCACCTTCTAGGTTCTAGGAGATAAATAGGTGAGTCAGAGGGGCTCTGTCCTTCAGGACCTTACTGTTTTTGCCTGGAAGACAGACTACAAACAACTAAGTCTCAGGTGATTTGACAGCAGTGAAGGGACATCCTGGGTGAGCTTTGTAGATCTAATTAGTCACCCATTCGTTGCTCCAAAATCTATACTACTTAAATATAGACACTCTGGCCTTCTGCATTCTTGTGTAGATAAGTCAGAAAGATGATAGCTAGAAGAAAAGTAGATATAGGTTACTCTAGATATCAGGATAAATGGTCCCAATCCTCAGTCAGCTGCTAACTGAATTTTCTGGTTTGGGATATTATTCCCTAGGACCAAATTTCATTTTTTCTTAAGCTCTACCTTGTTCTAGCCTTTTTCTGGTTGTCCTAAAAGCAACATTATTATGAAAGTCAGTGAAGGTAGCCATGTTATTACCATATCCTCCCAGTTAAAAATCACAAAATAAATCATAGATAAAAGACCACAGTGGCCCTTGACTTCTTTCTACGCTTTCCTGTTCTGTTTCTTTTTGATTCCTTGCTGTAAACCCATTCAATCTAAGCTGTATTGAGCTTTTTGCTGTGTCAAGTTTCCCAGCAATGTTCACTGACATGCAACCTGGAATAACAAAATCAACTCTGGAAGTGTGCTCTCGCAATTGAACCAAGAACTTGGAAGCTGGCTTGACAAAGAAAAAAAGGCGAAAAGACTGTGGGGTTCAGAATGAAGAACAATCATCTGATTTAGGATTAGTGTAATGGGAGGACCATCAAGCTGCCCCTTAGAGAATGGAATCATGTTTTAACAAGAATGGTGGGGAGAAATGGGGTAGGACATACTGAACAACTTAACAATGTTACAAAGGTATGTGTGCTGTGGGGTGGGGGGGATGAGGGGCACGCAGAGAGAATAGTGCACAGTTTACTTAATGGCAGGATGTGCAACAGGAATAGCTGATTGTGCCTTGTGGGTGCCTTGTATAGTTGATGAAAGGCCTTCGACACCAGCACTTAAAAAAAAAGGCCTACGTGGTATGCAATAGGGAACCTCTGAGTGTTTCTGCTTAGAGGTGTGGCATGGTGAAATAGCTCAGAAGAATAGTTTAAGAAGTTAAGCATCTGTCTAAGGATGAGTAATTATTATAGGGGTAGATATTGCAAAGGGAAAATCTGCTGGGCTCAATCAGTGATTAGCAATACATTTCCAAGGAAAGAAAGCAGAGTTGAATTGGAAGCTCTGAGTCAAATTAACAGGCAGATGTTGGAAGAACCAGAGAGGGCAGTAAGATGCACATTTATGATGAAGGACAATAAAAGCAGAGCAAATTACATTGGTTCAAGGACACAATGCAGACATTGATTAGCTAGTTAGAAAAGTGGCTTACCAGCTGAAAACCTAGTTCAGGTTAGAATTCCTGAGTTGGTAATTATCATTGTTAGATGGTGATTGAAAACATAAGTGTTTATGAGAGGCAGTGAAGACTGAGTAAAGTAGACAGGAGAAGGAAGACTCCTCTGCCTGAAGACTTCCTTGAGCTCTGATTGGTGGGTGGGTCTAGCCAGCACATGTAGAAGCAGAGATCTGTGGGTTTCTTGGATACACTTCCAGCAGTGAGTAGGCCATTCCAAAGCCCCAGCAGTTGGTTTGGATCAGGATGTGACCACAAGAATCTGATCTTAGCCAGAGGAAGCTCTAGAGGTCACTTCTGCTTCAGAGAGAGCATAGAGTAGGGGACTCCTCAGCTCTTCTTGCCCTCTCTTCAATATAGTCAGGTCCTAATTATAGATTGCATGTTGAAAGCACAGTTTCATATATACATATATATGAGAATAATACATTTATAAGTGCTTTGCAAATTGTAAACTATCATACCATTATTAGTGTTACAGGTAGTATAAAGAATGACCACAATTAAAATGAGAGATCACTCAAAATAAACAAAGTCTTGGCAATAAACCTATTCAGCCTTCTTGTTTGTCCGTCGAGGAGGAGACCGAGGCTGAGAGAGAAACAGTGTACCTGAGGTCACACAGAGCCAATCAATGGGAAAGCTCAGACTTCTGGGCTTCTAGTCAAGACCTCTTTCCTTTTTTCATCCAGGTCAATTCCTTCCCCCCCCCCCCACCACTCTTGCTTTTCTTTTCTTTTCTTTCTTTCTTTTTTCTTTTGAAATCTGTTTAAAGGATTTCAAAAATGCAGTTTTTGAATGCAGAAGAAATCTGTTTAACAATGCAGTGTTTAGTTGGGAAAGATACCACTGCTGCCCTTTCAACTTTAATTTTGAGTTTGAGGGCATTTTGGAAAAGTTGTCAACAAGTGAGAAATGGGGAAGGACTTAAGGAATAACAGTAGGTACAATTTAATTCAACTGAACTTGATTATTTAATATTATAAAGCTTTCCGGGGTGCTAAGGGAGGTGAGGTGGAGTCAGAGGGGCTGTGTCTGCCAGCATCTCACAATCCCGTCCAGGAGACAGACATGCAAATGGCTTAGGCATATCAGAATGAGATAAGAATTGCCTTAGGAAAATGAACAAATGTCGTATTTTTGTTTTGTTAACTTCCTGAATGGATAGAAAGCTGGAGGCTCTGATGTTTAGTACATCCCCACATGCTAGTGAAGGAAATGGGAAACCTTCAAGCAGGCCACTTTTGATAGTTCCAGACATTGTAAAATCATTTATTTAAAAAGGTGAAATAAACTTCTTTCTTTGCCTGTCTTCATAGACTCTCAGACTTTGGGAGCCTTAACAGTAGACTCCGGCAGAAGCAATGGAAGCATCCTATGACCCAGCACACCCAGGACAAAAAGCTACAGGGTTTTTGGACCAGTGCCAAGCTGTGAGACGAACCTGATAGGGTTCTTAAATAACAGCATGGCCTCAGCCTCGGGCCTGACTTCATGCTATTCCAGTCGTGTGACCTGTCTCCTGCACTGATCTAAGATAACACTTACCACAGTCTGCCTTGGAATCAAGTTACTAGTGTGTGTGCCTGCTTCCGCCACTTGACGGGAGAGCACTGACCGAGCGTTACTCAACCCTATCCCCCAGAGCACTTGGCACAGGCCCTGGCTCTCCATAGATGCCCAGTAAGTGTGCAGGGCTGACTGGAATTTTGGCAGGCCTCTTTATTTTTCACTGGTTAAACCTATCATTCTTCTTGCTCCGTTTGAGAAGGATAAAGTGCACATTGACTTGGAAGTCCTGGATCTGATTTCAGAGACCAGGGTTCTAAAAGAAATGCAGATCTTCAATTTATTCTCTGTGGAACCCTGGGCCATCCTCCCCTCTTCCATACCTGTGTTTCTGTAGCTAGTTAGAGGGGTTAACATATTTTGTTCTTATAGTTCTTGCTTTTTATGATTCTATTATTTTGCGGAGTAAATTTAAACATAAAGCACCTGTTAATTCAATTTCTCTTTCTTCACCTCTGCTGATCCTTGACATAAGATATAAAGAAGTTATTCTAAACTTACAAGGCTTTGTTAAAAACAACAAAGCAGTAGAATATAAGAGAAAAAGCACTACGCCATTGTGCAGTGATTATTCATAAGAATAATCATTTATCAGCTGGCTGCTGTCTTCCAAGCTCTGAATGAGAAGTTCCTTATATGTATCAAGATATTAATGTCTTATTACCTCTCTGAGGAGAACTTTACTAATTTTGATGGGCAAACAATGAAACAGCTTGGAGATGTTAGGAAATTTTTCGTCAAAACAGGACCAGTCAGTGGTAGAATCAGAATTCCAGGGCAGATTGTCCTTCTACCACACATATCTGCCTGTTCCATTCACCTTGAGCAAATCAATTAAGATTTCTGGGTCTCAGTTTGGCTGTAAAATGGAATTCATAGTACTTTATTGTTTGTGGAAAGTTAAAATCACAAAAGTAAAACAGCGACAACTTTGGAAGTCTGAAAAAATGAACTAAGCAAATCTAAAAGATTATCACATTACTAAACAGCCATACTAGTAGTCCAGGTAACCAAATCCTGCTTTCCAATGGAAGTGTAGTTCGGAAGCTGTTGATCTCAGTAACAAAAATCTCTCAGTCCTGATTTTGCGTAGTGCCTTGCCCTTTGATATCCCTGGATCGAGTTATTAAATTGCTTCTGTCATGAGTTCAAGCTTACGTGCCTGCAGCATTAGAGAAGTTAGAAGAAAAAATAAAACTAAGAAAACCTGAAGATTATTCCTTGATTATTCTCTCATGATTAAGTGAGCAAAATTTTTCAAAAAGATAACCTATGTAAGGGTCCAGGGAAGCAAGTGTTGCCATACTGAGCGTGTAACAAGAGAAAATTCTTCGTAATTCAATCTGTCAGTGTTATCAGATGACAATGTTCTTACAGACGTACTTTTGATCCACTGATCATTTCTTCAGTAATGTATTGTAAGAGGGGGTGATCAGTTTGGAAATGTGAATATGCATATTTTGTATTCATGTTTGCATCCTCTATACCTGACTTTTAACCAAGTCAGCCTGCAGTACTCATTTGCCATTTCTAGGGATGCAGAGTGGGGAAGTGCAGGGAGTGATCAGGACTGGTATAACAGGAGTGCAGAGAGAAAGAAAGTTAACATTCAGCTTCTGGCAATAAATATAAGAATTTTGTGTCCATAGAATTATAATGAGATTTAAAGCAAAGCTTGTTAAGCAAGAGAAAGATTTTTCTGAATTTCCTATTTCAAAATTTAACTTTAAAGCCTGAAAGAGTTGATCATAGCTGCTTCTTCTTCTTCTTCTTCTTCTTCTTCTTCTTCTTCTTCTTCTTCTTCTTCTTCAAGAATTCTAGTCAAGGAACAGGTATAAATGACCCAGGGACGTGGACAACAGGGTGGGGACTGACTATGGGGGTGGAGGAAGGGGTGGGCTGGGCAGGGAAAGCAATGTAGGAAAGCTGGGATGACTGTAATAGAACAACAATAAAAAAATAAAGAACCGAGCTCAACTAAGAAAGAGAAAGAATTTACTGGTCATGTACAAAGAGCGAGGGGAGAGAGCTCACTGTGTCAGTATCAGTGATTGTGAGAAAAGAAGATCAAGATCAGGTTTCACTTCCCCATCCTGGGGACCAACTCTGTTGAAGTGTGTAATGATGTGGAGATTATTTTAGAAATACCCACCTAAGTCTGGGGAAACCCAAAGGAAACCCACAGGGAGAATGGCTTGCTTTCATCTTCATAACATCCTGGGGCCTAAGGCACTGAAGAACTCCAGCGTTTGGCCCAGTGCCTCCTCCAGGACTGTGCCAGCAGCAAGGATGGGGTGGTCCCAGAGGGTACATGTGCGAAGGGAAACAGAGATCTGTCCACGGCACTATTGGTTATGATGGCAACAAGATTCCTATAGCCTCCATGTCAGATGGCAAAGGAATACTTATGAACTGACAGAGAATTCCCTTTGACAGAGAATTTTGTGAATAAGCTGTCATTGAGTATAACAAATATTATAGCATGGTAATCTGAGTGATTTCTCTTTGAACTGCTGGCATTCATTGATTTTTGAAACATTTGAATTTTTACGATCTACTTTACAAACAAACCTAAGTGTCCCACAATGGCATTGGACTTTTTGTAAATGAGGCTGATACATTTTGTTTGCATTTTATTAAAATCATTTGGAAATTTTTAATCCAAATATTCAACAGATGAAGCAATAAAAAACTTCAAGTTTGAAACTTTTAGATGATTTCAATTATTGAGAATAAAGTTTACAAAAAGGAAGATGTAAACATTTTTCCTTATAAAAGCAAAACAGAAACAAAACAAATCAAATGATAAAAGTTGGCTGCATAAAAATTTAATTTGAAAATTTAGGTGTGTTCCTAAATATGTGAACTGGTGGAAAGAGATTTTTAATAATGCTCCTGTCTATTGGACAAACTTATATTCTGTTTTAGGATAATAGAAAATAGAAAAGGCCTTTAATTTTGTAGTGTAATGGGAATCTCCAAAAGAACCAGAATTTATTTATAAAAATGTATATTTATTCTTACATGTTTAAACTGCAGTCACCTTCAAAGTCCTCTCCAATGATATAATACCCCTGCTGGGACATTTTTCCCACTGCTCAAACAGTTTTTGACCTTTTTGAATTTGATGCCTTTTAGTGCTCCTATCATTTGTTTCACCTCTTCCACATCAGCAAAACTTTAAGGATTCTTTTCATCAGGGAGCCAAAAAAGAAGTCTCTAGTGGCAAGATCAGGTGAATAGAGAGGGTGAGACATGAGAGGCATACAGTTTCTGGTCCAAAACTGCTGAACATTCAGCCCAGTGTGGGCAGGTGCGCTTGTAAATCACCCATCATGAAATGTGCAGATGCATTGAAAGTGTCTTCAAAAAAAAAAAAATTCACTGGAGCCGAACGCTGTCTCTCACAACAACGCCAGCTGGTACACTGGTGTGGATGGGTTCCTAGAGCACTAACCCAGTGGGAAAGCCTGTGCTACAAGGCGGCCACCTTCCAGAAGATAATTTCAGGGTTTTTGGGTCCCCTCTCATATCTATGGTTGGTGAAACTTTCAAATAAATAAAAATAGTATCAATTTTTAAATGAATTTGACTATTAAATATATTTATTAAAGATATTCTAAAAAGAGGAAAAGTCAGTATTTTCACAAACATTTGAGCTAAAATATTTACATATTTTTGTATAAAATAGGACAGAAAATACTTTACATTTTACAAACTTTGCATTGTGCTTAACAGATATTTCAACTACCATAAGAAAATATTTTCTCAATAAAATAGTCTATAGAGAAAATTCAACTGAAAATGTCAATAATTTCAAATTTATTAATTGTACAATACAATTTTGAAGAAATATTTCAGTCACTTGTCTGAAGAAATTAAAGTAATATTATAATGAAATATATTTTTTTTCAAAAAACACCAGCTTTGTGATATTAAGAACAGCTATCACTAAGAAAGTTAGTAAAGTTTGTGAACTTATACAATGATTCTTTTTCAGTTAGGTTGTAGAGTTCAGGTAATTAATATAAATAAAAATTTTAAAAACACTTCAAATGTAACTTTAATTGCTTTAATGTAGGCAGATATAGGTTACTTAAATTTTTTAGAGTAAATTTTGTTTTTAATAATATGTTTTATTGGCAGTGTGGCTCATTTAATTGGAGTGTCGTCCCATACACCAAAAAAAAAAAAAAAAAAAAAAAAGTTATGCATTTGGTTCCCAGTGAGGGCATATAATTAGGTTCAAGGTTTGGACCCTGGTCAGGGCATGTACATATAGGAGGTAACTGATCAAAGATCAATGTTTCTCTCTCACATCAAAGTTTCTCTCTCTCACTATCTTCCCAGCTCTCTAAAATCAGTAAACATACCCTCAGGTGAGGATTAAAAAATATGACAAAAAATAAAAAATATATATTTTAAAGAGTACTATTTATAAACATTATATACATCAATATATTATAACCAGTTTATCAGTCAGTAAATTAAAATTCCACAATTTTGTAAAATTAATTTTAGCTCTCGTCTTAGTTGTTCTGGATCGAACACAGTACACGGTCACTTTAAATACAGCATAGGCCCTTTCCCACGTTGCAGTTTAAAGTCTGGAACAGAGGAGAGACAAAATATAATCAATATTTAAAAGCATAGTAAAAGTACTTTAAAAAAATTCTGAGGTGCCAGGTAGTGCAGATTATCATTTCCTTTTTCTTCTCCAGTTATCATTTTTAAAATTGAGATTGTGTTCTTTTTACAAGGAACAATTATGTTAGAGAAACAGACACAAATGCAAAGTGTTAGGAACAACCTGGAGAAAGAGGCCACATGAGCCAGTGTGGCTTCATCTACCCCCACATTCCTCAGAGAGCAGCAAAGGTGGAGACGCAGGCCCAGCATGCCAGCCCTCACCACATCTCCAGAACACGCTTCTCCTGCATCTGTCAAACCATCAGCTGGTCAAGATGTTCTTCTTTCCTTGCCCTCCAGACCCAGCCAAGGTAGCACTGACAAATAAGGTCAGATTTGGGGGCTGAGGTGAGTGAAGCATTTTATATTTATATCCATAGACACACACTCCTGTGTATGTTCCAGTGACTTCAGGGGACTTTCCACAGTCATGGGTGTCCTGTGTCTGGTGTGAGGTAACTCTGCCTGGCCCACTGTGTTGTCTGAACACAAATCGCTGGGCCAGGGGGTGGGTTCCAGGGTTTATGGATTGAGGTGCAAAGGCTATCTTTCTCAATAACATTTGTCTCTGTTGTATTGCCTGTTCACTATGATAGTAACATGCAGGAAGGGGTTTTTAGTAGGGTGTTTTGTTTTGTTTTGTTTTGCTTTCTTCTCTCAGGGATTGGTAGCTCTAAATTCAAGGATGCGTGAAATATGGACTTCAAGATTCCAACCTGGGGCCCTGGCTGGCGTAGCTCAGCGGATTGAGCACGGGCTGTGAACCAAAGGGTTGCAGGTTCGATTCCCAGTCAGGGCACATGCCTGGGTTGTGGGCCAACTCTCCAGTGGGGGCCATGCGAGAGGCAACCACACATTGATGTTTATCTCTCTTTCTCTTTCTCTCTCCCTTCCCCTCTCTAAAAATAAATAAATAAAATCTTTAAAAAAAAGATTCCAACTTGGATATGGCGGGGGCTTTCCTGAACGTTTACTATGATTAATTTAACAAGGGGTGTGCATGTGTGTGTGTGTGTGTGTGTGTGTGTGTGTGTGTGTGTATCAAGTAAAATAGGAGAGTGCTTGCCACAAAATCAACACTAGATAAGCATTGGTTCTTTGATATTTTATGGAAGAACAAAGCTTTCTGTCTAAAGGGGAGAATTTCAGGAGAAACAAACTGGAGGTGGGACTAATAGATGATTACAAGTGGTATAAAATAACAAAATTTAACAATTTAGGAGACATGATGAACACATGTTATGTGTAAGTCATTGCCAGCCTCCTAGAATAAAGGAGAAAATAGAATTCCTGCCTTCAAAGAATTTATAATCAGAGGATAAAATGTAACTGAGCTAAATATGTGTGATGTCTCTCATTTTTTTATGCCAAATCCTAGCCACACTAGTATGTACACAATACAAAACAGTGTGTTCAAAGGAGCTAAAGAAAATTGGACCATACTCAAGCAGCTGAGGGCACAGTGATACCATCTCATTAATGCATTTAAAGAGCAACATCTGCATCTTGGATTCTTTTCTCCCTGACATCATCTAGCCACAAACGAATGGTTCACATGAAGAAGTACATTATAGTTGCTGTGGAAGACACTATTCAATTCCCCACCCACCAGCCACTTCCTTTGTTGTTGTTGCTGCTGCTGCTGCTATTAACAGAATTTGTTTCTTTGCTTTGGTTTGGGGTAGTAATGTGCTCAGGAAAGGTGGCTCATGTCCTTCAGCAATCCCAGTGGATGGACCTTGATTACTGGTTAATGGTTTTGCTAGTGTCTTTCTCTTTTGCCAGTGATGGATTTGGAGGGCTTGAAACCTGGTTCTGGTTATTGGAATGTGAGGCAAAATATGTTGGGGAATTTCAGATTGAGAGAGCTGTAGAATGAATGTAAAATGAAAACCAATTTGCCATCTACATGGAGAAGATAACTTGCTATGTAGCCTGGAGTAGGCCATTTTATCTCTCCCTCTAGGCCTCAGTTTCCCTGTTGTATTAGTCATTCTTGCCTTGTCTAATTAACAGGATTATTGTTAATAGTGCACAATTATGGACATTAATATGATTTCTAAATTGTAAGTGCCTATAATTTAATTGCAAATTCCTTTGAAATCTTTAGATTAAAACAAATCTCAGCAAATCTCTCATATATGCTAACATGCTAATCCTAGGGAAATATGCTTCTTACTTAAAGAAACTTAAGGTAAATATTATAATAATGTGTGAAAGATTCCCTATGCATTTATTTAAGTGTACATATTTCATTTTCATTGTTTTAATTAATTTCTCTCAAAATCCATGTGCAATTTTAGAATTATATTATGTAATAAAGCTCAATGAACTCATGTGTATAAGGAAACATTTTGAGATCTTCACCTCTGCCCTATGAGAGAATAATGACAAATGCACTGGGTACAAATTTAGATGTTTTATTCTGGGCTCCCCACAAAACATTTATTTATTTCACAAAAAAAATCAAATTTACCCAAAATAACATAATAATCACCAAGTATCCACAATGCATATTTAACAGAGATTACTTGCCATATTTTCTTCAAACATATTTTTAGAATAAAATATTACAGATACATTTGAAGTCC